>QLTV01001839.1:578129-596992 GCA_003457575.1 Thermophis baileyi
GTCACCTCATCGGGCGTGGGGAGGGACGGGGAGGGGGTCGCGGCATTAGAAAGGTTGAGAACCACTGGTCTAGTTGATCACCGTCTGGTCAACCATGCCTGAGGGCCCTGGGACAGCATTGTCCTCAGCCCCTGGCGTGCCTTCCCTGTCAGACAGTCCCAGTTCCAACTCCTCCTCCTTCAAACTGGGCTCTGAGGGAGCCATGACACAATGGATGGAAACTAATCAAGGAGAGAAGCAACCTGGAATTAAGGAGAAACTTCCTAACAGTGAGGACAATTGATCAGTGGAACAACTTGCCTTCAGAAGTTGTGGGTGCTTCATCACTGGGGGGGTTTTAAGAAGAGACTGGACAGTCACTTGTCTGAAATGGTAAACGGTCTCCTGCCTGAGCAGGAGGCTGGACTAGAAGACCTCCAAAGTCCCTTCCAGCTCTATTCTGATTGATTGATTGATTAATTGATTAAATTGATTTTATTTCCAGGAATTTCATAATTTGTCATGAGAAAACAAAAGTTATGTTTCAAAGAAAATAACTTTACAATTTGTTTAATTACCACAGTATTTATATATTGTTCAAGCTGCAGAACTTGTAAAGGATTAGGAAGGATAGCTAGGGAGAGAAAATTATGGGCATGTAGATTTTGGTTAGAGTTATGGGGAAAAGTTTGTAACCCCTGCATCTTCCAACTATTCAGGAATCTATTTATCAAGGTAATGTGGCTGCAATTCAGACTGAATTAGTATGATCTCTACTTTGATCTAAAACGCTGTCTGTAGGCGACATGTTAAATAATGTGACATGCCATCTACTTCCATTTTGCACAGAGCTCTTTTATCTTCTGTTAAGTAATTTTTTTTAAAGGAAGAAAAAACTTGCCGGGTATTTTGTAAAATTGCATCTGCCATACTTAGATCTAATGCACTAGCCGTTATATAACACAGCAGTTATGTGCAGTGCTATATAAAATAAGTAGACTGACCTTCCACAGATGGGCAACAGATTTCCGAAAGAAGAGAGAGAGTTCCAAGTGCACCATTAATACATTTTCATAGTCACAATATTTTGAAGAAGTACTGTGTCTTGTTTTCAATTCAGCAGAATTAACGCTTTGAAAAACTGATTGACAGGACCCCCTGGGATATTAAACATACAAAATGGGCTCAGTTAGACCACTTAAATGACCTGGTCTATTTAAAAAGGTTAAAAAAAATACCCTGCATCTTTGTCCGTTATCTCAGTTTTTGCGTGGTCTTGAATTCTTATACATCATTCTCCGTACATAGTATACTCAGTATACTACTCAGCGTATAATTCACAATCCTGTTTTTGAAACCATGAATACAATTTCCAAAATGCAGGCTGATCATTCCAGGAATTATAACCCCAACAGTTCTACAAGTTAAAGAAGGTTGACACTGATTAGCTGGCAACAGAATCAGGTTAATTACCAATGTACATGGTGATCAGGAATGCCCATAGATGTACACACACACACACACACACACACGTGATAGATCTTCACTTGTCCCAAATTGATCCTAGTCAATATTTCTATTTCTTTCCCCCCATTAATAATGGGGAAACAACTGCATTGAGATTACTGGGAGAGACATTAAAACCTCCCAACTCCCAGCAGTCCTAATTATAGGCTTTCTAATAGTAGCACAAAAACAGTGATTCCCCCCCCCCCCCGCATTCAGACCAGCTGATCAGCAAAATAAAATGGGAGAACAGACCAGCCAAGGCTCAGAAGAGATTCCCACCCCCCCCCCCAGGCCACAACCTTACTTACTCAAAACTGAAGGAAGTATAAAATGCTTGGTTAGAGGATGGATAATTCAGGATAAGACTGTCTTATGTGTTGAATTGATTGAAGCTTCTATATCATTGTATCAATATGAAGTGTTAGTATGGAGCACGGAGCAGTATTGCTGATGCATTTGATTACTTTCACACTGTTCATATTTTGGTTTCCTGACTTTTCCCTTTGTGTTTTTATGTCGCACTCAAATAAGCAAAGGAAAGTTAGCCTTTATCTCTGTGCACCTACTATCTGCTTTGTGCTACTGTACGTTAAGCAGCAGTCATTATCTAGATTAATATTAATTCTTTGTTCTTCAGCCCCTTGAACAGCCAAAGTTACAAAGATGTAAGAAGAACTCATTCAGAGAAGGTTTATTACTCTTTTTTTGCTACTCTGGGGAAAACCATAGTGGGTGTCCCTTTTAATCACTTTTTTCAATAGACATATCTTATCTGTCTCCTGTCACTCTTCATTCCAGATCAGGGCATCAATATGATTGCTACATTTCTGCCTGTCAGCCTGCTGTCAAAAGCAACAACTATAATCTTGCAATGTGTCAATCTATGAGTTTTGCACATTTTGCTTTTCCTTGGAGCAAGAATTTTACACTTCAGATTGATTTCAGGCCACCCCAATACATATGACAGGAGAGAATACCAGAGAGACAACATAAAATAGTCAAAGTACAGACATAGTGGATTTCTGAAGGGCTGGAACTCTTTGGCATGTGGTGAATTCTTAAGAAATGTGGAAGAGCCATAGTTAATATTCCCTGTTAAATGTTCAGGTGGCAATCAATGTAAAAAAAAAATCTGCATTCAACCAATCAGAGTAGAGAATTCCAAGCAGCTAGATCACTTAAATGACCTGGTCTATTAAAAAACAGTTTTTAAAAATGCTTTTTTAAAAATTATCATCCCTGAAGTAAAGTAGAATTTGCTATTATAGAAAACTGATGTCTGACAAGATTTTAATTACAGCAAGAACTCTTATACAGAACAGAGGTTAAAACAATTTTAAGAACAAAGACTTGGACAACACAGTTCTCTTTGAAGAGAACACATCAGAATACATCAGAAAGATATGTAAAAGGAAATCCAGGCTTAAATCCATAGGTTGTGGCACTGAATTATTCATTTTTATGGCAATATTAAAGCATCATAATTAATGTAGAGTTCAGTAGGTGGGTTGTGATTTGAGTAACTTTTTTACCTAGAAAATTTCAGACAAGTCTTTTGTATGACATTTGCAACACCCACATTCAACCAATCTATGGAGACCTGGCAAACACCACCTTAGCATATTTATTTTACAGACTATGGTAACGTATTTGTTCCTTCATCTTTTATTACTGGAGACAATAAAAATGGTATTTATTTAATATTAAATGATCAGAGTATCCAGGCCACCCCTTTCACTAGCCAGAAGGATCATTACAATGATAAATTCTACACCTGACCTTATTGATATCACTATTACTATATAGTTATCTATCGATTTCTAGCTTTGGTTCACAGAGAAAGGAGATGATAGGGCTATACACCCACATATACATCGTGCTATGTGTTTGTGCAAAGTTATAAATAGAGCATAAGGAAGGTGAAATACATGAGAAACAAAACAGCATTCTCCAAACCCAAGAGATAGTTCCCATGTGAATTGGATGAAGCAATGGCATTCAAACAACAAAAAAATATCAGGGAGATGTGAGAAAAATAACAAGCTGGTTCTGGACAAGCCTTGTCAGAAATTATAAAGTGGATGGGCATTGCAATATTCTATATCCATCCCACAGAATAAGAAGCCATGTATAGTGAGTTCTTTCCTCAGTCGTTCAAGAACTCAAACCTAGTCTGCTCAGCTAGATCTTCAGTTGATGAAGTATGCAGGTAAGAGAGAGAGACAGAGAGAGAGAGAGAGAGAGAGAGAGAGAGAGACAGAGACAGAGACAGAGACAGAGACAGAGACAGAGACAGAGAAGAGAGAGAGAGACAGAGGGGAGAGAGAGAGAGAGAGAGACAGAGACAGAGAGAGAGAGAGAGAGAGAGAGACAGAGACAGAGAGAGAGAGAGAGAGAGAGACAGAGACAGAGACAGAGACAGAGAATAAGAGAATAAGAGAATAATGATTTTAGCTCAAAAAATTAATAATATATTTCATCAGGTCCTAAATCTCCAGGTAAAAACAAGTAGTAGACCAAAAGTGGGTTCCTCCCGGTTCGGACCACTTTGCCTGAACCGGTAGCAACCCGCTGGTGATGTCACGGTGACGTCACGGAGCTGGTTCGGTTGGTGCCGGTCCATGGGCACCGCCATCTTTTTTTTGGAATTTTTTTTTGAAAAAATATATATATATTTTGAATTTTTTTTTTACATTTTTTCTTCTTCTGCGCATGCGCAGAAGCTGAGTTTCCGGCACTGTGCATGCGTTGCCATCTTGTTTTTGGCTTTTTTCTTTGGAATTTTTTTTTTATTTTTCGGCACTGCACATGCGCACGCGCGCCCACGAGGCATGGCCACGCAGCACAGGAGGAAGAGAACCGGCAGCGAGGTAAGTTAGAACCCACCCCTGTAGTAGACCTCTGTGCTATCTTCCTTATAACATCCCTTACCAAAATCTGGCCATGTACTCTTCCATACCTTAGGACAGGGGTGGGTTCCACTTACCTTCCCGATCGGTTCACATCGTGATGGAAGTGCTATGTCACATTGGGGAAATGACCCTCTGCGCATGCGCAGAGGGTTCTTTGCCAGCCGTGGCGACCGGAGGACCGGTTCGGGGGCGTGGACAGCCGACCATCGCTGCCTGTTCGGCGAGAGGGTGCAAATTTCCACCACCAGTACAGGCAAACCAGTCCAAACCGGCAGCAAGACACCACTGCTTTAGGATAAAGATATAGACAAAGAATTAAGAGCTTTAGAGGAATGAGAAAATAAGGTCACAGTCTCAACTGATTTATCTGAAAGAAAAGGTATATTAGAGACCTAAACCCGGACCTGGCTGCTGAAGGAATATGCAGTATTAATAACCTATATGATTGCCTAAAAGTCTGCTAGCACAGCAATGAAGGTCTCCAGTCATCCAGACCACTGTTCTCCCATGCCACATGGGCCTAACACTGGGAAGCAATTCTGGGACCAGGACAGGTGTTCAGATCGGAATCCCCTGGATGGAGAATTCATCTATTGTGCAGTTAGATGATTACATTTACCTTCCCAATCAGACAGCTGGCCAAATTTAATGGAAATTAAAATGAGCTAAGGTTATTAATTTTCAATATCTCCATGTGTTCCACTATTTAGCTGTGACATTCTAATTGAAGCAAACTGATAGAGGAGATTTTCCCCCACCCTTAACCTTGGGCTTCAGGAAAGCGTGGGAGGGTAGAATGGGTGAAAAACAACTGGACTGAAAAATTAGCATATGGTTGGGAAACTCCCATAAGGTAGAGGAGGGAAACCATCTCAGCAACATTGGTATGAAACTGCTGATTTAAAGACGGGAGGAAAGATACTAAACACCACCTGAATGGAAGACAGAAGAGGGCAAAAGGATTGACCATTTCTTCACCCAACTCCAAGAAGGTGGATGCTATGTGCGCCGAACTGCTTCTGCCAGATGCCTATAGATGCAGCACTGCCCCCAATTTTAAACTGACCATTTTGCAGAGAAGGTGGGCATGCATCTTTTAGTCAGAAATTAAATGTCTTGAAACGTTGTGGGATATATTTCAGGAAGAAAAAAGCCTTACAATACAAATTCTAAATGAAGGAAAGGAGAGGCAGAGAAGTAGGATGGCATGTCCTATTTTAGTCCATAATAAGGCACGAAAAGAACATTTTTGTGCATATTTCTTGAGACATGGATGGTCTGTTCAGATCTGATATAGTCATAAGTTTACTGAATTTGAGTAATTCCCTTTCTTCCTATGTGTATAGTTGTGTTTATGTATCTACCGGTATATCTTTCTGTCCATCCGTCTTTCTATATGTCTATCTGTCCCGTCATCTATCTGATATACGTACCCCTGACACAATATTGATATATCCTAACATTTCCAAATATGTTTTAGATTTCCCAAAAAAAATATTTTTCATGAATAGCTCTTATAAACCATGCTCCAAGAGGAAATACTTGACCAAGGCATGTCCATCTTTCAAAACAGGGCTCTCCAAACTTGGCAACTTGAAAACTTGTGGACTTCAATTCCCATAATTCCTCAGTTAGCCATGCTGGCTGGGGAATTCTGTGAGTTGAAGTCCACAAGTCTTAAAGTTGCCAAGTTTGGAGATCCTGGCTCCAGAAATATAGGTAGTAGCATTAGGAAAGTATACATAAGCAGAAGCTGCACCAGGCACATGGGAAAGAGGAAGTGGGACCAAAGAACATGATTGGAGGGCTGATACTCCTCCAGACATGGTGTGCCCCCCCCCGTCACCAAGTCACCACATACTTGTTCTTCAACTTTCTTCTAGGAAAGTAGTTTGGCCCACATGCCAGTCATTTTATTTAACTTTACAACAACCATGTGAAATAAGAGAAGGACAGAGAAAAAGATAATGAAGCCAAAATTTGACTTCTTAGGGCCATGGCAAGTCTATATAATCACTATATTGTACTTGCAGTCTATTTCCATCTATTACTAACATTCAGAGTGTGAAGCAACTATTTCTCTTACTTCTGCTTGCAACTCCAATCAGAGGAAAATTATCAGCATACATTTAGCAGAGGAGGAACAGAATCAGGTTCAGTTCATCCCAATTTTGGCTCTGTGCTACTCCCAAGATAACTGTTCTCACTCAAGCAGGTATCATTTCAGCTCATGCATCTCTGTATTCTCTGAACTTTGGTACATATATTTTTTGCTGATAGAAGAGTAAACGTGCATGTCTCAAAAGATATGAAATATGAAAGTAGTGCACAGTAGTGCATAAAGTAGTGCACAGTTGATTAACCCTGCTAAAAGTCCATCCAGCCTGGATATTATTACACCCTCACCCCCCACCCCACCCCCACCCCACCCCAGCTGAAATTGCTTTCAGTATCAAACTTCCAAAAATACAGGAAAAACTCTGATAACTGAACTATCAATAACAGTGGGGAAAATATCATTTCCATTAGTATGGATGAGAAGACCATATATGGAAATGAATTCATAGGGTTCATTATATAACTTTGAGAAACTACTTATTTTAAGAACTTTCAGCAGGCCAAAGAGAAATAATTCATGATCCAAATGTTACATAAAAACTTAACAATTTAAAGGCAAGCCATTTAAAATATAAGAATTCCTGTTGCTAAACAGTTCATCCTTAAACTTACCATCCAATATGAGTATACCGTAAGCGTCCAATTACCGAAAGAGATTTATTAGATACAGTAAATAGCCTTGTAAAAATGATTTAGAGGAAACAGATGACAACAGTTCCATTCAAGCAGTTACTTCATGTGTAAATCTCAACTGTGAGGAATGCATCTTCCCTCTCCAAGCCAGACTGGTGAGTTGCTGAAGTACATGTAAAGTAGGCACATTTCCTATGTGTGCCTACTTTTCTGAGTTGGAACCCAGAAAATAGAGGATTCTATTTCATACACACCTGTACACAAAGACACCCTACTCTACCACAGATGACCAGTCCTCATGTGTGGAGAAAAGAGGGTCTGTTCACTGCTCCTTCCATGTTGAATTCTTTTTGCTTTTTAAGATCACCCAGAAAGAAAATGAACATGTGTTTGTAGCTGCTTTCCAGACAAATCTCTAAAGATTGGTATGGAATGCTGGTTGACACAGTTGCAAATTCTGGCCTCTCTCAATAGCTGGAACAACTCATAACAAATATTTCAGAGCCAGACTGTTGATACCTTGAGTGAGTTTATTCCATTTACACCTTTAAGGCAACCAAGCAAAAAAGATGAAAGATGAGAAACTGAACAACATCAGTAGATAATCTTTATTTAAACAAACAAAAATATTATAAATTAAGATAGATGAGGAAGTGGGTCACAAGACATCTCTTAAGACCTTGTGTTTATACATTCCCAGTGGAAGCTGAGACTAAAAATCCTTGTAGCCTCTGAATTAAGTTATGGAAAGGTTACACAACTTCTGAGAATTTTCAGAAACCAAAATACTATCAATAAAAGCAACATTTCAACACAGAGAAACCGAAGATAAAGTAAGTAATCGTGTTGAAAGTCACGAGCTCCCTAAAGTAACACGATTTGAATTCTAATCTCTCAAGATCAGATCTACAGCACACTTTATAAAAATGCATCATGTTAACATGCATCACTTCAATTCAAAATGCTGAATTTTACCGATTTGCACTGCACGTCATAAGTAGGGCACAAGAATTCATGCACAAACCCCAAGAGACAAGATGATAAGGAGACTTATGAGGAAAGATGGAGGGATTTGGGTTGAACACTCTGAAGATGAATTATAAATTCTATTATGCATTACATCATGCAAATTATATTATTGATGTAAATGATGCAAATAATTTAAATTTGAATTTAACTGACATTCAAAAATAATGGATACCTCATCTCCTCCTCAAGTGATCCCTTGAACTGAAGTTTTACTCAATATATCTGAAATTTTCCACAAAGATGGAGGGAATGCCAGTTTAATCAAGAATGCTGTAGCAAAACTTTTCCTGTATTGAAGAGTTTGGCCTAAATGACTCCCGAGGTTCCTATCCACTCTATAATAGTGTCATAGCAGTCTTTTTTTTTTTAAGGTGGCTCTTTGTAGATGAAAATTGTCACTAGCTTTATTCCTTCTGGCTGGACTCTTTAAAGCTCTCCTCCTACAATTATTTTTCTCTCTCTCAAATAGACTCAAGGTCTGCTGGGAGAAAAATGAATCTGGTGATGGGAATGACATTCAGTGCTATTCAGCATGTGCTCCTTTTAATTCCCACAAATGTGGGATAGATGATAGATGATAGATAGATAGAAAGATAGATAGATAGATAGATAGATAGAGAGATAGATAGATAGATAGATAGATAGAGAGAGAGAGAGAGAGAGAGAGAGAGATAGATAGATAGATAGATAGATAGATAGATAGATAGATAGATAATGTGTTGCTTGTCACTGTAACGGAACAGAATCTGATGCCTTTCTTTCATCTGTATTCATCTTAGTTTATTTCCTTAGGCGTCTTTTGTTCTTGTTGAATTACTACCATTTGCGGCCAATTCTGTTTATAATTCAGGCTTCATAAAAAAGAGTAATTCAATAACAAGGAGAAAAGTGGGATTCCACTTCCTTCTGGCATATAACCATTGCTCCAACATCACTCCAAGTTAGACTGATAGGAAAGTATAATCTACAATGGAATTTGTAGATGTTTACTCAGCATCCTATGTATGACTTTGACAGATTAGATGAGCAAAGATATTAAGATAGATAGATAGATAGATAGATAGATAGATAGATAGATAGATAGATAGATAGATAGATAGATAGATAGATAGATAGATAGATAGATAGATAATGGATGGAATGGATGGATGATTAGAATAGATACATATGAAATAGGGCAACTTTCTCATCTTGTCCCGTCGTCCGTCCGTCCCCCCTGCCATATATAGGTCATGCAACTCCCATAATCTTTGGACTAAGAAGTCTAGCAGTTGTAGAACCAATACACTGTATCTGGAGGTCTCTAAATCAGAAAGGGCTGAATTGAGAGACATGGTAGGGCTGCGCACATTTCAAAATGGTTTGAAAGAACTGCAAGCACAGCATCTCTCCCTTGTTCGTAAAAGCAACTCCTTTTATTTAGGGTTCCATGTGAGCCTGAAAAAAAAGAAACGTGCAGCCTCTTTCAGAATCACATTATCTTTACTGAATCAACCTCTATAAATAGTTGCACCTTCTCTCCTCTCACCCACCCACCCAGATCTCATGCAAAATCTGAAACAAGAAGGCTGCCATATAGGGCTGCAAAAATCTGGAAGACCACTAAAGTCTGCGTCTCTCAACTGACATCTAGTTGTCATCTGATTTTTTGCAGCCCAGATGTGGTAAGTCCTCCTTGCTGTGCTTATGCATTATATTTATTTTGAAATGTAATTGATACGTGCAGAGCTAATATACACACATACACAGACAAATTCATGTTTAGGTTTTGCCTCCAACAGCTCTTTCTGAGCCTGTCAGAGAAACAATAGCACATAACTTAGGAAAGATAACTTAAACTATCTGTAAAAGGGAACTGTGTTAACCCACTTTATTTCTCATTGGATATTCTATTTTCAAATTAACCTTGTTGCAAATTAAGACAGCTTGAGTAGTAATCGGCTCAAGGTCACCAGGCTTCATGTAACAGGAGTTAGCTTGTACAAATAAGTTGAGGAATAAAAGTAACAACAAAAAGACACACATAGATGAACATTGGTTAAACTGAAGCTTTAAAAAGTTGGCTCGGGGGAGGCTTTCTATAAAATTAAGCAGAGAATTAATTTCACAACCACCAGGCCTGAGTGACAAGCTGCTTAATGTAATTGCAAGTAAAAATTAAGTTCTTTAAAACTGAAGAAAGCATAAAAAAGTACTGCATTGTTAGTTTTAAAAGGAAAAATCAAATGGAAGATAAGATTAGGTTTGAAGTGTATTAAGGCATATTGAGACGCAAATAGCTAAAAGTATTAAGGATAACAATAAGATTCTTAAAATATGCTGTATGACTAAAAACTCATGAGAACAGGCAGTTTCATATGTAAAAAGACAGTTACATAATTTTTTTTAAAAAAAACCTTAATATCTTAATTTGTCACAAAATTAATAATTTTCTAGCACATACTGAACATTAAGGATGTAGTTAAGTTATACAAAAATCAACATATACCAAACCTAATCTAACTTATTTAGCAATTATAATAGTCCTCACAAGACAATCTGGTGGATTGACATTTTTACATTGATGCTGACAAATTTTAAATAGAATTTTTTTTATTCTGAGTTCCCTTCTATCATTGGCACAGAATTATAAAGTGTATGTTGGCCCTAGAAAAGGAAAATTTGGATTCAGATCCCTGATCAACCATGACACTTATAAGTCCTGTTCCCAGACAGATGTAGCCCACTCAGGTTACGTCTGTCATTATGCAAGTCAAATGTTCATATCAATAGTTCTGGACCACACATGCCATTAACTAGGTCAAATGTTGTTACTTTGGAATTCGAGTCCTCAGCCACTTTTTCTGGAAAGTAATATTTCATGAACCTTCAAATAATTATTATTAGCAATAGTAATAATCTGCAGTTAGGTTCACAGTCTAAGAGTGGTGAAAACTTAATCATTCAAGTCCTGAGCGAGGACCTAAGAATTATTAAAATAGGTAGTTCCAAGCAAGGTGGTATTGTAGTAATAGTTGTTTTGTAAAATTAAGGTGTTCAGGTCCAATAAATTCAAAATTTCCAAAGAAGGAGTCCTTTAGATATGCTCCAAGGATTCCAGTCATGATTGGTATAAGGGCAGGTTTCTTTTTCCATAAGCATTTAACTTAAAAATACAAGCCCCAGTATTTCATAATTTTTTCCAGTTGCTTTTCCTCTAAGCTAGCATCACCCATTGTCGCAACATCAGCATCTCTTTTTTTTTCAATGTTTATCGGGCATGTTATGAAAAAAATGTCTCTGTTTGAATTTTAAAGTCCCATAAGATCTTACCCCAGTCATTTTCCAAAACCTATTCAACTTGATGTTCCTGGTAGTTTTTGCTAGATTTAAATCCAAACCCTTGTAGAATTTCCAATGAATAATTTTGGCAACTCAATCATGACACTGTTTATACTAGTCAGTTTGCAAAATTTTAGTACAGCCACTGATCAAATGGTCATTGTTTCATCCTTTTCTCTACAAAGGTGGCATCTGCTGTTGTTTGTTACATGCTGAATTGTCACTTTCATGCAATTAATAGACAAAGCTTAGTTGGCTAGAGATGCTTCAGTGAGATAGTCAGCATAGAAGTTTAATAATAAATAAATAGAAAGCTTGTTCTTGGCTGCTAAAATAAATTCTTCAGTTTCTTTAACCTTCCTTAACCAGCTCCATGTGGGTTTTCCCTTCTATATCTTTCCAATACTGACCATGCATGGTTCTTGTTCTTCCAATTTACAAATCACTTCTTTAAATTCTTCATAGCCAATTTGTCAATCAACAACTAATCTTTATTTACCCTCGATTTTTTCCACCACCTTTTTTGCTCTAAAGGAAGGAAATCATACATTTTCAGATACATATAAATTCGATTTGCAGTTATGCTTGTAAGTAGCTTATAAGTATTATTTCCTT
Organism: Thermophis baileyi; assembly: GCA_003457575.1. Taxonomy (NCBI): domain Eukaryota; kingdom Metazoa; phylum Chordata; class Lepidosauria; order Squamata; family Dipsadidae; genus Thermophis; species Thermophis baileyi. The sequence continues at coordinate 590,246 of QLTV01001839.1, forward strand.
CTTGTTTGCCATTCAGAGAAGGGACAATGGAAGGGACAATTGCATTCCATTCTACTAGCTCATAGACAGATTTGATTATCACCCAGCACTGTAATTTTGCAGTGCCATCTCTTATTGTTTGGAATCACATTTTAAAGAAATCATTTTAAGGTGAATCACATCTTTTGAAAGATGCCTGAGCAGCAGCAAACTGAGATCAGTTGTTTTGAATTTTAAAAATATATAAAATTATGGGTTCTGAAACAATAACTTATATAATGAAAAGAAACTTCCAAAATTGTTATGCAGAATTAGTACAATGTTTTGTGCCTAACTAGCACATGTGTAATAATTAAAATTAATGCAGTTGTGCTATTCTTCTTGAGAAGTAGAATTCTTAAGGCATGGAGATCATATAGTTGGGAAAACTTTTCCAATATACCAAAGAAATTGTTTAAAAATATACTAGGGAATTACTGCTGGAAAGAAAACTAATTTTTTTGCCAAAGATTTAACTTTTGAAATGAGAATATTGTCATAGATCTTCTGAGCATATGGTAAAGGGCATAGACAAGGAGCTTGGTGTATTTTTTATATATATATATATATATTGGCTGAAAGATTATTTAACGTCAGGATTTCTCTTCTTCCAGGCAAATACAGTACTTAGGCCTCTCCCAATATATCTTAATATCAAAACAACCTCTTGGGGGGGGGAAACTAAGCTTAATTTATGTTGTATCTTCATTACAACAAAATCTCTGAAACCATTTCTCAAGAGAAAAGTTAGCTGTGAGCAAACTATTATTTTCTCAACCTCAGATTGTTTGGCATTTAGGAATAATATTGCCAATCTACCTGTCAGAAATTGTTGGAAGGATGGCTGAAATAAAGTGAAATATATTTTTATTCTATTTCTGTTATTTAATCTGGCAGTTGTTCCCTGGTTATGCAGAGACCTTTCCTTTTCATAACACTCCTTATATCATTAAATTTCAGGCACTGCAGCTCTTTGCATTCCACCTTTTGCTTCTGAGCATGCAAGAGTGCTACATGGCACTAGTTTGCAAGGCCTCTCAAACCTGCTTGTGCGATCCTGGAAAAAGATACCACTGTTGTAAGGTGTTGCAGAAAAGTGCAACATCCACTTTCCCACATGCTTCGGAGCATATTTGGAGATCAAATATAGAACAATGCAAAGGTAAATTATATTTAGGAAGAGTAATTAATAAGCTAAACAGGTTTACTTTCCAAATACTGAATAGCTACCTAGAATAGATTTCCAGCTGGGAATAATATAGATGAGAACTATGTAAGCATCTCATGCCAAAAATATCTTCTACATTTGCTGGACATTAACTTGGTCAACTTACTACATGAATTTTGCTAGGAGGTTGTAAGTCTAGAAGTGTAGTTGAAATTGTAGCAGAAACTGAATCCAAAGAGGAAAAAGAGATCAGAAAAGAACAAGATGATAAGCTGGGGATCAACCTTGTTAAGGTAGTGGACTCATTAGGATTTTGAACCAGGATTGATGAGATCCACACTCAAGGTACTGTATTTGCATGAAGTTCAATGGATGACTAAGAGTCAGTCATACTCTCTCAACTTCAGGAATCTTACATGGTTGTTGTTGTGAGGATAAAATTAAGGAAAACCCAGTTCTCTGCCTTTATCTCCTACAGAATTTCTGGGTGATAACTTCAATTCATCAATTAATTCAAAGTAGAAACAATGACACCAACACATACAGACCAGCAAACAGCAAAGAAAAGTGGATTCAATTTACTTATTCAGTTTGCTGCAAAGAATACTTTATCCCAGAGAGTGAGAAATTATACTTTTGGAGAATTAGAAATCACCACACATTATTCTATTATTCAGAATATAGAAAAAGTTTACAACGGCACATTCCAAAAAGGAAAGCTTTTTTTTTCTGGTTTGATTCCCCTCGTCCTTTGTTAGGTTGTTATGCAACTTATATAACAGCAAAGCTATATAAAGCCAGCTGCTGCCCAAGGCACCAGGTCAGCCAAAAGGCCCGGGGAATGAAAGGAAAAGTGAGATAAAGCAATAGCAATAGCAATAGCACTTAGACTTATATACCGCTTTACAGTGCTTTACAGCCCTCTCTAAGCGGTTCACAGAGTCAGCATATTGCCCCCAACAATCTGGGTCCTCATTTTACCCACCTCGGAAGGATGGAAGGCTGAGTCAACCTTAGGTAAACATACTGTCTGTCCTCAAAGCAACCACTCCATCCATTGAAATCGAAGGAGGCACTCAGCTGGCTGCTTGACGCAATTGCTGACACTTCCCAGGTTTTTGAGACAGTGATAAAAACAAGGAAAGCTACAGCAGCTGCTCAGAATGGCTTACATTACTTCCATGAACTGATTTCTGTATCACGTTCAGCAAACTGCCAGCATCAAAGTAGTTACTTTGTGTATATAGTACTCTGATTTTCACGTCTACTTTTTGCACCAATTTCTTGATGCATATATGAAGAATAAAAATGCTGGAAGGTTACTTCTACTAAACACAGGAAACAGAATAAGAAAAGAAGGCTTGCTGGAATAGAATTATTTCCCCCCCCAAAGATATCTCTATAACTTTAAATCAAATAACGAGAGAGATGACATTTTCCTGCTATCATGTGTTTATAAGAGAATGCACACATTCTCTTGTTATTTATATATTTTTATATAAATATTATATTTTTATATATAAGCATATACTAATATTTTCCAAAATGTATAAATTATATACAATATTTGTTATGCTATATATTATTGTAGTAATATTTTACTAATATTATATTTACACTTATATCAACACAGGCTCTATTAAACATTATATAATTACTCTGAAATGTAAAATGCAGAGATCTAAAACATACTGTAAATTGCATCTTAATAAATAAAAATAAATAACTAAACAAATCAGTTTGGGAAGTACAAATATTACAATATTTCTGTATAACGCAGAGAATTCTCTGAAGTAGATTTTTTAAACAGTGGTTGATGGTGAATTTTAAAAATAATATCACATTTAGATCACTGATATCATTTGTTAATATACCTGCACTGAGTGTTAGGAAGGTACTCTGCCATATCAAAACCAGAGTTTCCTTTAATAGTCATAATAACTATATCTCAACTTCCAATTTGTAGACAGAAAATCAGATTTGAAATCTTCCAAACCGGGACATTTATAGTTAATAGCACTAGCAATAGCACTTAGACTTATATACCACTTCATAGTGCTTTACAGCCCTCTCTAAGCGGTTCACAGAGTCAGCATATTGCCCCCAACAATCTGGGTCCTCATTTTACCCACCTCGGAAGGATGGAAGGCTGAGTCAACCTTGAGCCGGTGAGATTTGAACCGCCGAACTGCAGCTAGCAGTCAGCTGAAGTAGCCTGCAGTGCTGCACTCTAACCACTGCGCCACCTCGGCTCGGTAATACATGTATTAAGTGAACATGTATTAATACATGTATTAAGTGAACAGATTAAAAAATACTGAATAAAGCAGGCCCAACTGGAATATTGCTTCCAGACAACAACACAAAAATAATATTTTCCTCAATTCTTTTCATTTCTTTCTCAGCTGTCTCACTCAGATATCAAAAACAAAGAAGGAACGCATAACCTAGAAGTCCACCTAACCAACATCATAGCTCTCCAATAGATGACATTATACTGTAATTTAGGAAGGAAGGAAGGAAGGAAGGAAGCCACAGAATAAACTTTCACTAATATTGTTTGGATCATAGAACAAAGTCTAAACTAATTCAGCCCATTTCAACTGTAGTGGCGTAACTGCTTCTATAGGAAAGTGGATGCATTTGTAAAATATTTCCTGTCACAATCAAGTAGAAATTGGTGACTTAACATAGCTCTGAAAGTATGCTGTATCTCCCATGATCTTAGCTGCCTATGATTTGTCCTGGAGCAGAAAAGATAAACTCTTTTCTTGCCAAGTCATAGCAGATTACCTACAGCAGTGATGATGACAGCAGAATACGTGTGAGGGTAAGAGTTACAATAGATATTCCCTCTGTAGCGTGACAGGGAATATTCAGATGTAGAGGCCTTCATTTGAAGGAACGGCTGTGGAAACCATGTCCAGGATTTAGATCAGGAGTGGGTTCCTCCCGGTTTGGACTGGTTCTCCCAAACCGGTAGCGGCCCGCTGGTGACGTCACAATGATGTCACCGAACTGGATCGGTCGGTGCCGGTCCGTGGGGGCCGCCATCTTTTTTTTGAATTTTTTTTGAATATTTTTTTTTTGAATTTTTTTTCCCTTCTGAGCATGTGCAGAAGCCAACTTCTGGCACTGTGCATGCGGTCACCATCTTTTTTTTGTTTTGTTTTTTTTAATTATTTTTTTTGGATTTTTTGTTACTGCACATGTGGCATGAGGCGCATTTTGTTACTGCGCATGAGGCACGCCCACGCAGCGTGGGAGGGAGCGAACCGGCAGCGAGGTAAGTTGGAACCCATCCCTGATTTAGATGTTATAGTAGAGCAAATCCCTGCTTAAACTTCCCAGCTTGAAGTCTGCTTAAACATCCCAGTGCACTTATGAGAAACTATTAATGCTTAACTGTCATGGCCTAACAACAGCACTTTGCATACCTAGGCAGATTTACACTAAAATGGGTGCTCATCAAGAAGGGACAAATTCCATATGCCACAGAATTTTATTTAACTTTCACATTTATATGGCTACCCATCTCACAAAAAGCAACTCTGGGCAATGCAGACCAATCAGTAAAACAACAAACTTATAGAAACCAATTGTATAAAATATTAAAACTTAAAATAAAAAAACACATATATATCTCCAAATATCTATCTATCTATCTAATAATTTGATTCTCTCTATATATATATCATCTCTCTCTCTATATATATATATATAGAGAGAGAGAGATGCAATGAAGAAAGAAACAGATATACAGACAGAGACACAGAGAGAGAATCAAATTATTTGGTTAAAAATACAGCTTGATTATGTGACTATTAAAGAACTAACAATGTGTTGTCCATTCAGGCCACCTCAAGTCAGTTATTTTAGACAATTTTCTCATCCCTTCTGGTTCACAACAATTTACACAGATTATGTATGGTAATACATAATTGAGCCTTTCCAACTCTGTATTTCTAAAATAGTAACCAACATGCATCTGGAAATTCAGTTCCAGCATCCCTCAAGAGCTCAAGGCTGGCTGTCTCTGTGAATTGAGTCTGAAATACCTTTTTGATACAGATAATTGCTTTCTACCACTTTTAATATTACCTTTTCTGAAGACACAGCTTATTCTCAAAGCATGTTTGTTGCTTAGAAACATTTATTAGCCATGGGCTGCCGGTGATTTCATTCTAAATCTAAAATTGCCATTCTTTGTTATGACAGCAAAATCTTGTTTAGAACACAATTTGAAATAGAAATATGCATTGTCTAAATATTTGCATATATTTAGTCTTTGGTTTCAAGAATATGGTTTGTCTCTTTTTATAATTCTTATAAAATTCTACCAAACACCAGAAGAAAACAGTTCTTTGGGTTGCTACAACCTGAAGGATACTGGTGGCAATAATCTATTATCTTCAAAGAAAATTGTGGGGAGAAGTTGGCCCCATCATTTTGAAGATATACAGAATGATGGCTCATTCAGCATCTGAATGGAGGAGGCTATGAACACAAAAAACACTTAGATACAAACTAATCGTCAAGAGTCCATTTATCTGAATCAATGTGCCAGTTGCCAACTATTACAATCAGAGTTATTCAAGGCTGATTCCTAATGTTATCAGTACAGCCAGATTAACTACTATCATACTAAAACAAAACAGAAGCTGTTAATCTCAACAACCAAGGCACTTCCTATTTACTTTCATAACTGTTAAGATGAGTAAAGCCTGAAGTAGTAGCTTTACATCACTGATGACAAAGAGAAGAAAAACAATATATATTATAACTACAGGATGAGGAAAAAATTACCCAACCTTTTCATCAATCTATCTCTAATAAGATTCAAATAGTGCTATTTGATTACTTTCTTTTTTAAAGGATATTGAATTAAGTCTATTAGCTACATTTTTCTTATAAAGGTGGTATTACTATATCTGATTTACTGGAATGTAATGTAATTAAACTAACTGTGTTAATTTAAAGTATACATATATGGAGTATTTCCTTCTGTGAATTGAAGAGCAACAGAGGAACTGAATAAAGAGAAATCTGATTAGGACATTACATGAACTTATTTATTTGTTTCATGCTCCACAGAAAACTACACAGCTAGATCAGCCATCTCCAGTTGATACTACATCCAGATAATAGAATAGAATAGAATTTTTTATTGGCCAAGTGTGATTGGACACACAAGGAATTTGTCTTGGTGCATATGCTCTCAGTGTACATAAAAGAAAAGATAGGTTCGTCAAGAATCATAAGGTACAACACTTAATGATAATCCGGGTACAAATAAGCAATCAAATCATATTAGGAACCAGTCAATGTAAATCGTAAGGATACAAGCAACAAAGTTACAGTCATACAGTCATTAGTGGGAGGAGATGGGTGATGGGAACAATGAGAAGATTAATAGTAGTGCAGACTTAGTAAATAGTTTGACATTGTTGAGGGAAGTATTTGTTTAGCAGAGTGATGGCGTTTGGGAAAAAACTGTTCTTGAGTCTAGTTGTTCTGGTGTACAGTGCTCTATAGCGTCGTTTTGAGGGTAGGAGTTGAAA
>QLTV01001839.1:598472-611078 GCA_003457575.1 Thermophis baileyi
CAGCCTTGTGGCGGGACATACACAGCAATTAGTAGAAATGAGGGGAACTCACGTGGAGAGTAAAATGGTTTACAGTTGATAAGTAAAGACTCTAAGTTTTCGTCACAGAATTTATATATTATCGTTATATCCTGAGACCAGCTGTTGTTGATATATAAGCATAAGCCTCCTCCCTTCTTTTTACCAGATGTGCCTGCAATTCTGTCTGATCGTTGAATCTGAAAACCTGGGATATGCAGGCTGCTATCATCAATTGATTCAGATAACCAGGTTTCAGAGAAGCATAATGCTGCTGAATTGTAAAAATCAGAATTGTATCTGTTTAAAAGGAGTATTTCATCCATCTTATTAGCAAGTGAACGTAAGTTGGTTAGGAAGAAGCCTCCTCCCTTCTTTTTCTCAGATGCAGAACTGCCTGCAATTCTGTCTGATCGTTGAATCTGAAAACCTGGGATATGCAGGCTGCTATCATCAATTGATTCAGATAACCAGGTTTCAGAGAAGCATACTGCTGCTGAATTGTAACAATCAGAATTGTATCTGTTTAAAAGGAGTATTTCATCCATCTTATTAGCAAGTGAACGTAAGTTGGTTAGGAAGATTGATGGCATGGGGGTTTTATTTCTCCTATTCCTTAGCCTGTTTAAAATTCCCGCCCTTTTACCTCTCCGTTTCCTCCGTTTGGTTTTTTTGGTAATCCATAGCTCCGGGGAAATTGCTTCTTGCTGTGTTAGAATCTCCTCGCATTTGTAAAGGGGGGGGGGTGTTGAGATCACAGAGAGCTGCTCCTTAAAGAAACGTTCCTTAATTTTTAGCAGATGGTCTCATGAGTATGAAGTCTGTAGTGAGTCGCAGAGAATAATAAAAAATAAAGAAACCATTAGAGACCATTTTACCGAGGCAGCCTTCAGCGGCGCCATCTTGGATAAGTTTGAATATTCAGCATATGCAACATTTTCTTTCAGATTAGCTGGCCTGGGTTCTGTTTGTTGTTAACTTATTTTTTAGGTGCTTTCACAAATCTAACCATTAGTTTCTCTTGTAAAGGTAAAAATGCCTGCTTCCATTTCCTGTGGTTCCCCAGAGTTCCCCAAAGTGGTAAATAGGACTATCGAATGAATCAATAAATATCTGGGGGTCAATAGGTGATCGATAAATGATGGAAGGCTGATTGGTGTCAATTCATCTCTGGGGTCTCTGTAGAGCTCCATGCAAGTCCCTAATCCTGAAGGTGAGATGATGTTACCCAGGATTGGATAGTCAGCCGCCAGTGAGAGCAGCCTCTATCAGCTGTGTGTTGTTGTTGGCCTTACTTTTATTGTTATGGTTGGTCACGCAGTCAGTCAGATGGATTTGGCATTTTTATCCATTTACCGAGTCCTTCCCAAGGACCTGGGATAGACAGATGTTGCTTGATGGTGTTAAAGGTATCATCTACTGTTACAATTCTTATTCATAATAATGTTAGCTACTATATAGTTAGTTCTGTTTATTTAATTATTTTCATATAATAAATGGGGATCAATGAACAATCTGAAACTTCATGAATGAGCTGAAGAGTTCATTGTAGACCATCCCTCCTTTCTTCCTTCTTTGTCCCTCAAAGAGCTTTCCTCTGAGTCAACCCATTGCATCACTGCAGTAGAGGAACTAGAAAGAACAGATTCAAGCTGATGCCACAGATCTCAAAAGTAAAGCAACAACAACAAAAGGCTTGCTGCCCTCTAGTGCAACTTTATGTTGAGAAGAACATGAACACTCATGTCTAATCTCAGCATGAATGTAGCCAGGAAACATCATTAGTGCCTTGGCATTGTCTTTGTCTCATTCCCAACTCACAAGTGAGATAGGCTTAAATTATTCTAAGCTGTATTAATGTTGTATTTTCCCCCTTAAGCTAGCCAACAATAGCCAGAGTATTTGAAATCTAGAATCAGAGAGGTACATACTAACCGTTGTAGGCTGATACTGGCATGATTGTCCCCCTCTACTACAACTGTAGAGTTGTAATTCTTTTTGTCAGAGAGTTTCCCTTTACATTTTTTCTGGGCATCACATTCTAATCATATGCATATGGTTACCTCAAAGCAAGAATGATAGTACTGCTTTATACCATGCTGGTGAGGCCACACTTGAAATACTGCATCTAATTCTGGTCATCATAATACAAAAAAGATATTGAGCCTCTGGAAAGTGTGCAGAGAAGAGCAACCAAGATGCAAGGAGTCTGGAAGTTAAGTCATATGACAAAATAATTGAGGGAGCTAGGTATGTCTAGTCTATTGAAGAGAAGGATTAGGGAGGCTATGACAGCCATCTTCCAGTATTTTAGGGGCTGTTACAGAGAAGAGGAAATTGACTTATTTTCTAGGGCGCCAGAGGGCAGGACAAGAAGTAATAGGTGGAAGCTTGTTAAAGAGAGATCCAACCTAGAAATAAAGGGGAAAAATTCTGACAGTGAGTGCAATTAATCGTGGAACAGCTTGCCTCCTGGGGCTGTTGGTGCTCCATCAATGAAGTTTTCAAAAATAGACTGGACAACCATTTGACTGGGATGGTATATGACTCCTGCCTTGAGCAGGGGGTTGGGATTAGAAGACCTCCAAAGTCCCTTCCAACCCTATGACTCTATGATTCCACCTATATAAAGGTTGCCATTTTACATCATCTACAGAATAGATTTAAGTGATGGCCTATGAGAAATTTGTTCATTTATTAGAATGCTCAACTAATACTACTATAAATGATATAATCCTGAAACAACAAAATGTAAGGCTGAAATGACAGAATCGGCTCCTTCCCCATTCCTTCTCAAATAAAACGTGGAGGAATCTGAGAATCAGCATTTGTTACTCATATAAAGAAAAAATCCCAAATAATAGTGCTACTTGTGCCTCTTCCTCTTTTGGTACTCTGGTCGTTTTTTAAAATTGTATTCAATATTAATATATGAGAGACTGGGATATAGGGGGAGGGGCCCAGGAGGGAACCAGTTGATGGGCAGGCAGTTTTTGGCAGTCAGGCTGCTGCAGTGTTATAATTGTCAGATATTTTCCCATCAGCTGGTGATGTGCTAAAGATGCAGGGGAACAAAGCTAGAAGGATTAAACAATAGCTTTGCTTATCACGCAGTATGCATGCATAATCAGGACAGAATCATACAATAATGACTCGGGGGGGGGACCACAAACCAGGCATGTAATGGGAGCAGAAAATTTCACACCAGTATAATTTTCTGATAATCCAAGGATGAGTGGATAATACTTAATTCAATAGTGAAGCTTCTAATGAGGAAATGAAGGCAGATTCTATTATTTCCACGTAGACATATAAGAAAGGCAGAAATAGATACTTTGAATAAAATAAATTTTCTGTATTCAAAATAATTTGGATGAATGAACATACTCCATTCATTGCCATTTATTGATCAAGCAATTCAATAGCACATCTTCGAATGTCTCTGAATTCTGCAGTATACAGTTCTGAAACTTTGTTTGAGAACTCTAACATGTTAGAGCAAATGGGTATTCAGACATCATGCCATAAGCTAGTGTAACAGTAATGAGTCTGTGCATCAGAGGTGGGTTCCTCCCGGTTCGCACCGGTTCTATAGAACCAGTAGTAAACCGGTGGTGATGTCATGGAGCCGATTCTGTCGGTGCCGGTCCGTGGACGCCGCCATCTTTTTTTTTATTTTGGGGGGGGGGGTTTTGCTGGTTTTTGCTTTTGCGCATGCTCAGAAGCCGAGTTTTTGGCACTGCGCATGCGGCTCCATCTTGTTTTTGGCTCTTTTTTTTGCTATTTTTTGCTTGTTTTGCTTCTGCGCATGCGCAGAAGCCGAGTTTTCAGCACTGCGCATTCACGGCCACATGCGCAAAGCATGCACCCATGCGGTGCACCCACGCGGTGCACCCACGTGGCGCGCAATGCGCGCACAGCCACACGGTGCAGGAGGAAGCGAACCGGCGGCGAGGTAAGTTAGAACCCACCCCTGCTGTGTATGACTTACATTCATCATGTTCTCCTTTGGCCAGTTTGGGGGGGGATTAAACATTTTCACTCTCACTTTAACCTTCACACATATGCCTGAACCTTAAATTGTGACAAATCCTAATTGTAGCTTGCTGCAATATCAGCTTCCTAAACTATAGCTTCAGTTTGTTTTTGTTTCAAGTCACCATTGTTGAGAATAACCATGATTTGTCTGGTTCAGATAACATAAGATCAGCAGTGGGTTGCTCCCGGTTCGGCCTGGTTCTTAGAACCGCCCACCCACCCGGGATGCTCTGCCCACCCACCCGTATGCGCAGAAGCGTTGCGCGCACACAAGCGTGCACGCGAACCGGTAGTAAAGGGTTTTAGAACCCACTACTGCATAAGATGCTGGAACTCAACAAGAACAGAAGCACAAGTCCCTAATTTTTGATTGCATTAGGTAAGAGAAAGAAGCAAGTAAATAATGCTCACCTCAGTTTAGCAACAATACCCACTGTGACCTCTGAATAAGTCAACATACCTGTCCTAGAAGAAAGACATATAAATGAAAGTAAACTATGTTTTACTTTGTTGTTATTTAAGTTACTATCCTGCAGAAGTCCAACTACAAGACTTCAGAATAATCATGATTAGGACTGCCTTGTGAGATTTAGAAATAAAATGTGAAGTAAAAGAAGAAAAGGTTCGTATACTTTTTATACTATATTTCTTCTTAGATATAAACCAATAAAAAACATGCTAAAAAGACTGGATACTAAAGAGGCACACCAAGGGATAGAGAGAGAGAAAGGTTGTTTTCTTTTTTCATAATAGCTAATATACCATTGTTTAAACACAGCCAGAGTAACTTCTATTTAATCAAATGGATTTGTGCTTTGACAAATATATCAACCACAGAGGCCTGTTTAATTGTTTATTACAACCATCACTCATTATGCTGAGGCAAAGCATTGGCTAGAAACAGAGATGTGTATGATAAATCAGGATAAATAACTCAGTTTACCGACCATAAAAGGCCTTTCCCTGATGATCCAAAATTCTGTAAAGCACAGGTTCTCAGACTGTGATTCATGGAACAACTTTCCATGAAAAGATTATTAAATAGGCTCAAATATTCATACCTGGCTCTGTTCTTAATTTAACACCTTTTAAACTGGCAAATGAGATTTTGACCATGAAGACATTTAAAAGTGGTCTTTGACATTACCACTTTAAATGCTTCTTTCCAGTGGCTTGAACTGCCTGTAATTTTCATAATATGGTGCTGATTACAATAAAGTCTGGATAACAAAAGGACTTTTGAAGATCAAGAATCTAATGTGCACATCCCTTTCCCATAAAGACTCACTGTACTTCCCCCATTTTGCTTACTACAGTATCATTCTTTCTACTTTTTCAATCAGAATCTTGCTAAATATCTTCTCAGACACTCATAACAAATGAAGCCTCCATAGTTTTTGCATTCATTTTTGATACTTTCCCCTTTCTACAGGAGAGCAATAATGGTATTCTTCATACACTTACTTTACTCCAGAGGTGGGATTCAGCAGGTTCTGACCAGTTCTGGAGAACTGGTAGCGGAAATTTTGAGTAGTTCAGAGAACCGGTAAATACCACCTCTGACTGGCCCCGCCCCCATCTATAATCTGCCTCCCGAGTCCCAGCTGATTGGGAGGAAATGGGGATTTTGCAGTAACCTTCCCCTGGAACGGGGAGGGAATGGAGATTTTACAGTATCCTTTCCTTGCCACGCCCACCAAGCCACACCCACCAAGCCACGCCCACAGAACCGGTAGTAAAAAAATTTGAATCCCACCACTGCTCTACTCTGTGAATAAACTGCATGCATATGATAACATACTGTATACAGTACCATGCCATCTACCCCTCCAGTCTTACCATTTTTAACATACAACATTCATGAATTACTTTTTTATTTATGTATTTATTCATATTTCACCTTTATTATTTTCACAAATAACTCAAGGCAGATAACATATCCAACAGAACTTTCTCCTATTTTCTCCACAACAACAACAGTCCTGTGAAGTGAGTTGGGCTGAGAGAGTGTGACTGGCCCAAGGTCAGCCAGCTGACTTTCATGCTTAAGGCAGGACTAGAACTCACAATATCCCTCTTTCTAACCTGGTGCCTTAAAAACAGAATTCCCCCACCTTTCCAGCTTTGTGGACTGGCGTGGGAGTGGGGAGGGAATGGGGATTTTGCAGTATCCTTCCTCCAGGAGTGGGGAGGGAATGGAGATTTTGCAGTATCCTTCCCCTGCCATGCCCACCAAGCCACGCCCACCAAGCACACCACACCCACCAAGCCACGCCCACAGAACCGGTAGTAAAAAAAATTGGATTTCACCACTGTGCTGACCCGCTAGCCCCCACCATGGGGCTTTTTTTACTATGTTGCAATTCTTGAATGGAATTGCAAACAAACATCCTTCTGCAAACAATGGGACATTCTTGGGAACAATATTCTGGAGGCTAATGCTTTGCTTTACAACATGCCAGCTTCTTTTAAAATCATGCTTACAATTCAAACAAGCATTTTAAAATTTTAAAGGTACTCAGCAGAGCAAAAGGCTTGCTGAGCCCAAGAAAAGGATCCATGGATGAGATTGGGATTTAGGGATTTGCGGAGGCAGAGTGTTGAGTATACGACAGTTTGTTACTTACGGCTGCTTCAAAATGCTACTCTTACAATAAACAGAACTTTTCTACAGAACTAACTACAAGGAAATTCAATCATTTTTAGTTTAAACAGACACGGAATTGCAGTTTCAAAGTAATGCTTGGGAATATTTAGAAATACTTAAAGATGTTCACTATTTCCATCCTGTTTGGTGCCATTGTTTTCCCTCCTTCAATTAAAGCAAACAGTGTATATGATGTTAACATGGTACCATCTAGCCAATCGGATCTGGCCATCTGAAGATGTCATTGATCAAAGAGAAAACAATAGAAACAAATAAAGATTTTTTTTCCCAAGCAAAGTCAAAAGGCCACTAAAAATTGTTATTGTTTTTAATTGAAGAAAGCAACTCTTTAAAATGGAGTGTATGATAGCCCCAGCTCATTCTCATATTTACCACTATTTTGTTACATTTCCAAGTTAAAAAATTATTAAGTATTGTACCAGTTAATTGTAGCAAAATAGCAATAGCACTTAGACTTATATACCGCTTCAAAGTGCTTTACAGCCCTCTCTAAGCGGTTTACAGAGTCAGCATATTTATTTATTTATTTAATAAAATTTGTATGCCGCCCAACTCCCGAAGGACTCTGGGCGGCTCAGAGTCATATTGCCCCCAACAATCTGGGTCCTCATTTTATTGACCTTGGAAGGATGGAAGACTGAGTCCACCTTGAGCCATTAAAAATCGAACTGCTGGCAGTGAGCAGAGTTAGCCTGCAATACTGCATTCTAACCACTGCACCACCACAGCTCTAGAATGTGCTGCATATGACATTTCGGTGCCATGAAAATAAACATTTTTGAGTTTTATCATATAAACATAGCAAATAAAAGGAAAGGGGGACCATATGATTAGTATATAAAGTTTTTAAAAATAATATTTAACTTCTAGTATTTAAATTTTTATTTTACTGCCATGCAAGGATTTTTTTTTTAAAGCCTCCTTAAATTATTCATGGACACATTCCTGCTTCCATGTACTGTTCATAAAAATGAGAGAAATTGCACAACTTCACTAGCATACACTCTTTTGCATGGTCACAGGGATTCTCAAATTGTGATTTGTGCAAGCAGCTTAGAAGCACTTTTGTCATTATTTTTAAATGCCTTTAAAAAATAAAATAAGTCATCTTAAGAAAACTCTGTCTGCATCTGGATGCTTTGTGAGCATCTGGCAAGGAGTCCCATCTGGATTGTCAGCTACTGCAGTCCCATGCTGGACAATTCCTCAGCTGCTGTGCCCTGCAAACAAGCAAACAACCAAGCTTAGAGAGCACCAAGGACTCCACACTATCGAGCCAGCTGGATAGTTTCTAGATTTACAAAACCAGCATATAGCTATAAAGGCTAATTGTTTGTTTGCTTGTTTCTAAATCCACATCCCACCTTTATTTTGTACAAATAAATAAATAAATGCACTGCCTCTTGTTTGTTGTGGATTAAACTAATGGCTGCTTCTAGTTTCCATGCAGTCTTTCCAGATTCAGATTTTCCTGTAATAGGCCAGCTTAAAAATCTCAAAACTGGCCATGGCCTATTACAAGGTTGGTACCACCCATAACTGAACCTAGGCATTTGTCCACAGGAGACCAATGGATGGAATCAGGATGGCAGGTGGAAGCAAGTTCCCCAAAAGCATAGGAGCCATCTCCAGGATATTAACCAGGGCAGGAAAGGGTAAGGATCAGGATATGGCTAATCTTTAGATGGTAAGAAAGGATAAAGGAATGTGAGAATCACCTTGAGAATCAGATGCAAATGTTTCAGACTAGACAATGCTCAGATAAGAGGCAGATTAGCCCACAGAAGGAATGTGGGCATGGCAAACATCTGAGAAGGGACTCTCCCTAGTTTCTTAGGCTGTAAAGGGGGGGGGATGTACTTTCAGACTTGCAAGATTTTGTTAATGTAACCTTACAATAAAGTTAGACCTACGTACCTCTGGGTGTGCTTCATGACTGGACAACCTTGCTAGGCTGGCAGAGATATTCTAATTTACTACTGTCTGGATTTTGGTAGTACAGATCTAGTATCTTTAGGACAGACACAATCTGCTAGAGTCACCACACTACACTGCACTACACTACACTACACTACACTACAAGAGAGTATAATTATAAACACTTATCCTCTATACCGTGCTAGGCTGACAGAAAGAGATATTCTAATTCTTTACTGCTGTCTGGATTTTGGTACTTCAGATCTAGTATCTTTAGGACAGACACAATCCGCTAGAGTCACCACACTGCACTTCACTTCACTGCACTGCACTGCACTGCACTACACTACACTCCCAAGAGAGTATAATTATAAACACTTATCCACTATACAAGTGGTTTTTTAACCTGTGATCTGCAGACCCCTGAGGGGCTGTGATGTCATCACAAGGGGTCCACGAAGGCTTGAAGAAATGTTATGATTTACCAGTAAATCTTGAGTTAAGTCTTGGGGGGTCTGTGGCCACAGTCCATGATGAATAAAAGGTAGAGAATCACCTTTATTCTCTGTAAAGCTATTTCATCTGCTGGTGTAGATTTTCACTAGCATTTGACTTCCACAATCTATAATAAGGTGTAAATGCTTGCTATTTCCAGAAAAGCCACTTTTTAAGTAACAAACTTTTCCCAAATCCCTGGCTTTCACTAACAATACATTAATTGTACTAAGAACACTGAATTGTGCTGGGGATTAGTATATCAACAAAGGCATTGTTTTTTTTAAAAAAACAGCATGCTTACCTATGTATTTCAAACCTACACTCCGTAACTCAAATTTGAAACAACTACAGGTAGTCCTCGGCTTACAACAATTCACTTAGTGACCATTCCAAGTTACAACAGCACTGAAAAAAGTGACTTATGACCATTTTTTAGACTTATGACCGTTGCAGCATCCCCGTCATCACAGGATTTACATTTGGATGCTTGACAGCTGGTTCATATTTATGACGGTTGCAGTGTCGCTGGGTCATGTGGTCCCCTTTTGCCACCTTCTGACAAGCAAAGTCAATGGGGATACCAGATTCAATTAACAACTGGGTTACTAATTTAACAACTGCAGTGATTCACTTAACAAATGTGGCAAGAAAGGTTGTAAAATGGGGAAAAACTCACTTTACAAATTTCTCACTTAGCAACATAAATTTTGGGCTCAATTGTGGTCATAGGTTGAGGACTACACTTAGTTGTTTGAAGTGTAGATAGCCTCTCTTTACACGGAAGTGCAGCAAACCATAACTCTTCTGAAAGTTCTCACACACCAACATCCACTGGTACATGTATAAATTCACATGTGCATGTGATCAGAAGGCATGAGGTAACATATATTTAATTTTGTGCTATATGCCCAGCATATCTTAATAAAGCCCAGGATATAATATGAAATACGGATGGTTATTCAAGAGAGTCTGGTGTTCTTTTTTTTCTTTTAATTACCAATTGCACGTGGATGTGTAAGCTGCAGAATTTTTCTTCTCAGCTCCGATATCTGATCAAAAAAAGTTGCAGGACCGTTGAGAAGCTGTCCTGTTTGTTGGATGAAATGCTTGTTCTCCTCTTGACAGCTTCCAAGACAAGGTGCTGTGCTGCGTATTCTCATTCTGAAACTTTGCTGTTGGATTCATTCACATCAACAAAGATTATACAAAGCAGTACAGAGGCCTTCCCTGTTCTTAAGCAACCCATTCTTCCCAGTGGAGAAGGAAGCCAAAATCCTATTTTGGTATCCAGATTTAGCATTTGAAAATATACAAGGGATACATTTCCATATGCCTGGAACTTGTCCTTGCATCGTAATTAATAGATCTTATCACTCTGTTCCAGATCTAAAAGGGAATGTATTTGCAGTATAACAAAACCATATTTGAAAATGTTCATGTAAATACCACTATATAAAAGATAGAACAGAAATGCAGGACAACCTACAGTGAATCTTTAGGTATTTCTTTGTCCCAGTGAAATCAAAAGACAGGAGTGTTAAAATGGATTTTGTACCTGAATTAATTAGGGATGCCACATAACACAGAAATTGGATGTTTTTTTTCTAAATGAATGAATGAAAAATAAGTGGAAATGAAACAAGTATTACTTCATCTAGGACTTCAAGAATGAATAATCTATGGCCAAAACTAAGATAATTATAGAAAAATATTAGAGAGAAAATTAATGGCATATCTTGTGAAGTTCTCCCAATATTATCTATTGTTGGAGAAGCACAATAATGCTTATTCCATGATATAAATGCACCATGGCCAAATTCTTATCCTTACAATCACTAATATGGGACATTAACCCATCTCTTCTATTGAGTGACAAAACCTGGGGGTGGAGTTGAAAGAGGGATCAGCCACAAGTGAACTAAGTCCAATGAATTCTGTTGACCCTTATCTAACCCCAAGTAGGTGCTAACTGTTAGTTGAGAAGATTCCTGTTCATAAGGCATATTTAGTAATAAATCAGTTTAATTGAACTTTCAGGTGTGGACCTGATCTTTCTCAACTGTCATTAATCTTCTCAACTGATAGCACCTGCTTGAGGTTAGATAATGATCTATGTAATTCGGGGAGGGGAGGGTTGGACATAGTTCACTTGTGGCTACAAAGGGATTCTAAGCTGATTCCTCTTTCAACCCCACCTCCAGGTTCTGCCACTCCTTCTCGTACAGCTGTAGACATGATTCTATTGTCTGCCCAAATGTTTGGAATATGGTATAATGATAGTAAGTGAAGCCATCACACACAAAAATCTAAAACCAGTCCACCTCTCAGCTTTATTCCCGAAGGAATGGGTGTATAATAGAGGGAACTGAGGTTTCTACAGTTTCCAACTGTCAACCAGAGGAGAAGGCATTGAGAGGGTTTGGTGGAAGGATGTGACAGAGAAAAGCTCTGGGTTTTTCTCCAAATATATTTTCAAGCGATCAGAGTGGCTGATGTAAATAAGAGTATCTGGCTATAAAAGGCTAGAACTAGTAACAGGGAAATAACCTGAAACGGCTACTGTAAGTTACAAGTGAAGCAGCTAGTTCAATTGAGAGAAAAATCTCTAAAAATTGCACAGTTGAACTCCTGAGCAGATTTTATTTCAACAAGCCCAAGTATCTTCTAGAGAAGTTTGTTTAGTAAAAATAGTTTTTTTTGGGGGGGGGAAGTATCAAAACTGGGGGGGGGAGCTTTTGTTTTGTGCGTTGCTTTATTTAATATACAGGAATGCTAACTTCACTTGAAGTATTTGAATAATAAACATTTTATCTAGTTTCTAAACAGTTCACCACTGACTAAATTTATCTATTTTCTTATTACATTCCACTAAATGATGTGACCAAAATAGAAGAATTCCAGATAGGGAAAATATTTGGTGTGGAAACAATAGTAATGTTACACAATTTTTTTGGGAGGAACATATTTCTAATGGCAGCCTATAAATCTTTGAAAAGCAAAACAAAACCCTTCCTTCCTTCCTTCCTTCCTTCCTTCCTTCCTTCCTTCCTTCCTTCCTTCCTTCCTTCCTTCCTTCCTTCCTATAAATATGTTTACATTTTAATCACTTCCACTGATTAAAAATAAACAAAAGCAACACACAAAACAGGTAGCAAGTAGCTAGAAGAATAACAACAATCTCGGGGAGGGTGGCGGGTCGGAGCATCCCAGTGGTGGTTGGGAGAGGTAGGTATGGCGGGAACCGAAGGGCAGACCATGTGTGGAGAACTAGTACTCGCTGTATCAAAGCAATTGCCTGTTCTGACCCTTCTGGTGACTTGGGTTTTCAGGGCCCTGGCCTCAGGCTGCTGCTGCTTAATGCCAGATCGATTGTGAACAAAGCCCCTCTCGTCCGGGATTTAATCCTGGAGGAGGGAGCAGATCTGGCATGTATAACCGAAACCTGGCTGGGACAGGAGGGGGGGGGT
>QLTV01001839.1:630936-643363 GCA_003457575.1 Thermophis baileyi
GCCTCTGGAGCTCTGTTATCGGCTAGAGAGGCCTTCAGGAAAGCCTTGCCGGCTGCAGAAGAAATGGGCTGAGGTGTGCGAGGCCTGGCTGCAACTATCTGAAGGTAAGTAGTAGGGCAGCTCCACTTCTGTTTCGTTTCCGAACTTCCGATTGGCCCGTTGGGCCATTTTTTGCCATCCCCAGGCTTCAGGAGGCTTTCCTGAACTCTGGGGAGAGCGAAAAACAGCCCAGTGGCCCTACAGGAAGTCCAGAGGCTTCAGTGAGGCCTGTGCGCACGCGCGGGGGGTAGCGGGGGTTGTGCGCATGCACGGGGGTTGTGCGCATGCGTGGAGGGAGGGCATTGCATTATGGGTATGGGCATGCACGCGCACGCTATCGTGCGCGCGCGCACCCTTTTGGCACCCGAGCCAAAAAAGGTTCGCTATCACTGGACTAGGGTTTGCTGTCATTTTACAAGTAGTGACTAGCCTGTCAGTGTTCATGGGAGAGGACTTGCTGGTTCCTTGATCAGGCTGTTGTCTACAATTAGCTTGTCTGGCAATTCCTTGTTTGGGGCATTGTTTGCTTCTTGATTGTTAGTCTAATGTTAATCTTGGTGTTAATCTTTGCTCATCTGGTTGTTGATTGATGGTGAAGAGCAGGGGTGGGTTCCAACTTACCTGGCTGCCAGTTCGCTCCCTCCCACGCCGCCTGGGCACGCCGTGTGGGCACGCCACGTGGGCATGCACGTGCTTCGCACACACGTGCATGCGCAGTAACAAAAAATCCAAAAAAAAAAAAAAAAAAAAAAAAAAAAAAAAAATGGCAACCACATCAACGCAGTAACAAAAAAGCAAGAAAAAAATATGGCGACCGCATGCACAGTGGCAGAAGTCAGCTTCTGCGCATGCTCAGAAGGAAAAAAAAATTTAAAAAATTCAAAAAAAGGTGGCGGCCCCCACGGACCAGCACCGACCAATCCGGTTCGGTGATGTCATCATGATGTCACCAGCAGGCCGCTACCGATTCAGGAGAACTGGTCCGAATCGGGAGGAACCCACTTCTGGTGAAGAGATATTTTGGTCTTTTTGTTTCCTTTTTGGCTTTTTGATTGCCTGAATGATATGTAAATGTTGTTTATGTCTATGTGCCTATTGTTCGCTGATTTGCTTCCAGGAATTTTCCAGCCAATGTATGTATTTATCACATATGTATTTGATTGAGAGAAGCATTAATGTCTAATCTTAGGGTGTCATCCTAATATGACAGCCCCAGTCAAACCTTTGCAGATTATGATTAGTACTTGAATGGGAGAGCATCATGGACTAGACTAAGACATTGAAAAGCAGAAAGCAACTGCCAACCACTTCTCTATTGTTCCCAGGAAAGTTATCTGGTTATGTCCATAACATCACCAAGAATCAAACTTGCATTACACTGAAGCAGCCATTACATTGGAAGGCTGGAGATATCAAATCTCCTCTCACAGCTTCTGTGGCATTTTCATATTCTGGCTTCATTCATTTATTTTATTTATTTTATTTTTTTATTTTGTCAAGCATATATATGATTACAGAAAAAGTATAAACATGATTGTGAATACATAAAATGCATAAACATGGTTATAAATACATGAGATGGTTACGAATACATGGGGACATTAGGACAGGGACAGTAGGCACGCTGGTGCGCTTATGCACGCCCCTTAGAGACCTCTTAGGAATGGTGTGAGGTCAACGGTAGACAGTCTAAGATTAAAGTTTTGGGGGTTTGGGGAAGAAACTAGAGTCAGGTAATGTATTCCAGGCATTGACCACTCTGTTACTAAAGTCGTATTTTTTGCAATCTTTTCCGAGCTGCCATTCGATCAGGGGGAAGTGCAAGTGGGCAGGAGCTCCCCGTCTCATACCAGCTCAGTGCTATGAGGCTTGATGACGGCTAACAAAACACCGAAGCTCAGCTGCTTAGAACTGAGCGGCGTAGTTCTAAATTGTCTACGCCCAAAATTTCAAGTCTGGTGGCATAAGGTATTCTGTTGTGAGTAGAGGAGTGGAGGACTCTTCTCGTGAAGTATCTCTGGACTCGCTCAATTGTATTAATGTCCGATATGTAGTGTGGGTTCCAGACAGATTAGCTGTATTCGAGGATTGGTCTAGCAAATGTTTTATATGCTTTGGTTAAAAGTACAATATTACCAGAGAAGAAGCTACGCAAGATTAGGTTAACCACTCTTAATGCCTTTTTGGCAATGCTGTTGCAGTGGGCTCTGGCTTCCACCTGTCTTTCACCTGTCTTCCAGGGGGTGTCTCACCTGGCATGTCTGCCATAATCTGTGTTGCCTTTCTGACAATTAAATGATCACAAAGTAAAACAGGAAATAATTTCAGTAAGGTTACCTCCTCCTGTCCGTGTAATGAGGTGGGGTGGGACTAAAAGTTACAGCGTTTCTGACCCATATTTGGAAGAAAAATCAATTAAGCAGAAATCAAAAGCAAACCTTATTTGCAAAAAGTTAAGTCAAATTAAAAGTCCTGAAAATGACTCAAGAAATGCAGTTTTTTAGGCAGTCCACAAGATGGTGCTGCCTTGCTACACAAGAATGTTTTCTGTCTGTCAGGTGAGAAATGATGCATTTTAATATACAGGCTACCAGAAGACTATTGTAGAAATTTTTTTAAAAAAAAATTCTGCCCAAGTGTAGTAAGAATGCTACCCTTGAATGAACAATACGTGGGAAAAGAAAGAATCCTACTTACAACACTTATCTCTTTCTACAGAATTACCCACTTTTTTTTTTTTCTTGAAGCAAAGAGCCCCTGCTTTTTTCTTCCTGGATTTTATCCAACCTTAATCTGAGGCTCTTGGAACAAAGTCAGTCCCTTTATTTCTCAGCCTCTATCCACAATCTTTTCTTCCTCAAATTCTGCATCAAAGTTTTTAAATTTTAAATGGCCAAAAGTTTTTCTCCATTTCCTGCAGAGGGATGAGGAGCCGAGGTGGCGCAGTGGTTAGAGTGCAGCACTGCAGGCTACTTCAGCTGACTGCTAGCTGCAGTTCGGCGGTTCAAATCTCATCGGCTCAAGGTTGACTCAGCTTTCCATCCTTCTGAGGTGGGTAAAATGAGGACCCAGATTGTTGGGGGCAATATGCTAACTCTGTAAACCGCTTAGAGAGGGCTGTAAAGCACTATGAAGCGGTATATAAGTCTAAGTGCTATTGCTATTGCTATGTTGGTGGTATCTGTTTACAGGATAGAAACATCTCTCTCTCTAGATGTGTCCTGGGCATAGTTAAGCATCTGTGAATGTCAGAGTCTGGCCTGGCAAGGATGTACAATCATAACATGTCCTCATGAAACATTATTCCCTCCCCCCCCACCCTCGCCCCCCGCCTCCAATATTAGACTAGTTCCATCCATTTTGATATTCTGGAAGTCCCTCAAGACCTGGTTAGGTTATTAGGCCTGGGAGTCCCAGGGAACTGGAGATAAGTTTCAATAGCTCCATTGCTAAGGTGCCAATTCTTCTCCTCTCTTTGTCTAGTATTTGTGTATTTGTTCTTACAATATTTATCTTTTAATGTGGAATCTTGTCTCTTTATATTTGCTGTCTTTATATTTGTTGTTTTATTGATTGTTTATTGATTGTAGTGACCCACAGACACTTTTTGTAGATGGGGAAATATTTAATGAATTAATTACATACTAATTCCTTATATTTCAGCAACTCTATATACTTTGTTTTTCAAATTTGTGGAAATTATGCCCATTATTCATGAAATTTAAAATTCTTAGTATGCTTTCCAATTTAA
Organism: Thermophis baileyi; assembly: GCA_003457575.1. Lineage (NCBI taxonomy): Eukaryota > Metazoa > Chordata > Lepidosauria > Squamata > Dipsadidae > Thermophis > Thermophis baileyi. The sequence continues at coordinate 634,727 of QLTV01001839.1, forward strand.
AACTTGCATTTCCTGCCTGAAAAGGGATCAAAAGTGAAACAGGCCATTTCAAAAGAGAGATCTGCTGATCTTCTAAACATGCTCTCTCATTTCAATCGACACTTTAGTGGATACACGGATTCATACAAATAGGACAGGATTTTGGGAAAATGTCTGGCGAACCAAATTAATCACCTGATGCATTCCACTTGCATTCCAAATCTATGGAATTAGCTCCTGACAGATCCTCAACATTGAATTTGCTGTTGGAGTAGCTAAAACAACTAAAAATGCTGAATAAGTAAATTTTTGTGGGGAGATACCTGCTCAATAATGAAGTAATAGGAAGGAATACTGTATCAAAGTATGTGAAAGACCAGATTAAGAATTTATAGTAGGACCTGATCGTAACTGGTACCCTGTGTTGAGCTTTGTGATGTATTCAAGCCTATTTTCATTTATTTATTATATTCTTTATTTAATATATTTTTTTACTTTAAATCAAGTGGAGTGTCTTCATCTTAAACATGTTCAAACAAATCAACAAAACCAGTTTTTTATTCTTGAGCTTTTGATAGAGATGTTGTAGGTTTTATAACACCAGGAGCCGTTGTGGTGCAGTGGTTAGAATGTAGTATTGCAGATATCCTACTGATTGCCGATTGCCAGCGATTCGAGTCTCACCAGCTGAATTCACCTTCCATCCTTCCGAGGTCGGTAAAATGAGGACCCAGATTGTTGGGGGCAATATGCTGTAAGCCACTTAGAGAGGGCTGTAAAGCACTATGAAGCGGTATATAAGTACTATTGCTATTGCTATTTTACTTCTGGAATAGATTCCATCAGGCAAGAAACCAATTTAGATGCATTTGAGGAAGCTAAAACATCTGGTTGTGTTGATTTGTTAGAACATGCTTAAGATGAAGATACTCCACTGTTGCAAACTAGGAAGACCATATTCAACTGAAGTCAGGAGAAATATTGAAACAATTATTACATAGTCATTGATTTAAAGTCATAATCCCATCTTCCGCCCAAGCTTTCCAGTAAAATGATTTACCACCAATTTTCAAAATAGAATTTTACCAAAGTGTTAGATATTCATGAGTCTTCTTATATAAACTCAAGTTTATATCTCAATATGGCCCAAGATTTCTCACCACTCCTACTCCTAGAAATAAAATATCCTTTCGGCTATATGTTGCTCTAAGTGCTTATGCTGATCACAAAGGAAATAGGTAATAATTTTCCAACTTTGCTCATAAGGGATAATATTCCCTTATATTTTCATTCCACCAGCAGGTAGCTGATAAAATATTGGTCTAATGGTATTTTTCAACATCAGATAAATTAAAACGACCTTCCTCAACTGGTAATCTCAATTTACTTAAAGAAAACCTTACAGTATTAGTGCACTTTCCCAAATAAATTTCTTAAATAACTTATAAATCAAAAGAAAATATGTGTTCAATATTAATCTAGGAATACCCTTAGAATCATAAATCAAATGAGAGACAGTGTTCATATTAACAATATTAACTTTACCCCACTGGCATAAAGGAATTTAAAGCCATCCATTAACATCTATTTCAACCCTTTCTATAAGTTTCAACATATTTATTTCGACGTTTTTAGAAGTATCTTTGGATATACGCAGCCCCAAATATATAATATATTCAGTAGAAATTACAAATCCCATCTCTTAACATAACTGTACTGATATATTATAAGCCAGGGAAACAAACTAGATACATAGAAGCCTATCTTTCTTGTCATAATCTCCATGATCCCTTTCAGCCAAGATTTAATTCTAGTCCTTCCACTGACACAGTATTTTCTTAATTGCTGAATAAAGTTTCATTGTTTGTAAGACACTTAGAAATTGATTTCTTGATGATCCCTTTACAACCGACCCACATATATCCTCCCTTTCTCCTTTTTGAACAATATCAAAATTTCTGGACATCTGACAATTCATCAGTTCTCTTAGACATGAGTATGAAGACTATTAACATTCCCTTCAAAGTCTAACCAAATCACCTGGAACAATGTTTCAGCAAACTCTCAGTAACAAATACCAGTGGTAAACAGAAAGAGAGAAAAGGGAGAAGAAAATGTATCTATGAGTCATCCTTTCTATTGCATCAAATATAGAAGCAGTTTCAAGATGCACAACAGGAGCTTATTCTTTCTAGCTGCTTGAGTGAGGAAGGGAGAGGATTCTTCAGACCACCCCATAATACATAACAAATTGATCCACACAGTGGAAAGCTATATAAAACCACAGATTCGTCCATGTTATTCTGTGTTAATACTTAGCTAAATTGAAGTCCAATAGAGAGGGAAAAATATACTCTAAGCTAACATGTAAGACCAAGCATTAGATGATGAAAGGTTGTTTATCATTCAATATTTCATTATAGATCAATTAATATACGACATAAAGATGTATAGGAACTAATTTTAAAGTCACTGAAGTTAAAAGTGGCTGCTAAACTTGAATATTGCAGAAGATTATTCCCAAACAGAACATGAATTTATTGGTACGTATTCAATTACCCCGTTCAATTGCCTCAGCTCCTGCCCACCTAGCATGCAAAGGTAATTAGTTTAATAGGTACCACTTCTGTGGATAGGTAACAGCGTTCTGTAGGCCTTTGGTGTATAGCCATTCTGGCCACATGACCAGAAATTTTATTTGGACAACACTGGATCCCTCAGCCAAGAAACGGAGATCAGCACCATGCACTAGAATTGGACATGATTGACAGGGAAATATTTACCTTCACATTTAGTATGCAATTAAAAAAGGCAGGATATTTATACATGGCCAATCTTGTGCATTTTTTAATGGTCTAATTTCAAAAGAGCCCAGCTAAAGAGCGTGGCAGAGATTTGGGCTCAGGAAGAGACATCTAAATCTTCACATCTTTGCTAGGGAGACTTTGTAGGTTCCCCTACCTTGTTAAACCTGAGTATTTCTATAATATCCTCCTTTCTCCACATAGAAGGGCATCTGCATTATCACAAAATGGATCCTTATCTTTGCAAATGTTGACAGAAGATTACAATAATATCCTTTATCATAAATATTTGCATCTGTGATTCACTTTATATCCCACTTGGCATTTCAAGTATATTGCACAGCTCGTCAACAAATTCTCAGGTCAACCTCAATCAACAATTATAGAACAAGTATTGTGGGAACAATGTCTTGAAATCTCCAAGAAAGTTGTGAAATTCCTAGCTATTGTTTTAGAAGAAGCCGAGTGAATCCACAATGAACAAGGTCCAATCCCATTTTGTAGTCACTTTATCAAATCTAACTGTGTTCTCCTCACTTTTTTTTAATAAACTCTGTATGTGACATTTGTCTCACCACTGCAATCCCCTAGAAGATAGCAATAGCAATAGCACTTAGACTTATATACCGCTTTACAGTGCTTTACAGCACTCTCTAAGCGGTTCACAGAGTCAGCATATTGCCCCCAACAATCTGGGTCCTCATTTTACCCACCTCAGAAGGATGGAAGGCTGAGTCAACCTTGAGCCGGTGAGATTTGAACCGCTGAACTGCTGAACAGTCAGCTGAAGTAGCCTGCAGTACTGCACTCTAACCACTGCGCCACCTCGGCTCTTACAAGATATGTCTTTTTCTTGTGTATGTTTGAATGTTTATATGTTATATCTGTGATATCTGACCATTTATAAATAAAAAAATAAAAACTTATGCAAGATTCATTCCATATTTGCAGACTTTGCATTTAATCTGGTCACACATTCATCTTTTCATTCTACATGTGTTATAATAACAATGTTTCAAGTTATAAACAAGTAAAATTCCCAATATAACATCTATAAAATGAAATGAAGAACTTTATAAATATAAACTAAAATTTTCATTACTAAGGATTTATAAGGATTATGAATGGAAAAAAAGAAGTAAGTTAGAATGTCCAAACAATAATATCTTCCCTTCTACATAATTAAACTTATATTTCATCAGCATAACCTCCCCAAATGTGGTAAATGTTTGGGAAATTTGAAGGCTCTTCAAGGCATGCATAATAAATATATATATATATTCCTAATGGCTCCTCCCCTCACAACTTTTTCTGTATTACACTGTATTACACAAAACAACAAAAATGAGATTTTTGTCACATTTATAAAAAAAATGGCAATTATGTATTGTGCATACAAATACATACACAGGCCTCTTTTTTTCAAAGTGTCAACATTTTGAGGATGTGTAATAATGCAGCCTTGAGGTTCCCATAGCAACATGTTTCATTTCCTAGGTGACAGGAATAGTATGTCGTCATCATTGAACTAAACTATCTCCAATAGAAACATACTGAAATTCTTTCCAGCATCGTTGTCCTGAAATAACCATCTTAACCCAATTAGCGGTTATAACTTGATTGAAGTTTTGAAAGTTACATTTGGTATTATATCCCATGTGCACAACAATTAAGGGTTGGATTAAAAAGTAATATATGACACTGGGTTTTTACATTAGACAATGTGCGATGTAGTAGTTAAGGCATCATCTAGAAACCAGGAAACTGGGAGTTCTAGTCCACCTTGGGTACAAAGCCAATGGCAGGCAATGGCAAATCACTTCTAAAAAACCTTGCTAAAAAAACTGCAGGGGCTTGTCCAGGCAGTCTCTAAGAATCAGACATGATTGAACAGAAGAAAAAAAAAGAGCTCAATAAAATGTCATCTTTGTTATTATATTTAAAAACATCTAGATGACCAGCTACCAATAGTTTCAAAATATAAATATAAATAAAATTAAATTAAATTAAATAATAAAATTTATTTAAAGTTTGACACACATTTGCTGGCCATCTTAACCTGTTGCTTTACTTGAATGTTAAAAATAACAATATAAAATAAAATAAAATAATAAAATAAAATAAAATAAAATAAAATAAAATAAAATAATAAAATAAAATAAAATAAAATAAAATAAAATAAAATAATAAAATAAAATAATAATAAAATAAAATAAAATAAAATAAAATTATAAAATAAAATATAAAATTATAAAATAAAATAATAAATAAAATAAAATAATAAAATTCTATATCTCTTGAAATGTTTTATGGCCTCTGCAGTATTCTGGAAGAGTTCATTCCAGATATCAAGGAGAGTTATGAGATCAAAACCCCAATTATCTCCAGGTAATTCTGCAGTGCTCTCTGATAACTCTTTAATATTGATGTCTTAATGTTGTGGTGACCCCCCAAAAAAAACTTTTTAATATTAAATTTTAAAAATATTAATGCCCCCTTAATATTTGTCAGATGGTTTGGGCTCCAATAGGCAAAGCAAATGATATACAATGGATACCATTTTCCCAGAAAGGAAAAAGTTCTTCGTCTTTACATATTTTAAGATATTTTCAACATTATATTATAACATATTGTCAACATATTGATTTTCAGTAATTGGGTTCAGTTGAAAGAGGGTTCTGTTGTTTTATATATACTTTAGCAGAGAAAAAAGAACATCAGTAACTGAGGGTTTTATATACAATCATCAGCGCTTTGTATTTTACTCAAAAGGGGGGGAGGAATCCCTTGATAGCCAATGTATTTATTTTACTATGGGCATGATTCAGTTTTTTCAGGTTAACCAGAGACCATCCAGCTTGCCAGCATCACTACAAGCTCATGTTTCCAAACTACTTACAACAGCCTTCCTGCATGGATTACATTGCAGCTTAGAGGCGACCAGTATATATGCATTGCCATTTCAAGTTGTGTTTTCTTCTAGACAGAGAGGCAATTAAAGAAATTCCAGTTCAGTATCATAATTTTGGCTAGCAACAGTGACAGACTTTATGGAGAAATTCCATCTGTGCCTACAAATTCAGGGCCAGAGTAGACAAAATAGTAAGTGACCCATGGCTGCATTTCTCACTGATTTAAATTTTAAAAAAAATCCACTGAGGAAAACAGAACCAGGGATGCACCAATGGGAGATCGGTATATTTCAAATTTCTACGTTATGTGGTTTTCCTATCATGGAAGACTATCAGTATATTTTACAACAGCAACTGAATTTTTTCTGCAATCATGCAATTTTGATTATTTAGGATTTGCAATTATGGGGAAACTGTAAAAACATTCAACTGAATGTGCTTCTCTTGCTCTCTAGATACAGTATATTCCCACATGGATTAGGGAGTGCTGTGTGCTAGTCAGTGCCTCTTAGATACACTTGAAAAATGCCTGGGATTTGCGGTGATGCTGGAGGTGAATTTTATCAATGAAGACAAGAGCCAATATAGTATATTGGTTAAGGAACAGGGCTTACATCTGGTAGATCCATGCCCCTAACCACAGGTTACTGATGATTAGCTATTAACTCTTTCTCTCTCTCTCTCTCTCTCTCTCTCTCTCTCTCTCTCTCTCTCTCTCTCTCTCTCTTCCCCTCCAACTTATCTCAAACAATGGTTGTTGAAAGGAAAAAGTAAATGTGTGTGTGTGGGGGGGGGGTGTTATGCACCCTATTTTGAGTTCCTGAAAGAATGGTATATAGTGGAACTCAAATAATTTCTGGTTTGAATTTCACATGTAACTGTTTGGCTATTTAATCCTCTGGTGAGAAACTCTGATTGCAACTTTCCCACACTCCTCAAAATAAACTGAACACAGGCAAGGCATCTGCAGAGGGGGAATCCAGTGGGGTATATGACATCGCAATGCACATAACATTATCCTGACTTGTATTGGATGCCTGAATGCATGTGGTGTTGTGATGCCCTTCCTAAGGAATGTGTAATTTTGAATGAAAATATTTTTGAAAAGTATCATCCTATTACATGTTTCTTCTAAAGAGATGAGTTCATTTTACCTCTCCCAGTTTATCTTTACCAGAAACCTATGTTATAGGTTAAGGCTATCCAGTAAGCCAAGGTGACTCTGGAAGATTTGTGATCTAGAAAGTTTGTGAACTTGCATCTTCCTGGTGTCTGACATTGTTCAATAATCAAACTGTCCAATGAATATTGCAAATTATTTTTCATTTTATGACCCTGTAACAGAGTTGGGTTCCTGCTGGTTCAGGCGGGTTCTATAGAACCTGTAGTAAAAATAGGGACTGGTTCTCCGAACCGGCAGTAATGACAGCCTGGCCACGCCCCTGAACCGGTCCCCGCTCGCTCACCCTGCCCGCCCGATGCTCCCTCGCCCTGCCTGCCCGCCCCACCCAGCCACTACTTGCAGAATCTAGCCACGTACTTCTGCTCACTGCTGCTGGCAAAGGTAAGGCCGAAGGGCACGGGCCAGTGGGTGGGCGGGGGAGTGAGAGCTGGCAGGGGAGGGAGAGCTGGTGGAGGGGTGATACCAATGGCGGGTGGACCAATGCACGCGGGGAGGGAAGCACCTGGCAGATCGCGGCACTGGAGCCCTTCCCATGTGTTTCCCCCAGCTGGCCTGGCCTGCAAAGGAAGCACACAGCAGATCCTAGCTGCAGTTTGCTCGTGAGCAACATTGGCTGGGACAGGCAGGGAGAAAGGCCAATGGTGCTCATGAGTAAACTGAGACTCCTAAGGGGGGTCGAGCCTCCCCGCTCACAACATCTGTGATCGCTGAGGGCATCGCTGGCAGCCGCTTCCTGTGCCTTCCGTGCTCTTCCCACTGCTGCTCGGCCTCCTCGATGCACGGAGGCAGGAGGCAATGGTTGCTTTCGCTGCCTGGAACTGCAGTCTCTGGTAAGATGCGTGTCTCACAGTGGGGCACAATTTGGGGGTGGCAGGTGGGGCAGGGCATGGGGCGGGAGGGCCGTGAGACGTTCATCTTACCAGAGACTGGCAGCTCCGGATCTTGTGGCTTTTTCAGGGTTTTCTTTTTTAAAAAACCGTCTCTCCAGCCAAGCTTGAAACCTTGCTTCGGGAGGGGGCAGTCGGGCAGCATTTCCCCCCCTCTCCAGGCGCCTGCAGCCTCGGAGCCTACAGCCTTGGAGCAACTCCTGGCCCTTGCACAGTAAAGAAAAACTTCTCGCAAGTGCCAGAAGTTAATTGCCTCGCACTCACGAGAAGTTTTTCTTTACTGTGCAAGGGCCAGGAGTTGCTGCAGGCTCCAAGGCTCCTGGGAGTGGAGGAAATGCTGCCCGACTGCTCCCTCCCAAAGCAGCCTCAGAAGTTTTCAAGTTCGTCTGGGGAGGCATTTGTTTTTTTAAGAAAACCCTGAAAAAGCCGCAAGATCCAGAGCTGCCAGTCTCTGGTAAGATGCGTGTCTCGCAGTGGGGCACAATTTGGGGATGGCAGGTGGGGCAGGGCATGGAGCGTGAGGGCCGCGAGACGTGCATCTTACCAGAGACAGGCAGCTCCGGATCTTGCGGCTTTTTCAGGGTTTTCTTAAAAAAAAGTCTCTCCAGCTGAGCTTGAAACCTTCCTTCGGGAGGGGGCAGTCAGGCAGCGTTTCCCCCCCTCCCCAGGCGCCTGCAGCCTCGGAGCCTGCAGCCTTGAAGCAACTCCTGGCCCTTGCACAGTAAAGAAAAACTTCTCGCGAGTGCCAGAAGTTACACTCACGAGAAGTTTTTCTTTACTGTGCAAGGGCCAGGAGTTGCTGCAGGCTCCGAGGCTGCAGGCACCCAGGGAGGGGGGGGAAACTGCTGCCTCTGCTCCCTCCCAAAGCAACC
>QLTV01001839.1:649413-664842 GCA_003457575.1 Thermophis baileyi
CCACCCCACCCCATCCCAATCAACAGCAGCCACTTTCTCGCGCAGGCGGGTCAAATGGGCAGTCGGGACCCAGCTGGAAAACCTCTCCGCATGCAAACTACGATGAAATAGATCTGGCTGTCCCCAACCCCGAAGCTGATCTTTTTTTCACTGTGGTTTGCACAACTAGGGGTTTTTATGGCGGTTTTGTATGCATGCGTGTGCCATCCGTATGTGTGGACATAATGGACATACATGAGCAACTGTATAGAGAGAGATGCATGGAGTCGCTTGCGTTGCTTCGTCGTGCTGTTACTTGGCTCAGATATTTTAGGGATCCCCTCCAATATTGCACCTAAGCCACAATAGGAGGAACCCGGGGTGGGGTGGGGGCGACACACATGACTGCAGGGCACAAGCACACGCATGCAATCCGGGCTCTGTGGTTTCCCATGGCTCCCGCCACGCCTGGGGGTGTTTTTGGGGGTTGCAGCTGGTTCCTCCTCCCCCCTTTGTCCCAAGCCAGGATCGGGTGAACTTTCCTCCCTCCCTCCCGCCCTGCTTGCACTGTCCAGCGCCTTGCCTGCATTTTTTCCTATCTCCCACCCTTTCCTTCCCATTGTCTCCCCTCCCCCACTCGCCTGCCGGATTTATAAAAATAGGCGTGTCCTCCGGGCTGCAAAGTTGAATGCTTCGATTCCTTCTAGGAAACGTATGCCTTTTCCACACCCTAAATCCTCCGGTGGTCTATTTTGGGGAGTTTTTCCCCTCTCTTCCCCCCCCCTTCCCTCTGTCAGAGTCCCAAAAATTTTCGCCACCGTTTCGGTGGGCATGGCTAGGTGGGGTGGTCATGTGACTGAGTGTGCGTGAGTGACATCAAGTTGGCCATGCCCACTCAGTCACATGACCCCCACCTAGCCACGCCCACAGAACCGGTAGTAAAAAAATTTAGAACCCACCCCTGCCCTGTAATCACTTGCTTTGAGGTAGAATCAAGGCGACTGAATGGAGCTGAGCATTTACTGGCCAAATGCCCCTCCACCTATGTGGAGTTCGTAGCAGATATTTACTCTTTGTGTCCTAATAGAGAAACATTTGTTGCAGAATAACAGCAGGAATATAACTCTGTGTTCCAGTCTCCAATATGGAGCTTGAGTACTAGTTGCTGCTTTAGTTCAAAGGTCACTTCCTTGTTGCCTTAATGGGAACACTTTTTTTACTCCCCAGATTAATAAAGAATAAGATTAAAAGTACTCAAAGGCTTAGATTTATCAATTTTGTGGGAAAAGTACACTTTAATAAGTTTTGGGGCTTTCTAGGTCAATAAGACATAGAATTGTCTCTGTTAAAAGTAACAGATAACAACATACTTAACTTTGTACCGGCCAGAGGTCTGGTTACTCAAGAGAAATTACTGCATGGAGAAAAGCAATCTAGAAGTAAGGAGAAATTTCCCAACAGTGAGAACAATTAACCAGTGGAACAGCTTGCTTTCAGAAGTTGTGGGTGCTCCATCACTGGAGGCTTTTAACAAGAGACTGGACAACCACTTGTCTGGAATGGTATAGGGTCTCCTGCTTGTGCAGGGTGTTGGACTAGAAGACCTCCAAGGTCCCTTCCAGCTCTGTTATTCTGTTATTCTAAATGAAAGTATTAAGCATGATCATGCCTTATTCTTCTTATGTGGCACCACTGACTAATTTTGAAATCTCTTTACATCTGACTGGAAGATGAACAAAAGGGAGTTGATGAGAAAGTTCACTTTGGCCAACATCCATATCATGAACTATTGCCACATAAAGTGAACAGTAGACATTTAAGACAGACAAAAATAGAGCTGCATATTGGGCTGCAAAATTCTAGATGATCCTTAGGTGGTTGCAGAGTAATGCCAAAAAGCTATTGCTGTTATTTAGATACAGATTTCTCCCATATACAGAGGCCCTACAAAACATTTAACCTGATACAAATCAGCTTTATATTTAAAAAAAATTATTGCAGAAATGTGAAGGAAAGGGTTTTGTTTTAATTATGCAGAAATAATACATTTTGCACTGAGAGAATCCAATTGACTAGGCCAAGTTCTGAAATGCATCATCTAAACCAGGGGTGTCGAACTCGCATCGTCATGACTCCCCTGATCTAAACTGTGTCAGCCTTTTCGCTAGATATGATCAGCAACACAGTAAAAGCTGGGAAATCTTTGTTGCTCTGTGGAACAGCCCAAATAGTAATGAAGTTGTTCGGAATTTTTGTAGATCTGCTATTCACATAGAAATTGAGCTATAGGATGTTAATTTGGTTTAGTGAGAATTGTGATCCTATCTTATGATTTACAAATCACAATGAACAGTTTTATGAATCCGACTAAAAACAAAATGAACAACTCATATTACGGCTTCACATCATGTGTGAAGCAAGCCAATCCTACAGTTGCTCATTTATGCATGCCTTCGTTGGTCAACAAGTAACCTGTAAGCATTTTTAGACATCAATGAGTATCAGAATCCCAGCATTTAAAAGTGGCACAATAATTAATGGTTCTTGATAGGACTACATATGTGCGTTGTGGTGGTGTTAACCATTGCTATGGGAACATTAATTCGGGAATATATAATTAAATCACAAGAGAAAAATACATCTTTGCAGATTGTGCTGGAAAAGTCTGCACTCAATTTGCAATCTGCTGATCCATAAATTTAAAATCTGCAAACCTGGTAAAATGCAAAAGCTGGATGAAATGTACCAGATATGATACCTTGATAATCCTGGTTGTGCTCACACATTTACAATCTCTCTGGAAGTCTTTAGCAATACCAATAAGCAAAATTTTCTCAAGAAGAAAAAGAGGCCTATATTGTGTTTATATATGCTGATATTTTAGTGCAACAGAATGCAGATTAGCTATTGGCATTTGTTTTTATTAAATTTGATTCCAAATATTAAGTTGTCATTACATTCTTCTAAATTGCTTGATGCAGGCAACTTAGATACATTATAAATAGTATTTTTCCTTTACAATCACCCCTTTTATTTCCAAGAGAATCCAGCCTTACATTTACAAACTCTCATATGGCTTTCCCATTCATTTTACAGTGTCAACAAAGTGCCTGAACAGTAGACTAAATAGACACACAAATCACTTAATCACATATTATGACACCCTCCCCTTTCATTGATCCAACTAATTTTTATAAGATAGAACTTGCTTACAGAAAGCTAAAAAAAACTTTTGTATTAAAGCAGTTGAGAAAGGTTTAGCATGAGTGTCAAACTTTACAATATATATANATTCATTTTTAAAGGAGTAATAAGTATTACCCCTACAGTTTGTTATCTTCTTTTCCCATCAACACATACACAATAATGGATGACTGGATTCATTGTAACTATCTTTCTCATAGATCCTGGAATTTAGAGTCCTGCCCAAATAATACCAGGGATTCACTGAAAGTGCTGCAGCAAGAGCTTAACTCTGTCTTTCTTTGCTTCTGCTGATTTGGCAGAAAACTATGCTTGCCATTCCTTGTCCTGCTTCCATTGCTTTTGCTCTGCTTCACTGCCACAAGTTTAGACTGTCTACCATTGACCTCACCCCATTCCTAAGAGGTCTGTAAGGGGCGTGTATAAGCGCACCAGCGTGCCTACCATCCTTGTCCTTATATATATATATATTCGTAAAATATCATGTACTCATAACCATGCTTGTACTACTTATATATTCACAATCATGTTTATACTTTGTAATCATATACACGTTTGACAAAATAAATCAATAAATAAAATAAATGAGTGTCAAACTCGATCGCATCACATGATGTCACGTAACGTATTGTGATGATTTTTGCCTTTGCATAGCTGGTGTGGGCATGGGGTGACGCATCCGGCCCGCGGGCCATCAGTTTGATACCCCACTCTAAAGTGATCAGTTACTGGGGCTTTTCATATCAAAGGTCCAGTGAAATTAGAATGCAATGCAAATTCTGAATAAACAGTAATACATGGACAAACACACAAAACAGAATTAGTTTTTTTCTATAATGGGCTGGTTAAAGCTATAAGCTAGCTATGCATTCTTTCCCAAAAGAAGGATCATTTGATAGTGGTTCTCTTTCTATCTGGACAGATGCTTTAACAGAATAAGAGAGTTGGAAGGGACCTTGGAGGTCATCTAGTCCAACCCCCTACTCAGTCAGGAAACCCTGTACCATTTTAGACAAGTGGTTGTCCAATCTCTTCTTAAAAACCTGCAGCGATGGAGCACCCACAACTTCTGAAGGCAAGCCATTCCACCGATTGTTCTCACTGTTAGGAAATTTCTGGATTGGTTCCCTCCTTGATTATTTCCATCCATTGCTTCTTGTTCTGCCTTCAGGTGCTTTGGAGAATAAGTTGACCCCTTCTTCTTTGTGACAGCCCCTTAGATAATGAAACACTATCATGTCACCTTTAGTCCTTTTTATTAAACTAGACATACCCAATTCCTGCAATAATTCTTCATGTTTTAGCCTCCAGTCCCCTATCTTTGTTGCTCTTCTCTGACTTTTTCTATATCATGGTGACCACTTTAAGCATCAGCATCAAATTATTAATTCTCATTAATATATCCATGAAACATCTTAGGCCACTTCTTAGGAGATCTAGCCTGATTTTCACATTTCATCACATGCAGCCAAGATTGTAGCCATCCTGTATGAGCAGTTCCACCCAGGGCTGGTCTCTCTCTCTCTAGTTTAACATTGTGTTTTCACAATGTTTTTAGTTTGAACAGCACTTATTGTTTAATAAAATTGTATTTTGATGTTATATTTGACAGCCTTGGACAATTCTGTTGAGAAGTGTTGTTTATTATATAGCACTGTAGAGTAATGAATGAGTATGAAGTAATGGCATAATAAAAATAATGTACTGTATACATAAAGTAGTAACTTGGCAGAAACCTTGGCTGTTTATTAATACATTACATAAACTGATGTTCACTGCTCACTTTTGCAACATTCAACACCTTGTTTCTTTGATCCACAAGCACAATAAAGAAAAAAACGAAGAAATGGAGATCCACTTTTTTCTATCCTTTTACAAGGAAAGCTTTTGAAAGTGTAAAACTGACAACATTCAAATCTTTCCTGGATGGAATGAGGAAGAGACCAGGCATTTCCCTTTCATATTAGGAAAACTCAAAAACCGCATATAATAGGTTGCCTACTCTTACCTGAGAAGAAAGAAGAATGGGATTGTTATAGAATATAATCCTTAAAAAGCTTGTCTGTGAGGGTTTTAGAGGGGCTATCCTCCCAAAACTGACACCACTATTGTAGATCTGCATTGTTAGTGTCATTTTTATGGTTCTTTCAGACTGTGAAATATTCCTTCTCTAGTCATAGCAGGTCCATTACGCATACATAAATAACAGTCTGACCAAATACACCTTCCATAACCCAACTGTAATTATCCAATTATCTAAGAGTCAAAGAATAGCACCGTAATCTCATTTGATAAAAGGGGAAAGGTGGACCTTATTGGCTCACATTATTTTTTCTCATAATTGCTGAACATCTGTTTTATTATCCCAGAGGCTGAAAAGGGCAGACCTCAGCATACGCCAACAGTCTAGTACTATGCAGAGGGCAGAACAATGAACGGGGGGGGGGGGAATCTGCATTGGAGCATCAGGTGCTTTCTAGATTCCAATGCAGGGTAGTTTGGTCTAACTTTCTCCAAAGTGGAATACTGCAGTTGCATTTTATTAGAATTCTCATCATTCCCAGCAGGATAGTCTTTGGCAAAACTTTACAAAATGGTTAAGAATTCCTATTACATACTGCATAATTATTCTAGGCAATCTCTAGATCAGGGGTCGGCAACCTTAAACACTCAAAGAGCCATTTGGACCCGTTTCCCAGAGAAAACAAAACCACCGGGAGCCACAAAACCTGGGTGGGCGTGGCCAACTCAATGTCACTCACTCCCACCGAGTCACATGACCCCCCCCCCAGCCACACCTACCCCGGTTTTGTGGCTCCCCGTGTTTTGTTTTCTATGGGAAATAGGTGTATCTCTCTCTCATGTAAAGGTATCTCTCTCTCTTTTTTCCCCCTCTCTTTCTCTCTCTCTCCATCTCTCTTTCTCCCTCTCCCATCTCTCTCCCTCCCTCTCCCATCTCTCTTCCTCTCCCCATCTCTCTCTATCTCTCTTCCCCCTCTCATCTCTCTTTCTCTCTCCCTCTCCCATCTCTCTCTTTCTCCCTCCCTCTCTCATTGCTCTCTTTCTTTTTCTCTCCCTCCCTCCCTCCCTCTCCCTCCCTCATCTCTCTTTCTCCAATCTCTCTTTCTCCCATCTCTCTCTTTCTCCCTCTCTCTCCCCTTCTCTCTCTCTCTGCTGAGGAACGATCTCCACCCCCGGCAGAGGCTTCCCTTCGGACGACCCTCCTCCCCCTCTCCCAACTCCCTGGCTGGCTGTGGCGGGGCCAGGAGGCTGTGTGCGCATGGGAAGACCCTCCTCAAGCGAGCGCCAAAGCACAGCAAAGCGCAGCAAAGACGTGAGTGGAGGGTGGCCGGCCGCTCGCTTAAGGAAGTTCTTTGGACGTGGCTTCTCTCCTTCCCTAAGGCTCCGTCATCGCCTTGCCATGCCCCCCCCCACATGAGAGGAGAAGGAGGGGGAGTGGGAGGAGGGTCGCCAGAGCCTTAGTGCATTAGCGAAGCGGCCCTGTACTTGCTTTCGCGCCACATTTGCCCATAAGGCAGCCTTCGCTTCCTGCTGCTTCGGGCTGGAGCTTACGCCCTCCCCGCTTGGCCGAAGAGCTGTGGGGTTTGTGTGTGTGGACACGGCAAGGCGATGGCCAGATCCTTAGGGAAGGAGAGAAGCCACGTCCAAAGACCTTCCTTAAGCGAGTGGCCCCCTGCCCTCCGTGCGCGCCTTTGCTGTGCTTTTCTGTGCTTTAGCGCTCGCTTGAGGAGGGTCTCCCCGCATGTGCGCACCCTCCTGGCCCCCCAAGCCAGCCAGGGAGTCGCGAAAGGGGGAGGAGGGTCACCCAAAAGGAAGCCTCCGCCGGGGGTGGCAATCATTCCTCAACCAGCGCCGGAGAATCAGTCCCGGACGCTTCTCCATTCCCGCCATCGCCCTAAACTTCTCAGGCCAGGTGAGGGAGGGGAGGGTGAGGGGCGGAGCCATCCAGGGAGACAGGGAGCCACAGCAGAGGGCCCAAAGAGCCGCTTGTGGCTCCAGAGCCACGGGTTGCCGACCCCTGCTCTAGATTATGGGGGCACAACATAATTCCGATGGTGCTGAATTGTATCCCTCAGTCTCCCTTATGCTGGCTAGGGCTCTTGAAAATTGTGATTTAGGAACACTGGGAAGGCCATAATACATAATGTGACATCATCTTAATTATGTGCTTGGGTTTCCATGATGCATAATATGATTCTTCTATCCCTAGCGCCGCAAAACGGAGTGACTTCCTGTTACTTGTCCCAGCTTCTGCCAACCTAGCAGTTCAAAAGCACATAAAAAATGCAAGTAGAAAAATAGGGACCACTTTGGAGCTCCGTGCACCTTCGGCATTTAGTCATGACCATGGAGACATCTTTGGACAGCGCTTGCTCTTCAGCTTAGAAACAGAGATGAGCACCGCCCCTAGAGCCGGAAACGACTAGCACGCATGTGCTGGGGAACCTTTACCTTTATCTTGTAAAAATAAATATGTAAATTGCAATCATTGGCCAATCACAAACAATTGTTCCTCTCCAAATTAAAACTTCGAAAGTATTTTGCCATTTATTTCTTTACTACTGATACTTCTTGTTTTTTAGAGTTCATGATAAATATTGATATTGTTCATTGATATAATGACATTGGGCCATCCCAGATTGACACATCCCTAAGGTTTTCATATCCTTTTTCTGGATCATTTGGAATAGTCACGGAAGAATCTAATATTTAATGCATGAATATACAGGTAGTCCTTGACTTACGACCGTAATTGAGCCCAAAATTTCTGTTGCTAAGTGAGACATGTGTTAAGTGAGTTTTGCCCCATTTTACTACCTTTCTTGCCATAGTTGCTATGTGAATCACTGCACTTGTTAAATTAGTAACACAGTTGTTAAGTGAACCTGGCTTCCCCATTGACTTTGGTTGTCAGAAGGTTGCAAAAGGTGATCACATGATCCCGGGACACTGCAACCGTCATAGATATGAGTCAGTTGCCAAGCATCTGAATTTTGATCACATGACCATGGGGATGCTGCAATAGTCAGAAGTGTGAAAAACGGTCATAAGTCACTTTTTCCAGTGATGTTACTTCAAATGGTCACTAAATGAACTGTTGTAAGTCGAGGATTACCTGTATTCAATTTATTCAATTTAGGGAATATTATATTGTCATCTGACCCTGCTCACTTTATTCCTTTGATCTACTAAGAATACAAAAAAAAAAGTCTGAATGCAGTTCTTTAAGCTGAAGAAAGTAGCTCTTGCTTCCCAAATTCTACAATGGGTACTTAGAAAAAGCTTTCATGGGGGGAAAACTTCTTTAGAACAGTAGTATCAGATGCTTAGTGAAGATGAGTTTGGAAGATGCAAACTGGACACATACCTGTTACTCCTGCTCCTAGCCTCCTGAAGTTCATACAAAGATCTGGAAAACAAGACTGTTCTCAAAGTACAATTACAATCTACTGGCATATTGTAAAATATAGAGCCCCATCTGTAGGAGAACTCTATTTTAACATTTAAGTATAGAAGAAAGAGCAGTTTGACTTCATCATCATTAACTATTCAAAATCATTTTATTTTTTTAAGAACAATTATCTATCCCTGGTTCAAAAGATTGGAGAACCTGCTTCTCCTGAAGTTACATCTTTCAGAAGTCATCTTAGTTTTTACTCTAAACAAAATAAACCTTTATGAAATACAGTGTGCTGATAATTAGTTCCTTTTTTCCCCATTTATTTATATATTTTTCCTTTACATAAGATAAATGCTTAGTGAACAGCATACTGTCTGAGTCACTTGCTTACAACGTAGTACTTTTTAAAATCTTAATTTCTAACTCTGTTATCTAAGATAATTAGTTCCTTAATGGACCAGTAGAGGGCAATAATAATCATATTGAAAACTTGTTAAAGTTTTATATTATATTTATAATATAATCACACAAAAGAATATCAAAAATGTTGTTTGGGTTGACTACTCCTTTTAAATTTCTTTAGCACAGCTGGTCAGAATTTCCCATTTTTATTTTAGTTTTGTGCCATTATAAATGTTGAGGCTCATCTCTTGACATATTTTTACTTGATCTACTAGGATCTTGGAAATCTGTTGGCATGAAGAGCAAATTTAGAAGCAGTTTAACATATGGATTAGATTTGTGATTGTAGACATAACATAATATTATTAGATTTAATATTATTCAGCATTACTTTGTTAAAGAGAGCCTAGAATTGAAAAGAGAGGTTCCATCTAAGCTTGGTAAAGAACCCAGAGATGGAATTCTTCTCTTGAAACCCAGGCAAGATTCTCTGAAGCCAAAGAATGGATGTCCATGATCTTTTATGAGATCTGTTTTCTTTGAATGCTTCCAGCCCAATGTACTAGAACGCCCAATGAACAATTTCAAATGCCCTCACTAAGATTTGGAGGAGGATTCTTGCTGTCCAGACTCACCATCACGATTTTTCCCCCTGCCTTTGACTCTTTTCTCTCTTGTCTTCAGAAGTACACAAGTCAGCTTTCTTCAAACCCAAGGCTGCATAGGACCAGAGGTGGGTTCCTCCCGGTTCGGACCGGTTCGCCCAAACCGGTAGCGACCCGCTGGTGACATCACGGTGACGTTACGGATCCAGTTCGGTCGGTGCCGGTCCATGGGCGCTGCCATCATTTTTGGGGGGGGGGGGAATTTTGGGGGAAAAAAATTTGGGGGAATTTTTATTTATTTATTTTTTTCTTCTGCACATGCGCAGAAGCTGAGTTTCTGGCACTGCGCATGCGTCGCCATCTTGTTTTTGGCTTTTTTTTAATTTTATTTTTTGGCACTGCACATGCGTGCGTGCGCGCCAAGCGCGTGCGCACCCATGGGGCACGCCCACGCGGCGCGGGAGGAAGCTAGAACCCACCCCTGCATAGGACATAGAATAACCAAGTTGGAAGAGACCTTGGAGGTCTTCTAGTCCAACCCCCTGCGCAAGCAGGAAACCCTATACAATTTCAGACAAATGGCTGTCCAATCTCTACTTGCCGACAAGTACAGGTATATTTTTGCAATAGCTTCTCTTTCTTTGAACTAGCCCATACAATATTTACATTCTTCTTTGTGTCTCTTTTTTGTAAATTTTCACCTTGAACCCAATAACTACTGTACAAGCACTCCTGAAAGCTTGCTCAAGTCTTTCCTTTAAGGGTGGTTTGTAATTGAGCTTTTAGGTCACGTCTTGTCTTTCATTTTCCAACTGTTTTCAAAAGCTAGATAATCCATAGTTGTTGCTTTCCAAAGGTAGTCAGATAGAACTTACAGTATTAAAAGTATTATAGATGTAGTTTACTAATCAGGCTCTCTGACAAACTTCACTTTCACCGGCTCTTGCTGAATCACAGGCTCTAATTGTGCCCCACAATTATGGCCGTAAATCCTGGCAGGCTTAAAACATGTCATCACATGATTGAACCTTATTTTACAATCTTTTTTTTTTTGCAGCAGTCATTAAGTGAACCTATTGTTTGCTATGGGGCATTTTTTTTTCTGGCAATCTAAAGTTAATGCCAGTTTGTGGAGAAAAGATCATAAATCATGGTCACATCTTTAACAGATTAACAGAGTTAGAAGGGACCTTGGAGGTCATCTAGTCCAATCCCCCACCCAAGCAGGAGATCCTACACCGTTTCTGACAGATGGCAGTCCAGTCTCTTCTTGAAAGCCTCCAGTGATGAAGCTCCCACAACTTCTGAAGGCAAGCTGTTCCATTGGTTGATTGCTCTCACTGTCAGAAAATTTCTCCTTATTTCCAGGTTAAATCTCTCCTTATTCAGTTTCCATCCATTATTCCTTGTCTGGCCTTCAGGTGCCTTAGAAAATAGCTTGACCCCTTCCTCTCTGTTGCAGCCCCTCAAATTTTGGAACACTGCTATCATGTCTCCCCTGGTTCTTCTCTTCACTAAACTAGCCATGCCCAGTTCCTGCAACCGTTCATGTTTTAGCCTCCAGTCCCCTAATCATCCTGGTTGCTCTCCTCTGCACTCTTTCTAGAGTCTCAACATCTTTTT
Organism: Thermophis baileyi; assembly: GCA_003457575.1. Classification (NCBI taxonomy): domain Eukaryota; kingdom Metazoa; phylum Chordata; class Lepidosauria; order Squamata; family Dipsadidae; genus Thermophis; species Thermophis baileyi. The sequence goes on from QLTV01001839.1 coordinate 660,649, forward strand.
TTATACTGGTGACCAAAACTGGATGCAGTATTCTAGGTGTGGTCTTACTAAGGCTTTATAGAGTGGTATTAGTACCTCATTTGATCTTGATTGTATCCCTCTGTTAATGCAATTTAGGATTGCATGGCTTTTTTGGCTGCTGCCGCACACTATTGGCTCATATTTAATTGGTTATGATGGGGGGGGGCTGTAAACAGCTGTAAGTGCAGGCAGGCCCAGCACCCAAAATGCAGTGACATGACCGCTTGGAGGTGGATGTCAGAACTTTCAAACTGGGTCGCAAGTAGCTTTTGGGGGGTCTGTCGTAACATTGAACAGCCATTACGCAACTGATCATAAGTCTAGGACTACTGTACTGCATTTTTTATATTTATTGTATTTTATGTATTACTATATTCTAATTTCCATATCCATAAATTAAAATTGAAATTGATAAATTACTGAATTCTATATCCATGAATAAATTCAGTTGAATGATTGATTCTAATTTCCCAATGTTTGTGTTAATCTTGCTTTATATTGTCTTTAATAAACAAACAATTATTTTCATAGCTTTTTTGCAATCTTTTGGTACCAGATTGTGCTTAAGTATCATGATCAAGTATGACTATGTATCAAAAAATATTAAATCCCATATATGTGTTCAATTTACATGCAGACAGTTTCTGGGTTATATAAACTTTGACTTATGTAATTTCAATATTACACAAGGGGTGCAAACATGTTGGTTCCTACTTTGCACAAGAATACAAAAATTAGTTTATACTAATTCTAGTTTATACAAGAAGTTCTGGAACAGAATCTTTGTGAAACCTGGGCACTGTCTGTAGGTGAAATATAAATTACATATATAAACTGAATATGCATGAAACATACATGTATGTATATAAATAAGCATACCTTGTAATAAATAATTACCTCTTTTTTTTTAGTCCAAATATTTTAAACTGCAGTTCTCATAGTTTTATGTTTCTTAGAATGATAGGGATTGAAATCTAAAATATTTGAAAGGCACAAAGTTGCCTATTTCTGCCATGAACAATGGAGTTAAATTTGTTACTTCAGATTTTATGTTCCAATTAAATATATCCATGATACAATTAAGTGACATGGGTTCGTGGAGTTTCTGGTTCTGGAACTTTAGTATATTTAGTTCTGGATGGGGTTGCATTACCCCAGACAGATCTGGTGTGCAATCTGGGGGTTTTCCTACACTTGCAGCTCTTGTCCAATTAGCAGGTGGCAGTCATGGCTAGGAGAGCCTTTGCACAACTTTTTGTTGTGACATTTTCTGGGTCAGAAGTTCCTGCACTCAGTCACTCAAGCCCCCATCATCTCACACCTGGACTATTGCAATGCACTCTACATGGGGCTACTCTTGAATAGTATTCAGAAGCTTCAACTTGTACAGAACACAGATGTATGGGCAGTTCTTTAAGCCCCTAGGGTGGCCCATGTTACACAGCTGTTCTGTGAGCTTCACTGGTTGCCAGTTTGCTTCCAGGTCCAATTCAAGATGCTTGTTTTTCCCTTTAAAAACCTTCATTGTTATGGGTCCAGGCTATCAAGGAACTGATAGTCTGGGGACTTCCGGTTGACGTCGCAGCGGGGTCGGACACGAGGAGCGGGTCTCTGCACTCCTGTGCCAAATTCTCCCCGTTGGTGGGCTCCGAGAGGAGCCAAAACCTCCCTGTAGGGGAGGCAAAGCAAAGACGGGTGCCCTGTGAGGTCGCGGAGAGTCGCAACTCTCCTGCCTGACCTAGGGTTTTTCTTTCCCTCCTCAGCCATGACGAGGAGAAGAGGCAGCCTAAACATGGCTGCCACGAAGCTGGGGCAGCCGAGGAACACCTAAGAGTGGTGCTGGAGCAGAGTTAGTGAACAGTGATTGGAGCTGGGTGAGAAGATTCTTTTTTTTTGCATTTAGTCCCTAAACTTAAAGGAAAAAAGAAGAAAATCCAGAGAAGAAAAGAGACTCTTAGAATTACCTTTTTTTAAAGCGGCGAACAACCATAGAGAGAAAAATCCTAGACCCAAATGAAAGGAACTGAGGGGAGAAAAGCTAAAGATTTTTTAATCAAAGAAAATTGGATTTTAAATTGGGTAGGCATTTTTATGGAAAGGCATTATGATATGCTGGAACTATGTACCTGAATTGATTTGAGTATTTAATTCTGTCTCTATAAACTGAATTAAATTTGGATTTTAACTTATCATGTTTGAAACAACGCTAAAACCTCAGTTGATGCTGCCATCTACTGGTGAATGGAATATACTACACCTCCACAAATCTAGGGCAATTTTGACAGAAGAAACAAGCAACATCTTTTTGAAAGATTGTGGTGATACTAGCTGCTCTATAATTAATTACTTTACTATTGTGATAAGGAAGACTTTTAAGTAAAGTAAAGTGACTTTTGTTGTGTGGAAACTGTCTGGACTATTTAAATGGAATGGATTAATAACCCTGAGATGTAAAGAGCTATGATTATTGAACTCTTTGATGAGCAAAACTGGAATTGAATATATTGTTTGTGGCCCTGACTAAAAGTGGACTTAATAAACTAAGACAAGATGCCTTTTCAGGGGGAAATGAGTGAGATTTCAAGAGAAATGGTGTGGATGTTTCAAAGCATTAGGGATACCATGACAAAGAACCAAAGAGAGATAAAAGACTTAATCCAAAGCATAAGTGACAAAGTAGAAAATATAATACAACTGGCAATGAATGAAGATCAAAGAGTCCAGGAAAGAGAGGAGGCGGCGGAAAGAATGGAGGAAAAGATAGAACAGACAAATCACCAAATAAAACAAGAGGATGAGAAAAACTTTTTGAGAGATATAAAAATGGAATTGGAATTGGATAATCTGGAAGATGTTTTTGAAAGGGAGATAGGAGTATGGGTGGATACTCTGAAGATTTGGCAGCTTAGGTGGATAGAGATGGGAGAAATATTTAGATGGAATAATGAAGATACAGATGTTGACAGAGACAAAGATCCAGGAGAGGAGTATGGGAGGAAAGCCAAAAAACGAATAAGAATTAAAGTATTAAAATGGGTAAGGGGTGATGGATAGAATAGAGCTATTTTTTTTCTTTTTATTTTTTTTTCTTTCTTCTTTTTTCTAATATAATGATGGCCTGATTAAAAACTAGAAATAGAGGTAGAAATAAGAATATACACCTTTATATAAAGGACTATGTATTAACATAAATATGTGTCTTAACATTAGGATTAGTAACAGTGACCTGACTAGAAGCCAGAATAGAGGTAGAAATAAGAATCAGGGGGAATATTAGTAGTTATAATTTCTATATAAATTGAAAATAAGTAATAATTAGATGGAAAGATGAGAGGTTGAAAGATGATATTACTATGTATGTTCAAGAAGATCATTGACATTAGAATGGAACATTGAAATATTGAATAACTAACTTTAAAATAATCAAGTACATTAATATTAGGATTATATAAGTTTGATTAATGTAACAATTGACTGTTGTTATTTGTATTAACATGAACCATACCCAGAGGCCACACTGTTCATGTATTAATGTCGATATATGTGTAAAAATAAAAACCCAATAAACCTTGAAGAAGAAAAAAAGGAACTGATAGTCTGGACCCATACGCGCCAGTAGCAGGGGCATGCTGTGGACCTCGTCAATCAAGGAATTTCAGCTGGCAGGATCCAGAAGAAGAATCTTTCTCCTATGACTTCCGCCCTCTGGAACATTTTGTTCCCAAGGTGAGATCTGCACCCACAATTTCACCTTTCCAAAAGGGCTTGAATACATGGCTATGACCATTGGCTGGGGGTGTAGCATTGTGGAGGTGGCTAATGGACTAGATAACATCTCACTTCCCCCTCCCCCCAATGCGCACTTTGCTCCCTTCTTCTCCACCTTGGTCAGTTTGAATTTATTTGTTTGATTGTTTATGTATTTATTTATATATTTATTAAATTTGTTGGCTGTCTACAGTATCTTACCAGTTTTAACTGAATTTTAAGTTTAAAATAGTTTTTGTTTGAATGTTTTATATGGCATTTTTATTGAATGAATGTGAAGCAGCCTAGAGTTGCCTTTGCCAAAGATGGGCAGCACATAAGTTTAAAAAATAAAATAAAATAATAATAAAATAAAATAAAATAAAATAAATAAAATAAAATAAAATAAAATAAAATAATAAAATA
>QLTV01001839.1:665121-677006 GCA_003457575.1 Thermophis baileyi
ATCTGTAACCGCTGAGCCATCATACTCCCAAGTTTTGTATAGATATACTATAAGTCAAGAGTACAAGTGGAGTTCGCAATATGTGAATATTGCAAATACATACATAAATGCATAAAATTTTAAAATAAGAGGGGGAGTTGGTCTAATTATTGAAGAACAGCAAAATCACAAAGAAGTCTGGCCACTAATGGTGCCAGTATTGAAAAAAGCCTACAGATTTAAGTTTGCTTAATTTATGTAAAGGAGAACCTGAGGAGCTATGAGAAGAAATAATAGATATAAAAAAAAATTGAAGCAAAAAATAAAATAAAATAAAATGAAATAAAATAATAAAATAAAATAAAATAAAATAAAATAAATAAAATAAAATAATAAAATAAAATAAAATAAAATAAAATAAAACAAAATAATAAAATAATAATAAAATAAAATAAAATAAAATAAAATAAATACACCCCAAAGCATCCCAGAAATGAAAATTCACAGAAAATTAGAAAGATTTTGGATACAGGTATTCCTCAACCTATGAATATAACTGGAATAGGACACTCTATCGCCAAGCAGTTGTGGTCATTAAGCGAATCGTACCTGATTTTACAACCCGTTTTCCTACTGTCATTAAGCAAATCACCATGGTCGCTAAAGTCCTTAAATGAATCCAGCTTCCCCAATTGACTTGCTTCTTGGAAGCCCCCTGAGAAGGTGGCCAATGGCAAACACACGACCTTGGGATGCTGCCACCTCCATAAATACATACTACTTGCCAAATGCCTGATTTTTTATCAAGTGGCTGTGGGGATGTTGCGATGTTCATAAGTGCAAGGATCAATTATAAGTCAGTTTTTTTAGGTGAATGGTCATTAAACAAATGGTCATAAGTCAAGGACCACCTGTAGTCATTCTATTTCCCTGGATTGCAACAACCATAGAAATGAAGAGAGAAAAGCTATAGATAAATTATCTTAAATTCCTTGAAAGGAAATAGTGGAGTATATAAATAGAGCAAAATCAATATAAATAAATAATGCAAATCATTAAACTTTCCATATAGTTACAGAGGAATTCCCTGAGGAACAGATCTGTAAAGTGCAAAATGCATCAGATCTGAGAAATTATTTTGCACCAAGCTGTACGCTCTCAAAGTGAGTGAAGTCTGCTTTAATTGACTGTAATACAGTATTCCATTTTGGGCAAGAGGTAAATAATGGGGATATGTGAATCTGGACTGGGGAACCTTAGGAGGGATTTGGACTAGAATGTAAAATAGAACACGTTTTATCAATGAGTTGGTGACATGGTCCTTTTTTTTCTTCCTTTTTTTTTTTTGAGGGAAAGAACTTGGTTCATCACTCTTAAAATTAGGAGATTTTGAAAAGAGGGTGACAGAACACCGAATGGGAGAGGAAGTCTTTTTACCCTGGACCTGGCTAAGCAGGTGGCAGGGGAAAGTTCCCTGAGGATGGGCTCCAGCAACCTCGGAAGACTAAATCTCTGGTCCCGGTGACAGACCCAGATTGGATCTTGCAACATTAAATGTATTTCGTGATAATTTATTTATTCCAATTCTTTAGCCACCCATCTACACTTGAAGTAGGAAAATGGTTGAAGCCAGCACTGTTTTCAGCCGTGCTAAAAGCTTGTAACTGAGAGTATGTTTTCCTATACTCTCTCCCGATTCCACTTTAAGCAAAGGTATTGTATTATACTCCATCCTGTGTTTCACCTGCTGTTTTGCAAGTGAAGATCAGATGGGAGTGAAACAGCAGGCAGCTTCAGTTGCCAACACTGCCATCTCCTACATACAGCATGCAGTGAAACCCATCATGACGGTTCTACCGTAGCAAGCCAACTTTTTCCTCAATGGAGAAAAATAATCATCTTAATAGGTATATGATACTCACCCGGTCTTCTTAGAAACAACAAGACCCAAATTGTCTAACTTGAAGGGTTGGGTTTTGTTTTTTTTAATTTCTGGTCCATAGCATTAATAAAAGAGAAATCTGTGAGGCAATGTGCCATGGAAGGAAGAAGAATGGGAAAGAGTGAAGCTGGAGTTCCAACGTATCAAATGTCAGCATGAAACAAACTATAGCACAGCAAAGTTGTTTAGAAAGAAAATGTTCTTGATTTCTATAAAAGGCCTTTAAACAAGGGATATATATATACACATGCACATGACATGATGGCTTGGATTTTGCTGTTTCCCAAAAGTGATGTCCACATTCCCCTCCCGTCACCTTCCTGCACCTAGCCCACAATTGCGGGGGATAGCTGACCAGGTATTCTGCTACTAGCCACTTTACTCCAGAAAATCCCACTTTGCCACTAATTTTCCAGAGAAGATGTAAAGAGTCTCTAGTCTGGTCTGATGAAGAGATAGGTGCTATCTCCTGTCTCCTGTCTGGAACCCGCACTGCATATCGGATATTAATACAATTGAGAGAGTCCAAAAATATTTCACGAGAAGAGTCCTCCACTCCTCCACTCGCAACAGAATACCTTATTCCACAAGACTTGAAATATTGGGCTTAGACAACTTAGAACTACGTCGCCTTAGAACCGATCTAAATGTAGTTCATAAAATTATCTGCCACAATGTCCTACCTGTCAATGACTACTTCAGCTTCAACCACAACAATACACGAGCACACAATAGATACAAACTTAAAGTAAATCGCTCCAAACTTGACTGCAGAAAATATGAGTAACAGAGTGATCAATGCCTGGAATTCACTACCTGACTCTGTGGTTTCTTCCCCAAACCCAAAAAACTTTAACCTTAGACTGTCTACTGTCGACCTCACCCCATTCCTAAGAGGTCTGTAAGGGGCGTGCATAAGCGCACCAGCGTGCCTACCATCCCTGTCCTACTGTCCTATTGTCCTCATCTATCTGTATTCACCTTGATTATGTTTATGTTTATACCTATACCTGCTATCTTGTACATGTTTGACAAATAAATAAATAAACTAAAATAAATAAATAAAAAGGCTAGACTGGTTCTTAGAATAAGCATCGCCAGCTCATTAAGAATTTAAATATTTATTTTATATAACCAGGTCAAAGACCTAAAGAAAGTTGTGGGTTTTAAAAATAAAAATAAAAAGGGAAGAATGGGAATAGCAATAGCTCTCAGACTTATATAAGAATTATTAAACTGCTTTTTGAAAAGGCTGAACTTATTCACCAACAGCACAAGGATCAAATGCAAGGACAAGTAGAGTTTTTCCCTTTACTTCACCTCCAGCAAGTCTTACCAAACTTCCTCAAATAACTTCCTCAAAGACAAGAAGGAAGGCTTCCCTGTTGTAAAAAAATCACATGAGTGGGGAAACCTAGGTCTCTGATTGGCTTCTCAACACTTGATTTTTCTGGATCCTTTATCTGAGGAGTCCTTAGTAGTCTCTGAGCTTGGTTGTTTTCTTGCAGATGTTTTGTTACCCAAATTAGGTAACATCATCAGGGCTGGGCAGGAAATCTTTGAGCACTGATGATGTTACCGAGTTTCGGTAATGAAACATCTGCAAGAAAACAACAAAGGTCAGAGAGCACCAAGGACCCCTCATTGCAACCCAGAGCTACCTGTATTCTCCTTTATTGTCTCCTTGAACTCAGAGTAGATGATCTCCACTGTCTGTTCTGATTCTTACGTTCTATGATTCTATACATTTAAATATGTATCCGGCTCCGCTGAAAAAAACGTGAAGGAATATTGAAGAAAATGTGCTACACAACACCAACAATCCCTCACCCTTGGCTATAATGGTAATTGGAATTTATTGGAATTTATTTCCATCTCATCTCCAAGACTGAAATTGTTTGCGTATTGGGACTTATTGGATTTCCCCTTCTTCATATCAGCCCCTTGTGGCATATGGCTTTTTGTTTCTCTTTTCCCCGATCATGGGACAGTTTCTGAATGATTCAGAAATTATGGCCAAAAAAAAAAAGAATGGAGGTTACCACAGGCAAGTAGTCCTCGACTTATAACCATTTGTTTAGTGACCGAAGTTATGAAAAAAGTGACTTATGACCATTTTTCACCCTTACAACCATTGCAGTACCCCATGGTCAGGTGATCAAAATTTGGATGCTTGGCAACTGGAATGTATTTATGATGGTTGCAGTATCCCGGGGTCATGTGATCTCTTTTTGCAACCTTCTGACCAGCAAAGTCAACGGGGAAGCCAGATTCACTTTAACAACTGTTTTAGTATGACAAGAAAGGTTGTAAAATGGGACTAACCTCACTTAACAACTGTCTTGTTTAGCAACAGAAATTTGGGTCTCAATTGTGGTCATAAATCAAGGACCAGATGCATATTTATGTATAAACGGAAAATTTCTGGGTCGAAACTGCACTCCCCAATATTGAGTTTGGTTTATCTGCAGATGAAAGCTCAAATATTTCTGTTTAAAAAAACAACACAGACTTTAAATGATGATATAAAAGTTCATCGTTTTGCTGCCCACATTTCCAATAGGTAGATAATCACTATGTCTGGACATTGGCAATGGTTGTCATATATGCAGCTTTCAAGATAAACATTATTAGTAGGGTAGGAAATGAACAGTTCTATTGCTGACAATAGCTGAATTTCAGGTACATGAAAAACAAGTTAAAAAGTGTTGTTCTCCAGAACAGATTCCATTTTTCCTCGGATTTTGGTTGCAATTTCATTGGTTAGCTTATATGTGGATGGGCTTATACACGACTATGTACATTAGTAGGCCTTTTAAAAAGAAAAAGAAAAAAGTAACCAAATTCACCCCCTTGGTTTTCACTGGACATCTGAAAATGAATTCCAACAAATTAGATTCTTATCAGTTACTGAGCAGTGTTAGAGCCATCTGTTTAACAGATTAACAGAGTTGGGAAGGGACCTTGTAGGTCATCTAGTCCAACCCCCTGCTCAAGCAGGAGACCCTACACCATTTCTGACAAATGGCAGTCCAATCTCTTCTTGAAAGTCTCAAGTGATGAAGCTCCCACAACTTCCGAGGGCAAGCTGTTCCACTGGTTGATTGTTCTCACTGTCAGAAAGTTCCTCCTTATTTCTAGGTTGAATCTCTCCTTGATCAGTTTCCATCTATTATTCCTTGTCTGGCCTTCAGGTGGTTTGGAAAATAGCTTGACCCCCTCCTCTCTGTGGCAGCCCTTCAAATATTGGAACACTGCTATCATGTCTCCCCTGGTCCTTCTCTTCGCTACACTAGCCATGCCCAGTTCCTGCAACCGTTCTTCATATGTTTTAGTCTCCAGTCCCCTAATCATCCTGGTTGCTCTTCTCTGCACTTTTTCTAGAGTCTCAACATCTTTTTTATAGTGTGGTGACCAAAACTGGATGCAGTACTCTAGGTGTGGTCTAACTAAGGCTTTATAGAGTTATTAAATAACTCATTGTATCTAGAGTACATGTACTTTTTCTATATAGCAGCAGCTAATCCATAAATAGCAGCTGATTTCTTCTCCACCCATAATCTTGACTTTTTTTAAAAAAAAAAAACTTTTCTTTGAAGCTGTTATATTGCATTGAGAAGAAATTTCTCATTGATACTCATCTTTTCCTCTCAAATAAGACAGAAATCTGAATGAATTTTTAAAGACTTTGAGCACCAAAGAAAAAGGCAACATTCCCTTTACTTCCCTTTAAGATACTTTAGTATTATCTTGATAACATTCATCCAGCAGTTTTCATAGCATGCACACACAGACACACCCACATACGTATATTTCCTTGTACATTAAATGCAAATATATTTAAGATCATGTTTAATTTTGCTTTAAAAGCATACCTATTGGTTTAGTCATGGTGTCTACCACAGGCTTAAGAGCTTATTCAATTCTTTCCCACCATAAATTGCATGGGACAAAGTTAATGTGATTTAAAAAAAGGATTTCCATAGGATCTCCTTAGACCAACAATTGTACACCTGAAACAGTGGGTGCTAAAGTATCAGCTATTCTCCAAGGGTCAAGCTTGCTTAGTACTTGAATGGGAGAGGCCTCCAGGAATACTGGCTCTGTAGGCTAGACAAGAAGATTGCAAATAGTTCCTGCAAAAAGCAGCGGCAAACCACTTCTTGATGGATGCATGGGTACATCCATGGAATCATCAGAAGTCAAATCTGATATGCAATAAACATACATTTCTTAATCTTTCCCTTATAGTGCTGCTACTAATATAAACTGTGACAAAAATATGGAATACAAAGTATCCAGAAAGTTGCATAAATTTCCAGCTGAAATTACTATAAAAGAACAACTCATGAAACTTCCTTATAAAGTCTCTTTGCACAGTGGCAGATAGGACAGCACTCCAGAGGGTTAACGTCATTGCCCAGAGGATCATTGGTTGCCCTCTCCCCTCTTTGGAAGAGCTTTATAGCTCCCGCTGCCTTAAGAAAGTTCAAAACATTCTTAAAGATCCATCTCATCCTGGGCACCCTTTTTTTGAACTTTACCATCTGGCAGACGGTACAGGATAGTAAAAACAAGGACAAATAGGCTGAAAAACAGCTTCTATCCCAGGGCAGTAACCATATTGAATTCTACGGTATAGTGCAATATTAATGCAATATCAGGTTTTCAATTCAATTGTATAGAATGTGAAGGATGTGTGCTTGTGTTTAATTTTTATAGTTATAATGTACACTGAAGATGGCATTTAATTTCATTGTACGAGGTGCAATGACAATAAACTAAACTCTATCAGCTTTAGTGCACCTAAAACCACGTCCCTTAACTTGATGTTCTTCAAATGAGTTGGACAACAAATCACATAACCTTCAATCAGCACAAGCAAGGCTTATCAAAAAATAAATGAGTTAGGATATTAATGGAAGCTCAGTTGTCAAAAAACATATTACAGCCATTATTCAGCAACCATCTTGATTATAATTCATCTCTGGACATAACTTAAAGGATCTGGTGATCCATTGTAAAACCCTACATGACTTTTCCCAGGAAGACTTTATTTCATTTCCATTCTACCTCTTTCTTCATCAAAAGATCTGTTTGGTCTCTTCTGCCTAGATCCTACTTCTAGATTATTTAGGATTTATCTAGAACAGCCTTTTGCTTGCCTGAGAATTTAATGGCAGATCTCATTGCATCTAACTGGCATTATTGGCTGCTGTTTTCTCAGCTGTTGTTAATGTTACCTTATTGAATATAGTTATCTCTAGTTTTATAATTGGCATATGCTATTCTGAGCATTGGTTTGACTGTAGAAGGGCATTACATAAATTTTTCAAAATATAACAATTACATGTTACTCTAATAAAAATTGTACATTTTACAGAGGTAAATTTTCATGCTATAGTATGGACTATGTATATTCATGTAGAGTAGACAATTTTTCCCATCACATACTTTTCCCTATCCTTACTGCCAGCAAGTTCAGATGTTATTTATTTGGTTATTTTTAATTTGGTATTCCAAATGAGATTATTTAAAAATATTCTCAGGTTGCCTTCAGAGCCCATACTGATACATTTCATTGAGGGTTGCATTGTATATTGTTCTTATCCAATTGCTAGCTCTGTACACAAATTTGCCAGAAAGACTGACTGTATGTCAAAGTCCCAGTTCCTTTATAAGATTTCTTCTTGGTTCAAAATGTCCACTGAGTACACACGGCCATCGTATCTTGATACCTGTGGAAAAAGTCATCTGTCATGGGTGCATGCTTAAAGCAGGAAGACAACTGCAACAGAATTGGATTATTGTCATTTAAAAAAATCTAGCAGAATTTATAATGATCATTTCTCTAAATTAAACAAAATCAGATATAAAATGTCCTGGGTATATAAATGGTGTTGCATATATCTATCTATAATCTATCTATCTATCTATCTATCTATCTATCTATCTATCTATCTATCTATCTATCTATCTATCTATCTATCTATATTAAATTGTTTCATGTTAATCCATAAAAGTATTATAAATAAGGTCTGAAAGGGAGACAGAGGAACCACAATGCTCACCTCTTATAATCACATGTAAAAATTGTTTGTGATAGGGTATGCTACAATATCTGAATAATTTCAATGTGTATTTTTTCATGCCTCAGAAAAAGAACAAAAGGCCTTTAAAAGAAATAAATGTAACAAATCAAGCCAGAGTGGTATTGTAAGTTTAATTCTATGATATTGCAATAGCAGCCTATATGTATAGTAAGCTTTGAAAAAGACAAATCAGGATCATAATCTGTATTCTTGGCAGTCATAAAAGAGAGAGGAGTAAAAAGATGAAAAGAACAAAGGATAAATGAGTGTTTTGTAATTAATCATGGGTAAATATCAACCACACTTTCACTTTAATGTATATCCAGAATGAGGAAGGCAATCGTAATACAATATGGCTCCCTGTTAAATAACCAAAGGTTCTTGACAGTTGTTCTTAAAACCTACATCATGACAACATTCTCAGCCAGTGTCCATAGACATTGCTAGGAACCCATATAAATGGCCCTTAATTTCTATTGCTGGTGCTGGTGAAAATGTCTGATTTTCAGGTCTGTACCAGTAGAAGACATAAAGACCTGAAGGGTTGGAATCAGGTAAAAAATTATTCACTGCCAAACATTTCTTAGATTATTATTTTTTAAAAAAAACTGCATAGAACAACATTCATACAATGAGGACTTGCATGAAGGTGGTTGGTAAATTAAAGGTGGGGCAATGATGGATGTCATAATTGTTTCATTATCGTAGAAAGAATCTCAAATACAGCTAGCATTAGGAGCCACTTCTAAGCAAAAGCTATGGACATCATGACTGCGTCATTGTGGGAATGCTTGCAGGGCAAACCAGGAACTGGACTGGATGCCCCCCAGGTAAGAGACAACCTTCATTCTGCCATCCCTCTCAAGCGCCTTATGTCAGTAGCTGAAATTTTCACAAGCCTGAACAGCATCAGCAGTATTTCATTCGACAACATCTTAAGATGAAGGACTCCATATTGGATGGCATACATTGCCTTCCTTGTCAGATCGAAAACCAGGATCCGAACCACCAAGAGAAAAAAAAACCTCCATCTCAGTTCTGCCATGGGAACAAAGAAACATATTCACCGGTGCGCAATACCAACCTCAACCCTGAATTTTCTGTTTGTTCTCCACCATTCCTACCCACGCCTGGGCCACTATTTTCTTTTTATCCATACACATCCTCCTCCATTTTTTGGTATCAAGTCTGAAATATTGGGGCTCAGCTTTGAGTTAATTCTAGGCCCAGATAAACAGAATCACTACCCAAGGGATCAAAACTCGTGGTGACATGAAAGAGCAAACATACCCAACCGCAGGACGCCCTACAAGCTTGAAGTGAAAAGGACCAGCTTCTACACAGGTATTAACATGCACAGAAACTCATACTCCTCACCTACACCTGCACATAAGGGGGGAAAATATAGCAAAGGAACAAGCCAACTTTCCCCAAGTAGAATACAAGTATACAATTACATTTATAGCCAAAAGGCCCAACATAATGCAAGTATACTGCATTTGAAACCTTACTATTAAAGCAAACGACACTGGCTAAGAAGGGTAAAGTGGAAATAGGAAAAGATGCCATATCTTGCCATATCTCTCAGACATAGGGACCCTGATCTCCCAGGCCCTGGAATACCTCCAAACTCCTGATATGGTGAACCCATTTATCGCAATGGCTGGGATAGGATACAATGGAGAGAACAGATCCCCTTTGACGGCTGAAATAAATTTGAAGACACCATCAGGGCACAACTATCAGCATTCAATCAATCACACCCACACCCAGATTTTCCTCTGCCCACCACCCACCCTTTCCAAAAGCCCAGCCACACATCGAAAAGCATCCGTCTGGAGATAACCTGGCCTAGGTATGACAAGTCACCTGCCACACTCCAGGGATGACCCAACCAGCTTCAGCAGGCACTCCCAGGCTGGGATCCCTCGCCTAATTCACCTGCCTCTCAACCCCTCCCCAGGCGGTGGCAGACAAATCGGCTCCCCCCCTACCTTGCTCCTCGCTGCCCCCCAACTGGGTTTTGGGTTCCTCCTCAGGGAGGCCGGATCCTCCTCCCTCGGGAGTTTTGCGTTTCTTCGACATCTGGACGGTGTCGGGGAGTGGGATTTGCTTCCCCCAACCCCCTCCAAGGAAGCGACGGAGGGGAAAAGGAGGAAAGAGCGAGGCAGAGACGGGGAGAGAGAGGGAGGTGCACGCACCGCCGCGGACTAAACAGAGCCGCTGCTTAAAAAAGAGGGGAAGAGACTTTGGAGTGGCTGGAGAGCAAGGAGGAGGCAGGGACTAAGTGGCGAAATCCTACAAATCACAATCCCATCCGCGCAGCCCGGCGTCTGAGGCGGGTTGCCTGGCTATTGGCGCGGCCCCCACCTCCCGCTTCTCAGTCAACTGGGAGGTGGACGTGTGGAACGAAGAGCGCGGGACCCTTTGCAGCGGGGGGGGGAGGGTAGGGGCCTCTTAAATCGCGGGATTTTCCGACGACGGAGAGGGGCGGATTTCCCCCCACCCCCCCCCAAGGGGAGATGGGGGAGAACTGGAGGCTTTCGAAAAGAGCCATTTGTCCAAAACGGTATAGGGTCTCCCGCTCGGGCAGGGGGTTGGTCTAGAAGACCTCCGAGGTCCCTTTCAACGCTATTATTTGATGTTCTGTGCAAACGCTCAAAGCGATCCGGAGCAAGAGCCACGGAGGGGGATTTGCGTTTCAGGGAGCGACCTCCGACCTGGAAGCCCAGCTGATGGGAGTTCACACGGAGAGGCTGCGGGGAAGCGGGGGGACTTCTGACAACCACTCTGTCCCCGGACTTTTTTTTTTTGACGCCGGGGAGAGGGGTGGGGCGGCGGCCAGGCTCGAGGAGGGTGGCGTGCTCTGCCCCTCGGACCCGGGGGCCGCTGGCTAAGCTGCGATCCGAAGCGGGGCGCTTGCGAAAGGCTCTCCAGCAGCTCCCCCCCCCCCCCGGAGCTAAGGATTGTTCCGAATCAGCGAGGAGCCGGTTCGCGCGGAACTCAAAATGAGGTCCCGGTTTCAGGCCCCCCCCCCCCCCCCGGAGCTAAGGATTGTTCCGAATCAGCGAGGAGCCGGTTCGCGCGGAACTCAAAATGAGGTCCCGGTTTCACGCGCACGCGCACGCGCACTCGCAACGCCCACTATCTCCGTAACCTTTTGTGTGCCGGCCTGCGTATTACCAAGGCGCGGTACTGTCGCTAGTTTTTCCCAGGCTAATCCGCTTTTTGTCTCCCTCTGCCTTTCGAGCCTTCCTTCCGGATGATTTTGCTTTTCGATCCTCCTAAGGCTGGTGCTTCTTTTCTTTCCCGCCTTTAGCAACTTACCCCCATAGCTAGGCAGCGATCTGGATCCCGCTCTTTCGCCTTCGAGGCAACTTGGAAAGAAAGGAGATGCTCGGCTGTCCGGTCCGGAAGACTGAGGGGAACGAGATCGGGGACTGAAAGGGATAAACGCCCCCACGAAGTGGCTGGAGTTCAGGCGCTCTCAGGAGTCCCAAATCCAGTCTTTGCTGGTGCCACCAGTAAAAGTAACAAGCGCCACCGCCAAAAATAAGTATTCCCTTCCCCCCATCCCTCCCCGTTCCAGCCGAAGATGCTCCGAGCCCAGCAAGTCTGATTTCGAACCAAACAGCCAGAAATCATCTGGAGCCCCTTCTGGTCCGGTATCTCTAATCAGTCTGTAAGGCGAGTGCAAGTTGACTCCCCTGTGGGTGCCCACAGTCGGACCCTTCATTATTAGGTCCTCCTCCTCCTCCTCCTCCTCCTCCTCCTCCTCCCCCTCCCCCCCCCCCCCCCCCTCTCCCCCCCCCTCCTCCCCCCCCTCCCTCCCCCCGAAGAGCACACGCGCGTCGGGAAGAGCAAACTGGCTT
>QLTV01001839.1:708358-735428 GCA_003457575.1 Thermophis baileyi
AAGAGGAGTGGTCCAAAATTACTCCAGATCGTTGTGCAGGTCTGATCTGCAACTACAGGAAATGTTTGGTTGAGGTTATTGCTGCCAAAGGAGGGTCAACCAGTTATTAAGTCCAAAGGTTCACATACTTTTTCCTCCCTGCACTGTGAATGTTTACATGTTATGTTCAATTAAACCATGGCATCATCTAATGTTTATGTATTATTATTTTAAGCAGACTGTGTTTTTCTATTGTTGTGACTTAGATGACGTTCAGAGCAATTGAATGCAAAACTCCACGTAATCCCAAGGGGTTCACATACTTTTTCTTGCAACTGTACTATTACAGATACTTGATTACATGCCAACAAGGCATGTTTGATGCTGGGGAATGCTTGGGTTTCTAGCAATAAATTGTAGACATCCCAAAGACTTTTCATATATTTTTTTTATTCAATCCATTTCACTTACTTTATCTATTGTCTTCCTCTTCTGCTTCGCTTAACCATACCAAGGGCAGTCAGAATTTCTAGTCCATTATTTATTCACACCCAAAGCATGTGAATTTCTACTTCTGATCTTCTCTTCAAGAGAGCAGTTCAATCTTTACTAGATCCAAGATTAATGTATGAGTTCTTCCTGCAACCCACTGTACTCTTAGTAACCATTGCCACACCTATAATTCAAAGGCATCTGTCTTCTTTTTCTGTATCTCTCAACTAGCAGCTTTTACAGCTTATATATTACCTCTGGGGGGAAAAAATGGTTTCACTCTTCTGTTCTTTGCTGTCATATAAATATTCTTATCTTAATTATCTTGTCTAAGTTTGTCACTGCCTTCATTCCAAGGATTAACTTCCTCTTTATTTCTTCATACGCTATCCTTCCACCACTTTCACTTCTTTGCCATCAACTGCCACTGCTGATAGTCTTGTTAATATTTAATATTCAGCCAGATGTTTCACTTCTATTTTTACTTTCATAATAAACTCTCCCAAGACTTCTTTACTTTTAACTAAAGTAGTGTCATCTGCATATTTGTTAGTCTTTGGGCCTCCATTTTTAATTCCAGCTGTCATCTCTTCTAATCTTATTATTCTTATACATCTGCTTCCAGGTCTGGCAGCAAATTCATTGCTTATTCTAGCTCCCTCTGTATTGGAGTTACCTCCTGAATTTATTAGGATGTTAGGCCCAAGGAATCAGCAACAACGCTTGGAGTTACTTCTGAGTACAGGCAGTCCTCCTCAACATATAACCACAATGGAGCTCAAAATTTATGTTGCTAAATGTGAAATTTGTTCAGTGAGATTTATCCCGTTTTATGATTTTTCTTGCCACATTTGTTAAGCGAATCTCTGCAGTTGTTAAATTAGTGACACAGTGGTTAAGTTGAATCTGGCTTCCCCATTGACTTTGCTCGTCAGAAGGTCGCGAAAGATGACTGCATGACCCTGGGACATTGCAACAGTCATAAATAGGAGTCAGTTACCAAGCATCTGAATTATGAAGCTGCAAAGGTCATATAAAAACGGTCATAAGCCACTTTTTTCAATGCCGTTATAACTTTGAATGGTCACTAATTGAATTGTTGTGAGTTGAGAACTACCTGTAGTTTCTTTATTTTGTTTGCCTATTGATAGAAATCTTGCCAGACTAAAGCAACTATATGCCTAAGTATTAGCTATGATTTGTTTTGACGGGTCCCCTTTTGCTCTTTTCTTGCATATCAAAGATTCCAAGCTTTACTGTCTTTGCTCTCTGGGAAAGGCCCCCTCCCTCCTGAGACTCTGGGCTACAGGCCACCACATCGAATTACCATAAATAGCCTACAAAAATCCAGACCATCATAGATTTTTGCAGCTCGCATTTGATAGCTATCGGATAGTGTTTCTCAAACTTGGCAACTTGAAGAAGTGTGGACTTCAATTTTCAGCCAGCATCCTAGAGCGTATTATAAATTTAATAAATAAATAAGTAAATACTGCCCTCCTGCAAGTTTTATGTTATTATAAACATCATTTATAAAGGATTTCAGCATAATATTTTTATTTCCAGTGTTCTTCTTTCTTGCATTACAGGTTGTTGTCCACCTTGTCTTGGGTAGCTAATTTCTTACCAGGTAAGGTCCAGCCTGCTGCTATTGTGACAAATTAGGAAAACATTTTGTCAATGTTGGATTCAGTACAATTTGGGATCCACATGGGTGCATTGTAGTGACAGGAGAATTGCATAATCTGGGATTTTTTTCATTATCGGCAAGGAAGTGGATAAGATGGTTTCTAGGGGGTACAGAAACTTTGTTGTGATTTGGATGTGGGTGGTCTTTTCTTGCTTGATAATGGAAGTTTCTACGTAGTAGTTCTACATCCTTGTTACTCAAGGTGTTCATTCTCTTTTTCTTTTCAGGTATCACGATTTCTTGTTTTGAAAACCATTTATGGATCTTCTCATTTTGAAATTTTGGGAATGCTTGGGAAATTTTCACTTTTCTGGAAGTCCGTTATCTTTTTCCAGTTTTTTCCCTTCATATAAGGGAAATATTCTGAATCTCTTCTTTACATTGACCTTATAGTTTGACTATATATCTTCCAAGCTAAATCTTGCTGGCACTCCTCCCTTGAATTTCCAAGTTTAATCTGTGTGTTTATGGTGAGTATCTATCCATAATATGTATCATGTGGCCAGTTCCACAACTTGCACCTAGGAATGTCTTTGGGTTCCTATTATGTACAGGTCCTCATCTTACAACAGTTCATATAGTGACCATTGAAAGTTGCCACTAAAAAAAGTGACTTATGACCATTTTTCACACTTATGATCATTGTAGCATTCCCATTGTCATGTGATCAAAATTCAGATGCTTTGCAACTGACTCATATTCATGAAGGTTGCAGTTTCCCAGGGTCATATGATCACCTTTTGTAACCTTCTAACAAGAAAAGTCAATGGGGAAACCAGATTCATTTAACAACTGTGTTACTAACTTTACAACTATAATGATTCACTTAACAACTGTGGTAAAAAGACTGTAAAATGGAGCAAAACTCACTTAACAAATGTCTCACTTAGCAACAGAAATTTTGGGCTCAATTGTGGTTGTAAGTCAAGGATTACCTGTAGTTGATGTTACACTATATATATAAAGAGATGCCCAGGTGTACAATATGTGTTTATATTGCTTGAAGCAATAGTAGCAAAAACTTTGGTAAACTCTTAATAGCTATTTCCTGGATTATGGAGTTTATTGAGTCCAAATCCTCCATTTCTCTACTTTTGCATTTCAGTCACTTCTCTTTTCTTAATGTTGTATTTAGCATGTAACAATTTTTTGATAATTTCTCAGTTTTTTTCTAAGCATTGTATCTATATGTTTGTATTACACTGATGTTCACCAGATATCTACTAATTCTAATAAATATTACCCTATCATTTATTGTCTTACATTGAGGACATAATGTCTCTTTTGTGTATCTTTTCCACTCCATTCTTCAGTATTGTCTCAATGGTACATTATGCAACCTTTTAACTTAAAGTGGCCCATTCCGGTACATTTAAATTCATGTACAGTATTCCTAAAACTGCAATTTTAGTAGTTTTATTCAAGTGATTCTTTTATTGTAAACAATCACTTTGAAAACATGTGCTCATAAAATGGCATTAAATGGAAAGTCAAGGAGCCATAGGGCACTCCTGCTTTGCAAATTCTGTGCAAATTCACAAAAAGACCTAATGCCTCTTTTGGGGAGAATACCAAACGGGAATCTATGCATGCAAATGTTACAAATTGTTCTTTCTTTTTCAAGCAGCTCTCTAAAATCAGATGGAAGAATCACCAGAGAAAACAAAAAGAGATAGGTAATGTCTTTTTAAAAAAAAAACTTTCCAAAATGAAGGAATTAATCAATAAACAAGACATGCCAATTCCAGAATAAGCACCTCACCTGGAAACATGTTGATTTTAAGCTTGGAATTTATTGATATGAATTCATGATCGCTGATATAGTCATGCTGTGCCTGACATGAAAATTTAGAAGGATAAATAATGTAGCTTTGGATTTCCATTGTTATTGGCTGACATTATTGAGATATATAACCCCAGGGTTTAAAATGCCTGCAGAACAAAAGCAATTGTATTAACAGCATTTGCTTTGTACCCCCTCTGTGTTATTTCCTTTGCACAGTTAGAGGTAGAAGTTCCCATTATGAATTTGCCAGTTAGTTAGTAGAGCGTGAATACCATGCAATATGGCAGGAGTGATAACACATCCTTTGTAGCAGTGGTAAATTTTGGAACAACTATCACTTCCTCCAGCACCTTGTCATGAATGATGGCAGATTGCCATCTGTATAGTGATGGTAATACTTCATTTCAAACAATTTCTTGCTGTAAAATAAAGGATATTTTTCAATGCTAGATACAGCAAAAGATGATTCAGAGGTTTGGCTAGAACAATAGGTTTCGCTCAGTAGTGGGTTTCACTTACCTTTGCTACTGGTTCGGGAACGGAGCGCGCGGGCGCACTTTGCACATGCGCAGAGCGTTTTTGATGACGTCCGGGTGGGTGGGCGGAGCTTCCCGCCACCGCCGCTACCGGTTCGCCCAAACCAGTGCGAACCGGTAGCAACCCACCATAATGCAGAAATACTTATTCTACTCGTATTATGGTAGCGTTGCTAATTGCTTTAATATAAGAAAAACATAAGCAATTATTTATGTTTCTTGATGCTATCGCCCAAAATTCAGGTTTTAAAAAATATCTATCTATTTGCAATCTGTCATTCATTCAGGAGCTCACAACAGCATATATAGAATTTCCTCCTCATATTTTCCCCCAAAACAACAACCTTATGAGGTAGGTTGAACTAAAAGAAGGATCACCTGACCCAAAGTCATTCAGTAAGCTCCTTTGCTATGGAGTGGACTAGAAACCGAATTTTCTAGTCCAGTGTTTCTCAACTTGGCAACTTTAAAATGTGTGGACTTCAATTCCCAGACTTCCCAGCCAGCATCCTGGCTGGGAAAGTTTTGAAATTGAAGTCCTTGCCAAGGTTGAGAAACACTGTGGTAGTTCAGCACTCAAACCATACTTACTTGCTCTTCTGTGTTTTTACAGAGATTCCATTCCATATTGAACATCTTGAGTTCCACAGCAAGGGACAATTTCATGAGTAGCATGACAAGGGAATGTACCACAGTTTTCCCCTACTGATATTTTCTAGAAAGTACTGGCTTTGGATTTAGGATTCTTTTTTATTAATCTATGGCAGGGGTGTCAAACTCGTTGTCGTCACGTGACGTATCGCGACTTTTCCCCCCTTCACTAAAATGGGTGGGCGTGGCCGGTGCATGACGCATCAGGCCCGTGGGCCACGAGTTTGACACCCCTGATCCATCAGAATGCAGGATTTTTTTTAACGCTAATGGGAATGTTTTGAATTTCAAGCTTCCTGTACTGAAAGATGTTACCTGTAATATACGCCTCTTTCCTCAATGGCCTGTTTGTCTGTATGCACGTTGTCACATGTGTGTGTCTGGAAGAAGAAGAAGAAAAGTGGGAATAACCATTATTTAAAAGAATAAAATTCAAGGCAATCTTCTTTTGTTGCTTTAATATTCAAGAGGTCTGGCAGGATCTCTTGAAGTCAAACCTACATGTAAGCATATAGTTAGAATGTTAGGTTAAACGGGAAGCAGCTATTTACCTTTTTTGGTAAGATACAGAATTAGCTATGATGTCAGAGATATTTAAACCTTAGGTTTAAAAAAAAAAGACCATCAAACAGCTAAGTATAATCCTGTAGAGTTTAACTGCCAACTAGAGTGAAGATCCAGCAATTATGTCATGGGGCAGCTATGGCTTCTGTGTACTCCTTCTTACAACCCTGTAATCCCTTAATCTGGGGTAGTGTTGGGACAACTGGATGGAGATGAACGTTTACTGGCTGGATGCCCTTCCTGAAGCCATGTGGAGTTCACAGTAGATATTTTTTATTTGTGCCCAAGGAGAAAAACATCTGCCACTACCTATGGTTGAACTCTCAGCATTCTGAGTGGAAGGAGAACATCTTCACCACTAGGCCACCATGCTGCTTCTATAGCTTCTGTTATTATTCTGAATAAGAATAATTGAATATGATGAAATTTAAGAATAAATGCATACTCTATACTGTATAAGAGATCTATTTTCTGCAAAATAGAAACAATACAACATTAAAATGTCCACTGTATAGTTTTAAAACATTTCCAGTAGGTAGACAAATCTGATTAAAAGCAAATAAAAATAATAAAACATCACATACTACAAAATAGTACAGTATGAATTAGTGATTACGCCACTGATCATTAACTGCTCCAACTTCCAGAATACCATCATTGAAGGGACAAGTCCAAATCTAAACAGTAGGCTCCATTGGTGCTGCTACAAGAACTGTCATGATCTGGCCTCAGATTCTACCTTACTTCATAGAAGTGGGGAGACTATTATAATTTTCCCTGGAATGTTCAGTTCTGGGTGGAGAATCTGGTGCTGAAGGTATCAAGCCACACAATCTGACTACTTTTTATCCCATTTTTACTACACTGCAGATCAGGGGTGTCCAACCTTGGCAACTTTAAGACTTGTGGACTTCAACTCCCAGAATTCCCCACCCAGCTTGTTGGACACCCCTGCTGTAGATATTCTTGGTGTGTATCCACCATTATGGCACCACAGCACAAACGGAATGATCTGGATGAGGACTCTAGCGCTAATGAAGAAAAGCGAGACTACTGGATCTTAACTATATTTCCAAAATGTTATTGGAACAGAATTGCACCAGCATATATCCCATTCTTTCCCAAATAAAATGGAAGGAATGATGCAACCAAAGAGGAAGACTGGTGTTAGAGCATGAATGTACTACAGGTAGTCCTAGACTTATAACAGTTCGTTTAGTGACTGTTCAAAGTTACAATGGCACTGAAAAAAGTGACTTGTGATCGTTTTTCACACGACCATTGCAGCATCTTCATGGTCATGTGATCAAAATTCAGACGCTTGGCAACTGGTTCATGTTTAGGATGGTTGCAATGTCCTAGGGCAGGGGTGGGGAAAGATGGCTCTTTTATGACTTGTGGACTTCAACTCCCAGAATTCCTGAGCTAGCATGATTGGCTCAGGAATTCTGGGAGTTGAAGTCCACAAGTCATAAAAGAGCCATCTTTCCCCACCCTTGTCCTAGGGTCATGTGAACACCTTTTGTGACCTTCTGACAAGCAAAGTCAATGGGGAAGCCAGACTCATTTAACAACCAAGTTACTAACTTAACAGCTGCAGTGATTCACTTAAAATGGGGCAAACGTCACTTAACAAATGTCTCACTTAGCAACATAAATCTTGGGCTCCATTGTGGTCATAAGTTGAGGACTTACCTGTATGACAAAATAGAAAATGGGGAGGGGGCCAACCAGAAACAATTCTGTCTTTCTCCAGCCCTCCTGTTTTTACCCCATTTCCCCCAGACTGCACTAGGGCAATTCACTGGAAGGATCACTCTGATTTCAGGATAGACATCTTCATCCAGCATCCAATCCTCCCTTTTTCTTTGCTACCTCACAGGGCATTTTACACAAGATCAACACTTTTTTTAATTCCCTTTTTGTGTGTAGTTGCTAAAGCACTACTCGAATCAATAAACTGAAATAGAATTTTACAACAATTTTTGTGCTTGGAGTAGTAGGCAAGAGCTACACATCTCAGGTGAATAAAAAATAGTTCTCAATTGCTCCAAAAACATAGCAAAGCCTGAATTTTTAACAAATAAAATGACTTTATTCTATCTTTCCACCTGCCATGAATACATCATGAAATTAGTGATACAGTCCAGGAGTCTTTTACAATGATCAGTCAAATGTTTTAAAATTGCCTTTTTCACATGTTCTCTTCCAATCACAATCATGCAATATTCTCTTTAGATGTTACAATTTAATAGGAGGAATCTATATGGTAAGGGAGCATTTTGCAATTGGGAGCATTCCTGAGTCTACATTCGGGGGGGGGGAATACAGGTAACCCTTGTTACGACCACATTTGGAACCAGCAACTTGGTTATTAAGCAAAGGGATTGCTAAGTAAAACATCACAATTTTATTATCTTACTACAACTCTCCTTTATTTTACAGACCTACAAATGTCATACATGTGAGGATTAATTGTAAAGTTGCATTTTATCACTATGATAACTGTCTTTAAATGAAGCAGTCACTACATGAAGGCTACCTGTATTTTCTATGCCTTGCAGATCATTGTAACTTCAGTGGAAGGAAAATGTATTAGATATTAGATTGGAGAATTAGATAATTTATATTAGATATTTCCAGTTCCAGGAACTGCATTTCAGAAAGGATACCAATGAACTGGAGCACATCCAGAGATCAACCAGAATGACAGGAGGCTTAAGGGAAAGAACAAAATAGGGGAGAAAGTTGAAGATGTTCAATATGATTATCCTGCAGAACAGAAGACTGTGAATAGGCATGACAGTTGTCTTCAAAGTACCTGAAGGGCTGTCATATAGATGAGAGGGCAGAAATATTCAGAGTTGCTTCAAAAGGCAGGACTAGAAACAATAGATTTAAGTTACAAGGAAGGAGGTTTCAGCCACACATCAAAGGAAAAAATCCAAAAAGTAAGAGCCGTGGGACAATAGAATAACTGTCAGCTGTAGACGGTATGTTCTCCTTTGCTGAAGGAGTTAAACAGAGTCTGGGCAGCCATCTGTAAAGGATACTATAGTATGGATTTCTGCACTGAGCAAGGACTTGGTGATCTAGGACTAAGGTCTTTCCAACCTTTCCATTCTAGGATTCCATGACAGATGAAATCCACTAAACAATTCAAATAATCATTAGAATAAAGTAGAAAGACACTTTCATAGACTTTGTAGAAAGGGGGATAGCAGTGGTATAGAAATTCTTTCAATAAAAAATAATCACAGATAAGATAGCTTCAAGGTTTTAGATTCAAACATATTAACTTATGCTCGTAGATCTCACAACTTCAGCAGGGTTGGATTGAGCTGATGTCAAAAAGAAAAGCTTTCAAGGCAACTATTGGCACATTATTGACTAGAGTAAAGGGCAAGGAGGCTACAGCACAATCATTGTTCTTGTTCAGTATGGCTTGGATGCCTGAATACAAGGATGGAATCACTCTAGATAGTCACTGTTGCTGAAAAATACATTGCAGCCATTAGTAGCACTTAAATCAATAAAGTTATTTGTGGGCTTTGATTGGTATGAGTAGCATACTTGGGAAATTGAGAGAATATAAACCTGAACTAACTAGCAGCCTTTCCTTGGGAACAACAATCATAATGAAATAAAGAATTACAGTTATCAGTACTCACTGATACTCAATACAGTAGAGACATCTATTTTCATCTTTATTTCTGAACTGCTTAATTACTTGTATCTGGATTCTGGAGGCTGCCTGGTTTTCCCTAAGAGTAGACATATTCTAGGTTTTTGTATTACTGGTTTTTGGGGTGTTTTTTTTATTTTATTTAGTCTGCTTCTATGGTATCTCAGTTGCAGAAATAATTCTAGTTACAGAATCATAGGACTACAAAGATCCTTGGCGATCTTCTGGTTCAAATCTCTGCCTAAAGCAGGAATCCTCCTACTGGAACAGATTCTTCATACCAGACAAATGGCCGTCCGACCATTGGACAATTGGCTTGAAAAGCTCCAACACACTATCTTATGCTTAATTTGTGATCTACCAAAATGCCCAGATCCTTCTTGCCAGAAGTGTTACATACCATCTATGCTAATCTGTCTTTTCATACCAGAACCTTCCATTTCTTACCACCCAATTGTATTTTGTTGGATAATGCCTAATGTTCAAATTATCAAGATTCTTTTGAGCTGTGAGCAATTCCCCCAGTTTTGGGTCATCTGCAGATCTGATGAGCTTCCCTTCTACCCTGATCTAAATCATTTATAAACACGTTGAAGAGCAGTTGGCCTATGACAGAACCCAGGAGTACCCCTCTGATTACCTCCTCCATGTTGACGTATCATTAAATACAACAAGTTGGCTATGACTGTTCAATCAATTGCACAGTCAGTTCTGTATAATAGGCGCACCATTGCCCCACATTATTCAATTTCATCAAGAAAGAGGCTATGGTCAACTTTATCAAATGTTTAACTGAAGACAAGTACACTATAGCATTTCCTTGGCCTATTAATATAATCACTTTGTCAAACAGGCAATAAGGTCTGTCCAGCACGTCCTGTTTTTAATAAACCCATGCTGGCTTCTACCAATCATATTGTTCCTTTCTATGTGCTTGAAAATCCACTGCTTGATGATCTTAGGATTTTTTGAGGCTGATACCAAGCTGCCTGTAAAGCAGTTTCCCAGGTCCATTTCATACACACACACACACACATCCTTTTTTTAAAGGAATAGAGTTTTATCCATTTTTCTCCAGTCTTCTGGTACTTATGCTATATTCCAGGGGTTCTCAAAGTTTACAGCCAGTGTCCCAAAGGTGCTTTTTTTCAAGAGGCAACTGGACTTTCTGACCCCTCTTTGAAGACGTTTCGCTTCTCATCCTTCTCATTCTCATCAAAGAGGGGCCAGAAAGTCCAGTTGCCTCTTGAAAAAAAGCACTTTTGGGACAACCATGACCTGGATGACTGAGAATTTCCATAGACATTACAGCCAGTGATTCTAAGTTTACATCTTCCCATTCCTTAGGGTCCTGGGATGTAATCCATCCAATCCCCAACCCTTAAATTCATTGGTGCTGGGTGCTCTTTCACTAGTTATTTACCTATTTTGACCTACATTTCTTTCCTACCCTCTCCCAAATCCACCCCAACTAAATTGGTTTTCACTTTTCACTTTTCTGACAAGAAAAGTGAGAACTAGTAGACTATCCTTTTGTAAAAATGTAGATGTAAAATAGGAAGTAAGCAGATCAGCTTATTTTCTCCAACCAGTAGGCTAACCACTTCGTTACTTTTCCTTTTGTTCCACACTATCCAAAAGAACAAAAGAACCCTTGTTATTTTGGTGTTTACTATATGACTGTTACTGAATGGAAGTGCATATATCTGAACGTTGTATGGATTAAACCTAATCTAGGTGAACCACAAACAAGAACAACATTCAAAGCAACAAGCCTATGTCTTGTTCTCCTCCTGCTCCTATTAATGCAGGCTTTCTCAATCTGGTGCTCTCTAGATGTGTTGGACAACAACTCCCAACATTCCCAACTAGCAGAATCATTCTGGTTGGGATAATGGCGTGTCATTCAAGAGATCTGAACTGTGCTAGATGGGAGGCTGGTACAAAACAACCAGCTATGACAATGATATCATTTTCTTGAAAAGATAGTAGAGATACACTGGAAGGACTTTGGAATGCTGCGGTGACCCATCATGATTATCTCCCTGATATAATACTCAACTTTCGAATCGTTTATTTCTAGTTTAAGATAATGGAGTTCACCTCGTTTTATCATGTACTCCATTTCTTTCTAACCCCCATGATCAGTTTCAAAAATGAACACTGGGATGTGTCAATCTAGGCACCATCCAAGCTCATGAACAAAAAGAACTAACAATTAATTCCTGCACCTATGAGTCTTACTCGTCATAAATACAGCATTGCAGATGGTCTTTGGGGAGTTAATTCTGACATCAATTGGAGAAGTAAGAGCATCCACTGACATCCCAAACACTAATAGAACTGTTTCCAGATGGCTAATTTTGAAAATCTCAATGGTTGGGTAAGTGTGCCTAAGATCCACAAGCTGCTGAGCCACTACTTTCTTGCAAGTGCAACAGAGGTGGGTTGCTGCCAGTTCGGACCAGTTCATTAGAACCGGTAGCGGAAATTTACCGCCGCTCACCGAACCGGCAGAAAAGACTGGCGGTCCACGCCCCTGAACCGGTCCTCCGGTCGCCGCGGCTTGAAAAATAACCCTCTGCGCATGCGCAAAGGCTTCTGCGCATGCGCAGAGGGTCATTTCCGGGTGTTTTGCGTGACGTGACGGGGGCAAAATACGCACTTCCATCGCAATCAGAACCGGTAGGGAAGGTAAGTACAACCCACCCCTGAAGTGCACATACCCCTCAAATTCAGGAAAATGATAGCATAGCAATTGTTGCCTTTAAAGAAAAGACAAAGATACCCTCCCGGCAAACTAAACTTGGCTATAAAAGAAACCTGCAAGGAAAACATTGTTTAGCTTTGCTAACTATCCTGTGTTTGTATACTTCTTCCTGAGGTTGAAAATGCCAGGAATTAATGCTGAAGCACAGCTCCTTTGAGGAGAGAGCAAAATAGGGCAAAGTGTGGTACACACGTGCCTGTGGTATATGAAGCTGATGGGAGAGGATCTCAGAGAAGCCACTGCAAATTTGTAGACTATTTTGAGCCAGCAAGAACCTTTGCATGTTCAAGCTGGATTATGGCATGCAGATTTCTCCAATTTTGCAATAATCGGGTAATGCAACTGCATATAAAACTACAGACTGGGTCTCTCTGAATATTCTAGATTATTTTACAGCATGTTTACTTCTTAAACAGTGAATCTTCCTCGATGCTTTATTAGTACATGTAGTACATTTTGTAGTGCATTAGTACATTTATTAGTACATGTAGTTCTCCACTTACAATCATTCGCAAATGTTCAAAGTTACAATGCAATGAAAAAAAATAATAACTTACAACCAGTCCTCGCACTTTTGACCATTGCAGCATTCCCATGATCACATAACCCAAATTTGAATGCTTGTCAACAGGCATGGCTGCAGCATCCTGGGGTTATGTGATCATCATTTGTGACCTTTCCCTGCCAGCTTCCAACAAGCAAAGCAATGGGGGAAGCTGGATTCACTTAATAACTGCAGTGATTTGCTTAACAACCATGGCAAAGAAGGCTGTAAAATCAGGGGTGACTCGCTTAACAACCGCCTTGCTTAGCAATGGAAATTCCAGTCCCAATTGTGGTCATAAGTCAAGGACTATCTGCATTAGTGGATACAGAATGGACCGTAGGGAAAAAAAAACCTGGGGACTATTTTCAAATGCCACCTGATATCCTGCTGGCTCACCAGTGGCCAAGTAAGGACCAATAATGTATGTTTTGGGGGGCATCGAGATTCTAAGAACCCATTCATTTAAAGAATCAGTCTCTCTACAATATTTCAGTATGCACACGAGGCCATCTAGAGGCACATCTCAGAACAATCAAAGTCAAGAGTAAAATCATCCTCCAAAATTAGGATGCTATTATCCAATATGCTTTAAATAAAGTGCTTCTGAAGCATTAATTTTAAAGACTTCCTTCCTTCCTTCCTGAAGAATATGTCTATGTATGACTATGTGTATGTACATGTGTATATAATCACACCATACAAGATAATTGTACAGTAAACTGTCTTCTGCAGATTATAAATTATTTATTATATAATTCGATAAAATGTTTATCTGGATAGCCAAAAATATGCTAGATAGTTTTAGTGTATCTGCTAATTTTCAAATTATAATAGCCAATCACAATACCCCCTCCCCCCCCAAAAAAATTAGGAGTCTTTTTAATTCTAGAAATTATGCAGGAAACAATGTGCCATTTCAGATTTATAGACCCCTATAAACTTCCTAGAAGATGCTGACAATTGAGACATCACCTATGTATTTCTTTTAAAATATGATGCAGATTTGTGGGTGCTGATATAATTTTATAAAATTAGGGATGTAAGCCAAATCGAAATTTAGTATATCTCACCACAGTGAGTCTGACATGCCAGCAGCTGACTCTGGGTTAGAACAGTCTGCTATCCAGATGCTCCTTTGCAACTTAAAACCTCTACCTTTCCTTCTTGCAGCTCTTAATCTTTAAATTGACTTGATAAAGTGAAACCTTCAGAGAGAGGAGTTCCATACAGGACTGTGTGTTTTGTATAATAGAACCTACAACCACTATATGTTTTTACCAGTTTATTGAATACAGTGGACCAGTACAAGGAAAAAAGGGCATTAAAGAAATTCTAATAAGCCTGCCCTAAGGTTCTGCAACTCCTGGGCTACACTATCTGATATCTATTTCACCTAATAAAATGGGTATGTGAGATGAGACATCCAGAGGTGGGTTCCTCCCGGTTCGGACCGGTTCTATAGAACCGGTAGTAACTTGGCGGCCTGGGTCGCTAGAACCGGCAGCGACCCAGGCCTGCCACACCACCAAACCAGTTCTTTCGGTGGCGCCATAGGCGCCGCCATCTTGTTTTTTGCTTCTGCGCATGTGCAGAAGCTTTTTTTAAGCACTGTGCATGCGCGAAGCACGCCCACGCGTCACTGAGTGAACCGGCAGTGAAGAAAAGCAGAAACCACCCCTGGAGACATCTATACTTTGGAGGTGCACAGGTCACTTTGCAAATGTTTCCACCTCCCAAAGTTGCTTACATTTTGAGCTTTCTCTTTTCAGATAGCCATAACCCATGGATGAACATTATGGCAAAGCAAGGGAACTAAATAGCTTAGAGTCAGCCTCATGGACTCTACATGGCATAGTCTAATGGAATGTGATGTCAGACTGAAATAACCTCCCTATAAAACAAAAATGCGGATATGTGTACACCGGAAGGATATTGGAGGTTAAGCAATGCATATATCACCTTCACAAACTAGTTTTTTAAGGTAAAAAATGATTTTTTCTTCAGCTTCTGTGATGGCATATTTATGCTTCGTACTTCCAAATGGTTTTCATTGAGCAAGAAGATTAATGAACAAGTAGCCGTCAGTGCATCCAGTATGTACATGGAGGGGGTGTCACATGATTTATATTCCATTTTAGTGTTAAATAAAGTGATGAAAGTGATAAATAAGATCATAAATAAGTGATAAACAGTGCTATCACACACCCGCCAAGCTATAGTCAAGCTGAAATAAAATTAAAAGAATTGAAAACTTGAATAGACTTTTTTTAAGTTCAAGACAATGTCCTAGGAGCCACTGTCAGAGGAACTGGGAGGCCGGATCACACCAGATATCTTTAATGTAAAATTGGGGTATAGAGGACTAGAGTGTCATAGTACAGCAATAGAAAACTGTGCAATATTGCTCTTCAGCCATATTATTGCGGTAATATTTACTCAAGCCCACTGAACAGGCACCTCTGCACATTCATCAAAATCCATACATGAATACAAAGCATTCATGTCAGACTGTTTCAATAAGTATCTTATTATATCCATCAAATGCTTAAGTCCGTGATGGCAAACCTATGGCAAGCGTTCCAGGGGTGGCACGCAGAGCCCTCTGTGGGCACACGCGCCGTTGCCAGCTGCTCTTCTGGTTTCCGGCTGGTCTTCACGGGCGCCGGAGCACCGAAAAACAGCCTGAAAACGGCCAAAAAACAGGCATGTGCGTGCCGGCCAGCTGGTCTTCGGGTTTCCGGCACTGTGGCATGCGCACATGCACGCGCATGCACGCACATTCCGGTTTGGGCACTCAGTGCTGAAAAGGTTCGCCATCACTGGCTTAAGGCATGCATCATAAACTTCCTCCTCCCTTTCATTCAAGCATGTTTGAATGAAATGGAAGGTGATATCCACAAGGTGGAGCATACAGACCAAGTATCCAAGCATCAAAACTCAGCATTTCCTCTTATCCATTTTCCCTTATGATGATAATCATGACTGCTTTTATTTTATTTGCTGTTTTACTGGAAGAAAGAGAATATGAGTGTGCATAAGGTGTGCCCACACACAGATATGCACATATATATGCATAGAGATATACACATGTGCTACAATCAGACATTTCCTGGGTTGGGTGTTTTTAGAATTTGTTTCAGCTGAAGTTGGAAACCTGAAGTTGACTTGTGAGAGGAAAAGGTGGGGATAGATGGATACTGTATAGAATTTTTGCCTTTTTTATCATTTTAAATATACTCTTCCTTTTGTAGGTGGATTTCAACAAATTCAGGGATTTCTTTCTTTCACTAAATATGATCATTTTTCTAGGCTCAACCTACAGGCCTAAATTACTCTCAGCCACCATAAATATTTATGATGTCAACAAAAAAGTTAAGAATTTAAGAAGGTTTATTAGAACTAGGCTGCAAAAATCTGGATAATCAATAGATAGCAGCAAATGGGAGGCGGAGATTGCAATCATTTGCTATCATATAGTAATTGTGTGGATTTTTTTTCAGCTCAGATCTGAATGCTCAAATTAGATCTCAGCAAGAATCCTTGGTCTCCCCAGTTCTTCTGCATCCCATATGTGGGTTTTTCATGTACTGTAAGAAGCAGTCATATTTACCAAGGTACAACTATGTGCTCTTATACAGGTAGTCCTCGACTTACAACCACAATTAAGCCCAAAATTTATGTTACTAAGTGAGACATTTGTTAAATGAATTCTGCCCCATTTTATGACCTTTCTTGCCACAGCTGTTAAGTGAATCACTACAGATGTTACGTTAGTAACATGCTTGTTAAGTGAATCTGGCTTCCCCATGGACTTTGCTTGTCAGAAGGTCGCAAAAGGTGACCACATGACCCCAGGACATTGCAACCGTCATAAATACATGCCAGTTGCCAAGCATCCAAATTTTGATTACGTGACCATGAGGATGTTGCAACTGTCGTTAAGTGTGAAAAATGGTCATAAGTCACTTTTTTCAGTGTTGTAAATTTGAATGGTCACTAAATGAATTGTCATATGTCAAGGACTACCTTCAATGTCCTGAACTAAACCATCATGCCAGCAACAATATTAAATTCTCTCCATTTCATGTCCTGAAATTGCTTCATGTCACATACAATTATCTATTTACTGTAAAATGTCCCACTGTTTAGCTTTTGTTTTTAGGAAGAAAACTGCCTTGGGAGAAGGTCAAACGTGTAAATAATTAATGTGAAACATTTTATCCTTCCTTCTAGTGAATTCAAAATACTTGTGCTGACCTATATTTGGACTGTGTAGGAGATACGTGGCAACTATTTCCCCATCAATAACACCCCTACGCCGTTTTCCTTTTTTTTTCCCTTTTAGGTTCAAAATTACTTTTTTTTTCTACATGTCCTTAATTTATTGTATTGACTTGCTAAATTGGTAAAGCGAAACCAAAGGTTAAACAGGAAATTTCCATTTAAATTTCCATATCTCAGATTGCCAGCAAGCCAAATAACACTGAAAAAGTGACTCATTATGAATTATTCTTTTAGCTAATTTGGACGTGCCAGTTTGCTTTTCATAGTGTATTAACATCTGCTTTCTGAAGCCTTTTCGAGAATTCATCATTTTTCCTGTTTCCCCCCCCCCCCCAATCAGCCTGAAACCAGACAAACATCTGTTTGACTTTCTGACAGGCCATTTTTCTAAGGGCGTTTAATTGCAGCTTCTTCCTGACAGCCAAAGACTGAAGAGGCCACTTGTTGGCAATCTCTGACTGCTTGTGTTCTCAGAGGTAGGCAGTTAAAAAATGACTCCCATTCCTCACCTATGTTGGAAGAATTTGCTCATAAGGAAAAATACATAGAGAAGTGCTGGCAGAAATCAGATTACTCAGCTGTGTAGGCCTCATTGCTGGTCCCTATGGTACCCCAAAGGTTCTGTTTAGGTTACCTTCCTTGACTTATATTCTATTTTTGTGATTTGTAAATAATGAATCCTCTAATAATACAATTAATGTATCTAAGTTTTCTTTTTTCACTGCACAATCGGTATATTTTTTCTTTGTTGGTGCTGTAAGTTTTTTAAATTGCTTATATTTGTATTTCTCTATTAAATAAAAAAGGTTTGAAGATTACATTTGGGGTGAATATGTAAGTTTAGTAATATTCTTTGATTTAGGTTCTCTTGAGATTGCCTACTTGTCAACTTTTTGAGCTGTGTTTGGAGCAGTCACTGGTTGCATTTTCATAGCACCAGAGATTTCTGGAGAGCAAGGAATTGCTCACTGGGATTCAGAGAACGGGGACTTTGTCCACTGCAGCAAAATACTGGTCTGCATTAATTAAAAATAAATCAAAAATAAATTAGATGAAAAAGACTAAAATAAATTTAAAAGAATATAGGGTTACAGTCTACATATTTTAAAAGTTATCAAGTTTGAAAAACACCATTTGGAAGTAAAAAAAAATCTATTGGCATTAAGGAAGAAATACGGTTAGGGTAACAGTTCTATGCATTCTGCAGTTAAATTTAATGGGGCAGCTATTTTTTGCCTGAGTTTTTATTAAATATGGTAGCCACATCTCATATGCATACGAGCATATATTGCTAGGCATGGAAACTTCTGATGGGGAAACTATTTTGTCAATAAGTAATTAGCTTTAGGATAAATTTTTAACAATCTCAGATAGATGTTTTGTGGTATTTCCTTTCTTGGCTAACTTTTAGGTGAAAATGTTCTATTTGTGTACTTTGCAATATTGACTTTTCCCACAATGGAGGAATGGATGGTGAACATGATGGAATTTGCTGAAATGGCCAAATTGACTGCTTTCATTCGAGAGGATTGTCAAAATTTAATCATGAGTGGAAGCCCTTTATTGACTTTTTGAAGGAAACAGAAATAAATGATATATGGTTTTGAAGATTAGAATAAAAATAATAAATTGTAGACAAAATGTAAACTGTAACCGTAGAGTAAGAGGTTATTTTATATTTATACTTATAATTGCTGTAAAAGAAAATTGGAAGTCACTACTTTATAATTCTTTGTTTCCTTTTCTTTTATTTCTGCACCTTTGTCTTTGCTCTTTTCTTCTTTCTTTCATTTTTCCTCTTTTTGTCATTGTAATTATTAGTTCTTGATAATTTTTATTCTGCATTAAAAATGTTAATCAAATATATATAATATATTTCAACTAGTTAATGCTTAGACTTTCAAGAGGAAGTTCTATGGAAGCAGTAGCAGAATTATTTTCCCAATATTTCTTCAATAACACCTGGGCTCACATATCAACTTGATTAAAGAAAGGTTAAATCCTGTACTGTGTTTTTAGCATTTGCAAGTGTTCCTTCAGGCTATTTCTGGATTTGTAAATATATATGATCAGGGTTAGAAAATAAGAGCATCCAATGAAAACATTATGAAATTCTGTGTGTGTGTGTGGGAAATCTTTGTGAAATTTGCTGGTCACCTTTCCAGAGTTATGGAAAGTTGTTTTGGATCACTTGTGAAAAGGCCAAGAACAATACAGTAGATGAGGTTAGATTCTGTGGTAGAATGAAAAACGCAGCAACAAGTGAACTAAAACAATTAAAATTACATTTATTTACAGTAAGAGGTCACAAAAGATACCTTCCCTTAAAATCAAAATGGCATGTATGTTGCTAGCCCTTATTTGCTATCTTGTTTATTGTTTATCTATTTGTATATTGCTGTTTGTTTCTCCGCTATGAGCCTCCCACAGTCAATTAGATTTGGGTGGTGTTCGGGTTGAATAAGAGAACAAGGCGTAATATATCTTTAAAATTTCTTCACACTGAGTGAGATAGTAGAATTTATCATGTTGAATTTACTTGATGGAAATAAAATTATTTTGCTGAATTTTTCTTTTGGCTGAGTTTGATTTCCATGGTTTCTATGCAATTTATGACAAAAGTCATGGGTGAAAGGGCTTTAATAGCGATTTCCCAAATTACTTTCAATCATCCAAGTTTTTTTATCTTGTAATAAAATTTTCTTTAGTTTTTTTGCTATTAATTTCAAATTTAATCATAGCTCTAACTGTTGTGATTCAATTGGGATTACAATAAAATCAGATTTTGATGTATCTGAAACCACAAACCAATTTTTTAGAATTTAATTGTTTTTTGGAATATTGCAAACTTATAAAAATAAGTTTCATTTTCCACCCATTTCATTCCTACTTTATTGTAAAAAGAAATAATATAAATGGTTGAATGGGTGATAGATTTGCAGTTAATTTATGGGTCCATCTT
Organism: Thermophis baileyi; assembly: GCA_003457575.1. NCBI lineage: Eukaryota > Metazoa > Chordata > Lepidosauria > Squamata > Dipsadidae > Thermophis > Thermophis baileyi. Next base: position 728,305 of record QLTV01001839.1, read on the forward strand.
TCCCAAATTTTGAACACATTCAGAAATGGATTCCAAGTATGTTTCAGTATTTTATTAATATTTTTGATGAAGCGCCCTAATTTTCACTAATGATATAGTTATCCATATCATCTTTATCCAAGATGTTAAATCTTTTAAATCTTCATTTTATCAAACAAAATGTTTTAATATGGCTAGCATCAAAATAAGATTTCATATTTGGGGTTCCAAGGCCTCATTTACTTCTTGAACTTTTATACAGAATCTTTGTATTTATTCTTCTTCCAGGACAAATATGTCTGCATTTATTATTCTACCATATTTAATGGAGCCAGTTATTGTCTACTGATAGATCAGAAAGAAGGAATTAAACTTTACTTTGTTGCTTGAATTCATCTTGTTTTCTTTAAGCGCTTTCATTTTCTTTTTCACAATTTGCTCTTTTACTGCAGATGTACTTATTTAATGGAGCCCTTCTTATATATTTCAAAATGCTAATGAGTTAGGCAGGAAAATGATGAAGATTCAGAATATAAATCCATTCATTAATTTATTCATTTAACAAAAGTATATAGTATATACCATGTTTCCCCAAAAATAAGACCCTGTCTTATATTTTTTTGAACCCTGAAATAAGCGCTTGGCCTTACTGCCATGCACTCAAAAGCCCGATTGGGCTTATTATCAGGGGATGTCTTATTTTGGGGAAAACAGGGTAGTTGCTCTTGGACAGTTACATAAATTTATAAAACTAGCTAAATATATTAAATAGCTACTCTGGACAGCAAGACATAACATACAATCAGATGAATGAAAAGTAAATTGAGGCCATTATATAAAAAAAAAAACCCTTACTGTTATGTCCACTCACCCCACATACATGCTAAGCTCCATTAATATCCCAGCCACAATGCCTGAGGTTATGGTCTTCACAGGTCTTCATAACACTCTGGAAGGTCAAGAAGGTTGGTGTCATCTGAATCTCTTGGGGGGGGGGATGTTACCTAAGGCAGGAGCCATATTCAGGTAGAGAGGCTTTCTAGGATGCACCAGAAGGTACTGTTCACTGAGGAGACCCAGAGCCTGCCCACTCTGCTAGATCTACTGGGTAGGCAAAAATCACTGGGGATGGGCAGTCCAAGTAACATGGCCCCATACCATAAAGGGCTTTAAAACTGACAACACGCACCTTGAAATGTACTTAGAAGCCTACAGGGAGCCAGTGTAGTTCATGCAGAAATGGTGATATATAAGCATATCAGAATGCATCCAATACTGCAGTGCTGCTGCATTCTAGATCTGTCAAAACATTTGAATTTTCTTCAAGGACAGCTCCATGTAGACTACATTACAATGGTCCAATCAAGAGGCGATTAGGGAATACATGATTGTAAGCAGTGCCCTCCTGATGTAGGCACGGGTGCAACTAGATGCATTTATCACACCTTCCTAATGAAAAAAAAGCTGCCATCTGCTCCTCAAGGAATCACAAGGAGCAGGTGGCAATTGTAGTCCGGAGGAGCATTTGCACAAATATACCTTTGTGTCAGTTGCATTAATTCCTATTACTATCATCATAAAAATAACTCCAGTTTAAAAAAAAAACACTTGGCTTAAACTTTAAATACTAAATAAGCGGATGGGAGGTCTTACCTTGATTTTCCTTGGCAACAGTCTGTACAAATCCTGCCCAATTAGGTGATCCTCAATTTATAACCACAATTGGGACCAGAATTTCTGTTGCTAAGCAAGGTGGTTGCCAAAGTCGAGCCAAATTTTATAACCTTTTTGCCCCAGTTGTTAAACAACAACAACAACAACAATTTATTACAATCTTAGACCAGAACAAATAAAAGCACTCAGTATATATACACTTAAAACTTCTAGTATAAAATAATAAAATAACAACTAAAATCTATAATAAAATCCAGTGTCAATTATACATGGTCTGACTATACGATAGTTGCAATCCCTAAACTGTGTGGCCCATTGTAGGTTCAACGCTAAAAGGGAAATGACTAAGCAGTGCAAAGGGTTTGCCACAATTGTTATATAACATCGCTATGGTGGAGAAGACACTTGTTTGCGACAAATCCCCAGTGCTGCTTCGCAGAATTTGGCCACCTGTGCTGTAGTTATGGACTGTTCATCCTTAAGCAGCCACTGAAGATAGGTGGTGTCGGAACGGCCAGGATACCAAATCACTGTGGTTGTTAAGCAAATCTGTTGTCTTCCCCAATGACTATGCTTGTCAGAAGCCAGCTGGGAAGGTCAAAAATGGTGATCAAATAGCAATAGCAATAGCACTTAGACTTATATACCGCTTCATAGTGCTTTACAGCCCTCTCTAAGCGGTTTACAGAGTTAGGGTACAATGACCCCCGGATGTTGCAATTATTGTAAATACATCCCGATAGCCAAGCACCTGAATTTTAATCACTTGACCGTGGAGATGTTACAACAGTCAAAAATGCGAGGACCAGTCATAAGTTACTTTTTTCAGTGTCATTGTAACTTCAAACAGTCACTAAACCAACAGTTGTGAATTGAGGACTTTTGTATACAAATCAGCAGATTTATGTAATAGAAACTAACCTAAAAATTGGGATTAATATACAATTCTTTGAATCTCAGTTACATTGTGCTTTTCTGATAAACCATAGTTAAAGAACACCAGCTATCAAGTCTCTGTCGTTACTGTCGTACTCTGTCATTACGTGTATGATATTTGACTATTCCATTTAAAAGTCACCATGCTGTAATGTAATTATTTAATACAGTCTTATTTAAATATTGTTATCAAGTAACAACTAAGTTGTTGATTTACAAAAGAAACAGTACCATTTACTTCACAATTGAACTCAACATAGCTAAAATGGAAACACCCAGCAAAAGTAATTTTTGTTAGTGCCCAACAGAAAGCACAATGTAATGCACATAATTTACAAGATTCAATTTGCACAATAAAACAGGAGTTTATTTACATATTGACAAGGGACATATCAAGGAAAGGCAATAATTTTGGTAATGGTTTTGCTACTACTGGTTTGTAAGTACTAAACTCTTTCATCATGATCACCTCAGCCTAATCTGGAGCTTGATTTCAGACTTCTGAGGATGCCAACCTTAAATACCATTTTGACAGTCAAGAATTCTGTTCCTAAAAACAAGTCCCCTAGATAATAGACTTACATTCTACAGTAAACAGAGCATATACACATATATAAAGGCATTTGCTAAGAAATAAATACAACTTGTTGAAGGTCACTGCTAAAATAAATTAAGGAAAAAAACAAACAAATGTGCACTTCCTACTTATGACTAGGCTTCAAGCTTATTAAAATCAAATGTCTTTAAAAATATATTTTATTATGTAACAGTCCTTTGAGTGACAGTATTTACAAACCACTAATTAAAGAAGGCTTCACACATGACAGCTTCCTACACACAGGAAAACCACAAGCTCCATGTGGTTCTGTGCATAACAACAAGGAAATAAATGCATCTTTGATAGTTTCGCCATTTGCTTATAGAAAGAAATAATATTACTTCAAACTGGCTTGTTGGCAAAGGCTTCTACAATATGTAAATATGGCAAAAGAGTTATCTATACAAGCACACTGAATTAGTAATAAGGCTACAATCCTTACCTGGGAGTAAGTCCCACAAAACACAATCAAACTTATTTTCACTCAACGCACAATTGCACTGTACAAGAATAAAACTTTATATAGACACACATTAAGAAAAAAAATTAGTTAATATTTTGAAAACTTCATTTGTTTTACAGAAAATAACTTTTTTTAGATTGTCATGTCAAGTTAGCACAATGAAATAAGCACAGTTGTACCTAAATCTGTAAACTGCGAAGTTTAAGGCACATATTTTATTAGTGCATAATTTTTAACTGTTCTTTAAGGCTAATTATATAGAGGTATTTTAAAAGAATTGGCATTTGGGTCAATATACAGCACACTATATGGGACAGTCAATTTTTGACCTTCCAAGTTAAGCAGATAGTGCCCTTGGGGGAAAAAAGTACACAACTTTGTTTTAAAAAATGTGTACTCTTAGAGGGAAGGAAAGGATGTACCAGTGATGTCACAGTCAGTATTCACTGCTATGGCAGAGTTATGGAACAGAAATTTATGGCTTTATGTATTTGCTTTTCCCCTGACAATCCCTAAAAGAGAAAACAACAAAACCAAGCTCTGATCATTAGGGCTGTTCATTTTTTTAAGGATGAAGTGGTTGCTTCAATTTCTGAGGCATACCGCACCCATTTTGCTCTTTAACTCACTAGCCCAAAGACCATCACAAAAACATGAGCTGTTACCCACTTGGAGAGTCTCTAGAAAAGGGTTGTTCAAGCTGTGTTCCACCAGAACCTGATGAGTTTCCACAAGAGACTACAGTAAGGGCAAAAAAACCCAACAACCCAATAAATACCCCAATACAGTCAATTTTCTGTCAAGAAAATTATGACTCTTAATCATGAGCTCCAAGTGTTTTTGGTAAGTAACAGGTTTCATGACCTGTTAAAGTTTGAAGGCCCCTGTTTTAGAAGCTCCTATACTGCTGCATCCATTGTATGCATTTCTAAGCATTATGGAATGATCAAAGAAGAGGTAATGAACTGGGACATTCATAAGCAAGTGGCTGAAGGGAAATTGCTGGAAGGTATTGGGTGATTGCCTTTGGTTGTTAAACTAGGTTAGGCACGTTATGGGGTTAAAATTTCAATTTGAGTGCGTTTTCTTACTCAGAATCCTAGTAAACCATGCTGTTGATTTTTAGCAACACTGATGAAAACAAACTTTGGGGCCACAAAACCAGGCTTGGAGCCATTGATTGTCCATTCCTTTAATTGGGAAAATAATAAAGTATTGCTTAGGGAAAGTATATGCATAATCTCAGCCTTCAAGGAATAAAAATGCAAGTCACAGTTATATTTCTGAAACTGCCAGCAAAAATCAAATAAAATAAAAATATGCACATCATATTTTTCAACGGATGCAATTTATACATTCATCAATGAAAACCTGTCAAGTATGATGCATGGTAAAAATCAGCCCTTAATACTGTTGTTGTTGTTTTTTTAAAGAAAACTGAAGAGAACAAAAAAAAATAATCATGAGATCCCTAATGTGATGTTGGCAAAGCTGACTTCTACCAAAGTTTGAATATTTTTTTTAAAAAAATGTCCAGAATGGCTCATTAGAGGATCTGTTTGTGATGCTTTGAACACTCATTAATAGAGGCTTGGCAACAATTCTAGCCCTCAAGGCTGCAGAGGTAGAAAAGAAGGTGGTAACTATGTCCTTTGGGGTCTGGACCACCAGACAAATTCCTAGAGTTTTCATAAGGTGTCTGTACCATTTACTAATACATTCTAATACTGAAAGGAGCATCAAGCAATTAGTGCAGTTACTTTACCGTTAATATACGTCAAGACTTATTCTTCTAACGCCTGGAACTTTCTCAGCGGATTTCCAGTTTACAGCAACTAGAGAGTCTTTGGCCATCAGAAAAGGAGAAGAAGTCTCCTACATAGAAGGAGTTGTGACGGGAGTCCATGTGGAGGCAAGTCTAGCATGCACTGAGGCATCATACTGACTGTCAGCAATATCTGTGGGTGCCCCATTGTCATAGAGGGGAGAGCCCGAAGAAGTCGTTGCGACGGAATGAGGAAGTGTGGGGTAGTGGGTTGTAGAGCCTCGCAAAAACTGGGATCCTATCCCACTGGACATCCCACCTGACTGTGAAACAGGTGAGATGGTGCTGTTGCTCACAGACCACAAGTTGGGATATTGGCTACAAGAGAAAGAAAAAAAACAGGTTTTCCATTTCTAGAAAGGCAGCCTCGTTAGCGAAAGGCTAAGTAATTTAACATATCATATACTTCTGCAAACTATGGCTCACTTCACTAGATACACTATTCTAAATATAGAATTTATTAACATCAACGTGTTTGAGAGTAGGGGAGGAAGAACAGTATGCATTTGAGTGAGGCACTGACAGGATGCAAAGAAGAGGCATAGGCCTCCTTAATTCAAGTATGTATTTTCCTGGATCACGCAGTTAGTATATAGCCGTGATGGGGAACCTATGGCACGCGTGCCAGAGGCGGCACGCAGAGCCCTCTCTGCTGGCACGCGCACCGTCGCCCCAGGTCAGATCTCCGTGGCATTTTTTTTCGTGAGTTTCTGTTTCCCTGCAAACGATGAAACAGAAGCTCACAAAAGAAAAAGATCTTACCTCTTGCTGCGCTGCCGGTGTTGGGATGCCCACGCATATGCCCACGCATGCGCACGTTCACGCACCTTTCAGTTTGGGCATACGCGTGCATGCAGTTTGGGCACTCGGTGTCTAAAAGGTTTGCCATCACTGGTATATAGCAATAGCAGAAGCACTTAAGACTTATATACCGCTTCATAGAGTTTTAACAGCACTCTCTAGCACAGGGGTCTGCAACCTTAAACACTCAAAGAGCCATTTGGACCCGTTTCCCACAGAAAATAATACACCGGGAGCCACAAAACCTGGGTGGGCGTGGCCAACTCAACGTCACTCCCGCCCAGTCACATGACCCCCCCCAGCCACGCCTACCCGGGTTTTGTGGCTCCGGGTGTTTTCTGTGGGAAATGGGTCTCCCTCTCTCACTCCCTCTCTCTTGTTTTTCTCTTTTTCCTCTCCCTCTCGCTCCCTCCCTCTTTTTCTTTTTCTTTCCTTTCTCTCCCCTTCTCTCTCGTTTCCCTCTATTCCGTCTCTCATTCTCTCCCTCCAGCTCTCTCATTTCTGTGTCCCTCCTCTCTCTCTCTCTCTCTCTCTCATGTGTGTGTTCCCTCTTGAACCATTTCCAAAAACAGGCGAGGGTTGGTTGTTTTTTGCTGATGTTCTTTCTTCTTTTTTGGGTGCTTTTTACCATATGATTTAAATCAAGAATCATTTCAGGTTCCCAGATAAATGAAGCTCTTTCGTCCCCCTGCCGTGGCTCCGTCGGCTGGCTGGCCCCGCCCCTCGTCCTCCCCTCCCAGTCACTCCTCGTGTGGCCTGAGAAGGTAAGGGTGACGGCGGGGATGGAGACTCGCTCCATATTCCAGAGCAGGAGGGAAGTGCCCCGGTACTTGCCTCTCATCTCGCAG
>QLTV01001839.1:735440-768705 GCA_003457575.1 Thermophis baileyi
TTTCTATCTATCCCAGGTGTCGGCAACCCGCTGCTCCAGAGCTGCATGCTGTGGCTCCCTGTTGGCTGAACCCACCACTGGCTGGCCCCGCCCCTCGTCCTCCCCTCCCAGTCACTCCTCGTGTGGCCTGAGAAGGTAAGGGTGCCGGCGGGGATGGAAACTCGCTCCATATTCCAGAGCGGGAGGGAAGTGTGCTAAATTTAAGCGCGCTAAATTTAAGTGTGCTGCGCAAGGCGCTGCGAGAGCAGTGAGCAGGCCATGGAGGCGGCAAGAGCAGCGGCGTCAGCCGCAGCCGGGCGCCAGCTGACGCCACTGCTCTCGTCGCCTCCATGGCCTGCTCGCTGCTCTCGCAGTGCCTTGCGCAGCACACTTAAATTTAGCGCGCTTCACACTGGGGGAAACGGGGTCCCTTCCTCCTCCTGGAGCCCATTACGACACGGAGAATCAGCCGGGCCCGTGTGTCAGAGCGGAGATCAAGTCGCACATCTCCCCGAGCGACCAAGATGCACACGCAGCACCAAGAAGCGCCGGAAGAAGCGCCCGCGAGATGAGAGGCAAGTATAGGGGCGCTTCCCTCCCGCTCTGGAATATGGAGCGAGTCTCCATCCCCACCGTCGCCCTTACCTTCTCAGGCCACACGAGTGACTGGGAGGGAAGGGCGAGGGGCAGGGCCAACCAACTGACAGGGAGCCACAGCAGGGGGACAAAAGAGCCGCATACGGCTCAGGAGTCGCACGTTGCCAACACCCGCTCTAGCAGTTTACAACATCAGCACATTTTGGCCCCCCAACAATCTGGGTCCTCATTTTATCGATCCCCAGAAAGATGGTAGGCTGAGTCAGTTTTTAAACATGCAAATTTATGATGCACATAGATGTTGCCACCCCATTCCAAATCACCTTTTTGGCTTCAGAGGGAAAGTGTGGCAAATCCCTCACTAGGAGAAGTACTCCTAGAAGAATTTTTGGAAGGCATTTTGCAATTTGGTATTTAGGACTGACTGGTGTCAATATAAGTTTGTGAGTCTCTCTCCAGTCCCAGATGCATAAGATGCGCTTAAGCAGCTTATTTACTTAATTTCCATTCACCAGCTACTAAAATGGAATTATCTGTAAAGCTAGGCACAAAACTCAGCAGGATTTTCTTTTCTGAAAAACCTCACCAATATAGGAATCGGGAGATTATATCAAATCAAAATTTTTATTGTGGTCATAAACTAGCAAATTATAAATACTATACATATTGTTAATGATTCCTCGTTTCAATTACTAGAGTGAAGCAGTGTTCTTACACAATAACAGATTTAACAGATTAACAGAATTGGAAGGGACTAGTCCAACCCCCCGGGGGCTCAAGCAGGAGATCCTACACCATTTCTAACAAATGGCAGTCTAATCTCTTCTTGAAAGTCTCAAGTGATGAAGCTCCCACAACTTCCGAAAGCAAGCTGTTCCATTGGTAAAAGGAAGAAAGTGTTTTAGGGAACTTTGCACTTGGTGATTTCCTGCAGATTAAAGATGTGTTACAGTATAGGTCAGGTTTGTTTACAATTCCTTCAGGATCCTGTGAATTGCCATAGTACGCAAATGCCTGCTGCTGTTAGATGAAGTCTTTCTCTAATCACATTTTTTTATTACCCTACAGAGCAATGTATTTATTTATTTATTTAGTAAATTTATATGTCCACCCATCTCACTGAATCTGGGCAGCATTTCATAAACTCCATAATAAAAGACCTATTACATCTAAGCTCCTTAAGCAAAAAAAAAATTTTTTTTTTTTTAAATGGCCATCAGCATCAGGGGAGAGAAGGGAAGTTAAAAAGGCAAGATAGTAGGCCTTAGTGCAAACCTTATTCCCTTGGACTTGCAAGAAGTAGGATTGGCATTGGGATATCACGTCCAGCATCTTGTCTTTATTAACCTCTTCCATGGATGCTGCTAAGGAGGGGTACATTTGCATCTTACTAACCCTTTTTATATATATATATAACAAGCACATCTCTTTTTTCCCCCTTTAAGTCAGGGATGGCCACCTTAAAGGCTGTGGATGGAACTAGTGATATAGTTTTACATTATTTTTTTAACTGGAAAGTGTATTGGCTCATACTCACCAAAGGGAGGGAGTTAGAGACTCAAAGATTGGTTTTCAATAATATTATTAAGTCACTGATCTCCTCCTACACATATAAAAGGATATAAGAGAGGAAGTGAAAAATAATTTTCACCTATGGCAACAAAGAGTGGCGGCACGGTGGCTCAGTGGTTAAGACACTGGGCTTGTTGGCCGGAAAGCCAGCAGCCCAGGTTCGAGACCCAAACTCAACGCAACGGGGTGAGCTCTTGTCCTCGCCCCAGCTCCTGCCAACCTAGCAGTTTGAAAGCATACAAATGCAAGTGATAAATAGATATCACTTCGGTGGGAAGCTAACAGCGTTCAGTGATGTCATGTTGGCCACATGACCACGGAAATGTCTTCGGACAACACTAGCTCAATGGCCTTGAAACAGAAATGAGCACCGCCCCCTATAATTGGCAATGACTAGTGGAGTAAAATCCACAGGGACTTCTTTACCTTTATAGCCAAGTAGCTAGTATATCACAGACTAGCCGCTACCCTATCCTTGTAGATAAAGAACACAACACTCCACTCCTGCGTAAAACATACTATACAAACAGTATTTGTGTATAAACTATAGCTATATGAGGGGGGGGGGTGTCACCTCCATGGGACTCATGCAGAAATGAATCTGTTTTTTCACAGAAGTTTCATGGTCATGGAAGAGGGCTTACCTGGAGCTGGTTGGAGGACCGCTACTGTGATTCATAGGCAACATACTTGTTGGAGCTGGGACTCCTAAGCTGGACCAATTGTCATGGCTTTGGAGCATAGAAAGGCATGCTGAAGAACTGTCTCCATAGGCTGCTGAAAAAACAAGCATTTTGTGTAAGAACATTCCATACTTTCAATGACCTTCATCAGTATAATTGAATTCATTAGGAATTGTTAGAATGTATTTGCATTTCTAGTAATGATATAAGGTTGTTTAAAAATATTGCATTTGGTTCTATATAAATATCCAATCATTTTGCAATCATATTAGTATAGACCCAAAGCAGAGATCAATTCTGTATATTTAGCCCACAAAGTTTCAATGGAGCAGGGACATATTAACTTTTCAAAAGTAATATGCAACCTTCATAGGCTTTTTTTGAGTCATTACTCTATAATCAGGTTTGAAAGAAATGAGCAAAACATTATTTTCATACCAACAAAATCCAAGTTCTTTTTATAAACAGAAATAGATTATAAGATAAAAATGTATTTAAAAAATTAAGAATCTCTTGCAGGCATCTGAAAGAAGAAGAAATGCTCTCTTAGAGCTCTTTCAGAAGCCATGATGGCAAAGTGGTTAGAATGCAGTATTGCAGGCTAATTCTGCCGACTGCCAGCAGTTTGATCCTGACTGGCTCAAGATTGACTCAGCCTTCCATCTTTTCAAGGTCAGTAAAATGAGGACCCAGATTTTTGGGAGCAATATGCTGACTCTGTAAATTGCTTAGAGAGGGCTGTAAAGCACTATGAAGCAGTCTATAAGTCTAAATGCTATTGCTATTGCTAAATGGCTCAAAACCAAGTACCGGTATGTAGTTTAGATTTACCTTTCTTACAATCACCTAGCTGGAAATTTTAGGACTTATTAGGCAGCTAGGCTCCTTAAAACTGCTAATTAAACTGACTGCATACTGTAATTGATCTTTATGGAATGATAAATTGTGTCTGAAAATCAAGAGGCTTGCCATTTCCTGCATGAGTCTCTTACCCTGACTGTTTCCATTTTGGAAAGCAGAATCAGTGCCTCTTTTTATTAAATCCCAGTACCATAAAGGTGAAAATAATAAATAAATAATAACAGTACCATCATAGAAGGCCAGATTCTCACAAAAATCAGATTTTAAATAAGATAGAAGTATTTTACTGCAAATCAAAGATTCAATAAAATGATCTATCCACTATTAATAGTGCACTCTTTTGTAGACTGTTCAAAACATTTAACAATTATTCGAAAAACATATTTAAAAAAAAACAAAGCTTTTACTTTTACTTTTCTGAGTAAAAATGTCATGATTCAGATGGTTAGTGAAATCTCATTTCTGTTATTCTCAAGAGATGTTACAATTCCTACAGCTGATTAAGATGGATAATCTATCTAGCTATATCCATCTATCCATCCATCCATCTATCTATACATATATCTATATATAGATAGCACTGATGATGTTACCTAATTAGGGTAATGAAATGTCTGCAAGAAAACAAAGCAAGCTCAAAGAGCACCAAGGACCCCACATATATCTATATCTATCATCATCATCATCACCATCTATCTACCTCATTTTGAATTAATCCATTGCAGGATTGAAGATGGCATATGCACCATAATCTATATGCTGGTCAAAAGCAGTTTGTATAAATATTTTCCAACCTCTCAATCTAAAGCTAAAAGAAGATGACTGGCTCAAAGTAGCCAGGCAGCTTTCATCAGCGTTAGAACCTGAGTCTTCTGCTGCTAAACCAGCATTTTAACTGCTACACATTAAATCGGATTTTGATCTAGCCTTTACCACCCAGGACTGAACTAATGGTCCTACAGATGTTGCTGAATTACAACTTCCATGGCTCCAAATATAATAGCCTACAATGGGGGACAGTGAGATTTGTAGTTTAAGACTTTGGAGGGTCATGGATTCCATAGCTCGGCTGTACATATATATATATATATATTTTTGTCAAGTACGTATTTGATAATATACATAAGTATAACATTATTTGAATACATAAAATGAGTACAAATAAAAGGGAACATTTGGACAGGGACGGTAGGCACGCTGGTGCGCTTATGCACGCCCCTTATTCACACTGAGATCTGTTAGTATCCTATGACATCAAAAAACTGGAGGACACTATAAAGTACTTACTTGGAGAATTGGTTCTATGGGTGTATGGATTTGGATAAGGGGCAGGACGGTGATTTCTTAACGATGAATACCTTTCACAACTGTGAGCAGGAGAGAGTGACAGAGATGTGCCAAATTGGGAATGAGGACTGGCAGGAGGACAAAGAGTTCCTGTTCCAGGAATTAGCCAACCACCTACTGTAAAAATATGAATAATATCATTTCACCAATATATAGCAGGATTATTTGTCCAAGATGACAGCAGCTTGTTTGCATACATCAATCCTGGAATGTCAAACCTATTTTTAACTCACATTGAAACAATAAAAATGAATTTCAAGCTCTTGTTTCCCCCAGTAACTTGTGGCTATAAATAGCTTTGTTGTGATGCCATTACGGTGTATTTGCCCATCTCTGCTGAGCAATGGTGTGCCATAAGTGAAACATTGCGACAATAGCATTCCTACACATTAAAGCAAGAAAACTCAAAACCAAAGTACCATCAGGAATAATCTCAAGTCATGAACATAAGATTTTTATAACATCACATTTCTTATATATCTCTCTCTCACACATATATCCTAATCTGAGAGATAATCATAAGAAACAATTAAACTGTAATCTTTTATATCTAATAGCTTTGAAGAAGCAATGTGAGAAAAGCAAAATACTCTAGTAAACGTACATTTGAATAAATGATAGTCATGGGTCTCTATGGAGAGAAGGGTGGGAGAATGATACAATCTGTGTCACGATGGAGACCATCTTAGTTACATTCTGCGTGGAACTTTACTATATTGGTATGAAAGAATGGGAATTGAGCCTGTAATGTCAGACTATATCTTCTGTCATTTCTTACATCATTGTGATTACAGGGGAGATATTCAGAGAGCAGCACAGTAATTCTGGATACTCAGAGTGTGAAACTTAGACAAAGGGATGGGTTCTGCTAATATTTCTAATTAACCTAATCAAGCTTCTGATCCTCTTTCAAACTTTGTGCTGTTGGCAACAATCCCTGTCTCAAAGATTGTTAAACTCACTCTGAAAAACATCAGTGAGATTTCAGTGGGGATATTCCAGACTTTGCATGGATGGATACATTTGACCAGTTGATTGATACATTTGAACAAATGAAACAGATTGTAAATACCAAATTACACCAGCTTTTTTCTTATCCCACTTAATTTCAATACGAGAGACACGGAAAATGATCTTGTTTTATGGTTAATATTTTAGGTGCTTTAAGAGAATAGCTTTTCTACATTTTTAAGTATAAAATCCTAGTTTTTGAAATGCACATGAGGAAAACAGCAGAGGTCGAGTTTCTACAATTCCAAGTCACACTTTTAGTCCACATCACATGGTATTTTCAACACTAGTTAGTGGTGGTTTTCCCAAGTTAGCAGGAATTTTTCCAATTCTATTTGGAAATGACAGTAATTGAACCAGGGACCTGCTACACTCAAAGTATATATTCAACTACTGTGCTATGAGTCTATTCAAAATCAGAATACATTTCACTGTTTAATCATCTGATACCCTAAAACAGTGCTTCTCAACCTTGGCAACTTCAAGCTATGTGCTGACTGGGGAATTCTGGGAATTGAAGTCCGCCCAGCTTAACGTTGCCAAGGTTGAGAAGCACTGCCCTAAAATATCTAGAAATCCAGGAATGCGGAATCTCCCAAAGTAAATTCCTTCGTCTCTGATAATTTTTTCTTGGTTCTCAATGTTCAGTAAGAGAAATAGGTCAAGAACATTACAGTATTTACAATCTTTGGCATCAGGAATGTAAAATTATAATACCACTTCTCAGGCTGAAGTATATTGCAGTACACATTTTTTTAAAGAAAAGAAAGCCTTCTAAAAGATACAAATTGTTGGCGAAGATTATATTTCATGAAATATATATTCATGCATTTTATATTCATGAATAATGTTCTTAACTACATAACAAAATGGAACTGATACTGGAACAAAACTGCTTTGAGAGTTTTCCATGTGGCAATGGTATAACAAAAATATAACTTTCAGAAGAGATTTCAGACATACATTGTGAATATTGTGATTGCTGACTGTCTCCCATTTCATCCATCATGTCTTTGTGATCACTTCTGTCAAAGAAACACAATTTGTTAGCAAAAGTATTAAACAGCCTAATGAAATGCAGTCTGTACTGTAAATGCAATTAAAAGCAAACAACAGCTCTCACCTTTCTTTTGCATCAAGGAAAGCTTTTGCAAAGGGGTTATATTTTATCTTTAATGCTGTTATCTACAAAAAATGAAGAAGATATTTCAAATTCAAATGTAATTTTAATTATTTCATTGTTAATTGAAAAGATAATTCAGCAGCATTACTGCTAATTTCACTGAGGTTTTGGCAATTTATTCTGGTAGGAAAAAGCCCAGAATGAAATTATTAAAACTACTAAGACTGCAAGAGCAGGCTTTGAAATCCTCTACAATGTCTTCTCTTTGCCTTACTAAGATGCCTGGTTTTATTATCCTATTAAGGAAGTACATAAAAGGGACGTAGAGTGGAGGGAGGATACACTAAAAACAGTTATAAAAAGTGTCAGGTTCCGGGTAAAAAGAGGGGATAATATATTGGAAGAACAAATGATTATTTTATTCAGAAATGAGCTATTGTTTCAGCACGGAGAATTTAAATGCAAAGGATTTATATCATAGTTCTACCCATTGTTCAATGAAATAGACCCACCCTAAAAACTTTGAAACAATTATGTATAAACAATTAAAAGAAGATTGATTAACTTGATCTTGCTAGACTTTAGCTTGCTATGCATTAATGTGATTTTTAAAAATTAGTTGGTAATCATTAGCACTTAACTATTTTAGCATACGCGCTTAACCTCAATACAATTCATCATGTTTGCTTCAACATGGAAGTTGTGTTTGCAGACAGGAACTTTATTTCTCTCTCTGGAGGACCTAAACATTTATTCAGAATCTATTAAAGCATGTATTGAGTTACTATATAATCAATGCTGAACCCGCTATGTGTTTTGACGGAATCAAAGTGGGCAGTAATAAATATTAGAAGCTAATGCAGGCATAAAACAGCAGATAGAAAAAAAGTGTTTTACAAAAAAATTAATGGTTATTATTTTTATAGGAGGGTCACAACATGACAAAGAATAAGAGTTCAATAAGTGTATCTATGTAGGTCTCCTATTACTTCATTGATATTTATATATTAGCTGATTAGGACAATTCAGTTGTATATTTAAAAATGTAGGTTTTAAACAATCTTTCAGTTTGTATATTATGATAAATTGCTTAGTGCTGTCAATAATCAAGGCTGTTTGGATTCAAAGTACTTTTTTAAAAAATGATTTGCATAATACAGCTCTTTTCTACATTAAATAATGATAATATGTATTGAGAATCAATACACCTTCATTATCTTTTCATCAGACTCATTGAATAAGCCCATTATGTCTCAGATCCTGGTCCTGTATAAATCATCTTGGAAATCAATTCCATATAATCGAGTGGTGTTAAGTTGCAATTAAATTGTGCTTAGTAATATCAACAAAATAAGGAGGTGATTACTGATAAAGTCTTGAGGTTAACTGAAACATTTTCCAAACAAGCAAAAATATCAGACGATCTCTTTTTTTTTTTTTTAACTCAAAGAGCAGGATGCTTCTAGTTGAAAAGATCAGTTGATATTCTCCTGAAAGTATAACAAAAGTAGTTTTTTTTAAATGGCCAAAATAAACCAGTATCATAGAATTGTATCTACCTTACTTCATTGCTAAGATCTTTTTATGCTTAAGACATTTCTCCTACTTTCTAGCAATTCCATTTCTTTAAGTACTCACTGGAAGTGAACAATTACTGCATCTCCTTTGTAGCATCTTTTAAAATTCTTGTAAACAGTCAGCATACCCCTAATTTTAACATCCCCCTTCTCACTCCATGTCCCTTTACTACTTTGAAGGAGAGCAATCCATGCAGGCTCTTCCACACTTTATGCCTACCTCTTCGTTCTGGTAAGCGGTCACAGCTATAAACTGTGTCTCTGGGAAGGAATGGCTGGTGATCATTCGCTGAGGGCCACCAACTCTCACTATGTGAATCCTAGGCTCATACTTGTGCAAGGAGTTCAACATGATCTGTTGGTGTAAAGAACAACAGAAACAAGCACTGAAAGAGTGATAAACAACACTATTCTGAGACTGCAACATCAACTATAGCAATGGTTTTGGCTTTTTAATAAGAAGAGAACAAATTTGCTGACTTAAATCTAAAAAAAAAAAGTAAGAGTCCAGACCTCAGTGGCTATTTTACCTTTTGTCTTTCCAGATGAACAATCAAAACTGGAACATTATATCTATGCTTACTTTTCAATTTTATCAAAGGTAGGAAAGCAACATTAATAGTTTTGAAATAAACTAAGATATTAAATCATTTAAAATTGATTTATTAACTTGGATTATTTCAAAACTGATAACTACATTTTGCCAAACTCTAATTAAATGTTTATAATTTGATTTTCATTTTTCATTATTGAGGGAGGAATGAAGGAGTTCCATGCACACAGCTTTATTCATTTCTCAGAAAGCAAGTTATTGTCTACACATAACCAATATTACCTAATAAAAGCTACCACTGCAACATTTTATAAATTGACCATAGTACAAAATACCCATAAAACTGATCCTTTTGTGTGTGTGTGTGCAGACAACTTAAGTAATACATTTTCCTAGGAAAGTAAGGGGAAACGTCTTTTTTAGCTGAGTTTCTTAATGATTGTCATAGCATAACTGCAAAAATATTCACTCAATAAAGGAAATATTAGCTTTGGAATCTCATCAGAACCAAAGACTTTTTAATAACAACAACAAAATATAACCAACCAAGGCCCTTTGGGATCATGTTTGGTGCCTATCACATCCTATAGGATTCTTTTTAAAGATTTTTTTATCCTGCATTTATTATTTTTATAAGTAACTGAAGGCAGCAAACACACCTAATACTCTTTTCTTTTCCTATTTTCTCCCATAACAACCCTGTGAAGTGAATTGGGCTGAGAGAAAGTGACTGGCCCAAAGTCACCCAGCCAGCTTTCATGTCTAAGGCAGAATTAGAACTCAGTCTCCTGGTTAATAGCCTGGTGCCTTAACTTATCTCATTTTTTTCTTTTATAAGAAACTTAAACTACTAAAATGCATAGTTAGCTGGTGCTAAAAATAATAATAATAATTGGAGAACAATAATAATGTGTAGTCTTGGTTAAAGAGAAGGGAATGGTTACTCTGTAATTAAAACTATAACTTTTAACTTTGTTTTTTAACTAGCACAGTACCTGTCATATTAATGCCCACTACTGGAACAAACATCATACAAACTACACAGATTACTACCGGTAGTTAAGCATCTCATTTTACTATCAGATTTAACAATTTTGCTAATATATATTATGGTATCAGAAATGCTGTTGAGAACCAGGCTGAAAATGTACATTTGTACTACAATATACAAGTAAACCTTTCTAATATCAGTGATCAGCATGCTACTGTAAGTGACTTGAAAAATGTATCTGCAAATTGATTGAAACTTTCTTATTGCCAGATTGGATGCTAACCTGTCATCTTTCTCTCTTACAAAAATACAGGTATATTTACATAACAGTTTCACATGACTAATTTTCCATGCCTGATACATCTTTATGAAGAAAGGACAATGAACATAAAAATAGCTATTAACATGCCCTATGATCACAACAATAAGTGAATGTGAATTGTCAATGAAAACATGCTTTGACATTTCCAAAATTTTACTAGCTGTTGGTCCTACAACTAGTTTTTTTCTATGCACAAAGAGAAACTTATTAATAAAATTATCATTAAGATTTTCTCAGCAATCATATATTCTGTTGCTGCCATTATTACATATTGCCATATTACCCCCAAACTCTTAGTAAACTGGCCTCGGATTATCACTTTGGTTAGTCTTTATGTGGCTTGCAAATATGCTGAGAAAGGTGCATGTCACACATCACTTTCCCCAAATTGTCTTTATACTTATCTCGGGATAACACCCTAGGTCTAAGCATGTTGACCCTTCCAGAATGTTGAACGAAATATGCAGCACCAGATTTTGGCACCCAACCATCGCATCCATTTTCTGCATTAATATTAAAATTGTGTAGGAAAACACTACAGAAGTTTCCTCTGTGGCTAATTTTGTCCTATAAAAATACAAGTTAAATAGAGCATCCCTCCAGTCCAGAACAGGAGACAATTTTGTTAAAATATTTTAGAGCCATGCCTTTTGTTCTTATGGAGTTCCCAAGAAAATTTGTGCTATATGATCTTGTTTTGCATTACACTGCCACACAGATCCCACAAGACTCTAGTCCAAAATTTAATTTGGTAGCAATTAGGGTGAGAGATTAACAGTTCCAGGATTCAGGACTGGTGCAAGTTATTTGGTTGCTCAAAAAAATATATTCTAAATGTCCATGAAAAATAATAAACAATTACAAATCATTGGTTTTAAATAAAGTTAATTGCTGAGGGCAGGCTATTTCACTTTTCTTAATTATAGGACTAGAATACCAAGTAGTTTCTAAGTACCTGCCTCCAAATTGGTTAAATCAGGTCTCCTTACAAATCACTGTTCCTGTTGTTTTAAGATAAAATGATAAGATTTTTTAAATATATATATATAAGTGCATTTACAAAAGTGAGTTTTGTAGATGCCAATTCTTTGGGTATCAAACATACAAATAGCTGAGACTGTGTTTCATTCTAAGAGATAAATACAAACACACATTGCCAGTACATTATCTTTTGACACACACCCCTCCAAATTTTTATTGTGTCATTGTTGCTGCATGCTGTTTAAGTTCCTAACACACCTGAATCCAGGTTTTAAATGATCTTAAATTTATACATTATCTCAAAAATTGAGCAACACAGTTTAAGTAACACATACAGAAGCTTAAAAACATTGAAAGCTTTCTTGGATGACAGTCCATTTCAACAGTCAATGCAATATGCTATATTGGCCAATGAATAATATTTAACACCTCTGATGGACATACTTGTTTATAGCTTATGCCATATTAAAATATGTTCAATTTCTCATTTTTTTCAAACTTGTAATACTAGTTTTGGATTTCTTATTCTGCTCAACAGACACCATCACCCTGTTGCAAATTGTGCACGCACATATTTGTAAGCATGAATCTATCTTGGAGCTCCAGATGAAAAGAGAGCAATCAATTTCAGATCCATAGGACTGTGTGCAAAGCACTGGCCATTCAGGCAGTTTACAAGAGCGTCTATAAATCCAGGCTACAGAACCTAGGACACAAGAACAAAACACGTTTCTCCGAGGCCACTCATCACCTGACACAGAATAAAACTTGATTTCCTAAGATGCTTTTGCAGGGAAGGGGACACTCTGAAAGCGGCCAAAGGGGGTTAAACAAGACCGCAACGAGGGAGCTCTGTAAAATATTTTCCAGATTCCCTAAACTGAAAAATAAAAGGCGGCTGAAGCCTTAAGAATGGCTATTTAAAAGGCAACTCTCCCAAACCCTCAGGACTGGCATCAAAGGTGTTTTCAGAAGGCGCTTACAAGCGCTACACATTCGGCCTTCGTTTCTTCTGCAGCAGCCTAACCCTACTGGACCTGCGGCCCTCTACCCAAAGCACCTTGCACCTTCTTCTGCCCCCAGCCCGTGATTTTTTGGGTGCCCACTCCTGCCCGCAGGAATACTTCTCTTGTATTTCCACGCGCGCCTTCCTCACCTGGCCTCCCCCGTTGAGCTTATTAGTGAGCTTGACCTTGCTGAAGGACACGGGCGCCTTCATCCAATGGGCGCCAAAGTTGGGCGAATCCGGGTGGATGTAGACGCAGCTCGGGGCCTGCGGCTCAGGCTTTCCGCCCGGCACCCATTCGCCGTTTACGTACTTCCAGCGGTGATTGTCTGCAGCCACAAAGTCCAGCAGGAAGGAGTACATGGCGTTGGGGTCGAGTCCGGACACGCTGGCCTTCAACACGGGGAACATTCGCCTGCAGGGAGGAGACGCAAGGAGCGAGGAGAGGCGGGAGAAGACACCGGCGGCGCGGCCTCTCGGGCCAGGCCTAGGCGGTTGACGGCGAAGGCCTTTTCTACCCCAAAAAAACAGACTCTCCTCCGCCTCGAGTCGAGGAGGCCTCGGCGTGCCTTTGATACTCTCTGGAATCCAACGTAAAGGAAAACCCGCTTCAGTTTGCAGCCCGCTTTGCGGCTGCTTTCAAGCTACCATTACATAGGAGCGCAGGCGATGAACTCCTTGGGTTGGATTCCCAAATGAACACGCATTGGGAGGACCCGGCGGTTAGTTATATTTATAAACGGGGAGGGGATTCTCATCTCACCCTTAGAAAAGAGGCCTTTGAAATCCGTGGGACATAACTAGTGAATAGCAATAATTTGGAAGGAGGCTCCTCCCTGGCCAAATGACAAGTGAGGGTGTCTTACATGGATTCTATTTTTTTGTCTCTTAGGAATAAGCAGTTTTAGGGATGAGATGCAAATGCTGAAAAATGTACCCCTGTAGGATATGGCCACCAAAGCCACTCTTTGTTCTCAGGTTGTGGAAGTAAGTTCCGATTAAGTCATTTTGAAGGCTGCACTTTGATCCTCCCTTTGATTTGGGAGAATCCTCTCCACTTAGGGGAAATTCACTTGCATATTAGAGGCACAGGTTCGCAGATTTTTACTTTGGATTACAAAAAGGGAGAATTTGGGTTATAACTTCCTCTTTTTTATAGTAGTCTTCCATTGGTTGTGATTGCAAGCTTTCATAAACAGGCTAGAAGGCCCACAGAAATTTTTTAAAACATCATCGCAGTTCAAATTAGTCATGGAATGGAAGGTAATCTTCAAAAAAGACTGATGGGAAAGATGTTTACTAGAGCTGAAATTCTACTGACACCACAATAAAATCCTGTATCCCATTAGGAAAACTAGTGTTGCTGCCTTCGCATGAAGGAAGGTCTCATATCTTGAATGGAAATTCAGGCTGTGGTCCTCCTGCTTTACAAATTGACTGGACAGGATTGCGTAGGTTAAGGGCTACAAGAGGAGAGGAAGGGAAGAAGACTGAGAGACTGCAGGATGACTGGTGGACAGAATGTAGAAGAGACCGAGAAGGGGTGCCAGTGGTCAAGGGACAAAAGGGAGACATTAAGAGGGTACCTCCCAAGAAAAGAATGGGACTTGAGAAAGATCACTGAGGGGATTTCCTCTATTAGCTACTATAAGCAATTGGGAGCAGAAGGCTTCCAATGCCTTTGGGTGACTGATTGATTTCCTGAAGTCGAGGGCAACAATTGAATGAACACAGGAGAAAGCAAAGCGGGAAGGGGGAAAGTATCCCCCAGAAGCAACCTGAAAGCATCAATACATTACTGTCTTTCTCTTTCCTCCTACCTGCCATTTTTGGTGACAATCATCTCATTGGTGAGTTCTTTGAAGCGCAACCACAGTTCGCTGTCCTCCAGAGTGACTCGCAGCTCCCTCTCGGTAGGATCCCCCTTTTCTCTGCCAGCCTGTAGCTCGTTCTCCACGGCGCTCAGCAGATGATCCACTTGATACTGCAGACTCTTTCCAGAGCTGTCCGTGGTTGGAGAACCCATCTTACTGACCACCCACCAAGCCCCCTTTAATACCAAGATCCTTCTCCAGTCTTTTGGTACCCAGAAGCTGTCCGCCTTGGAAAAATTGTCAGAGGAAGCCCCACAACAAGCTGTTGTGAGGGAGGTCAAAAGCACCCTAAAAGTAGACGGTGGGGCGTGGGACAGGTCTGCAGTTTGGGGGCAGAAGGGTTAATTCCACTTGACCTCTCTGGTCCACGCCACTTGAAACGAAACTAGTTAAACAGGGGAGCAATTAAGCCCCTGGTATAAATATCCTTGTGACATCACAATGCCAGTAGGGGGCTCACCTGATTGGAGGACAGTCTCTTTGATGTGTCTGTCCCGCCCACCTGATTGGCTCCCTGCGGCCATATCAGAACGGAGCCCAAGGAAAGCCTGTGATGTTAATTGCAGCCAGTGGGATTAAACGCAGCTATTTTATGTAAATCTGCCTCCAAATGTTTGCACCTCTATCAAAGCCGCCGGGCTGCAGTTTCAGCAGCCAAAGAAGGAAATGGCCCAGTCAGTAAGAGAGCCATAACCGGTAGGCGCTTCGCATTCCCTTTGCTTATTCCAGTAGCACCATTTACCCACCCAAAGACGTGTCTTACTACTACTGCAAAGAGCAGGATGGTTTGGATCAAACCCTTGTGGGTAGGGGTATACCATGAGAACGTTAATAGCCATGGATCCATCACCCCAAACTTTGGTCTCCGGTGACCGGATCTTATAAGCTCACCTATTTGCATATCAAGGTTGTTCAGATCAGTGGGACTTTGATGTAAAATGAGCTGCAACTGTGGCATGAGGAAAAATGGTTATTTATTGCCAAGAATCCGTTTTAAACATGCTGTCCATTTACCAAAGGAGACCAAATCAGGAATACTTTATGTCCAATTTTTGAGAGCCTTTTAATGATGTATTAACGGGAATCCTCACATATTTTAAACGTGTAAGAGTGAGGGTTTTTTGTCCCTTTAGTGCTAAAACCCTAATGAAATTAAAACAAACTGCAACAGTGAAAGATTCTTCTCTTTCCATAATACAAAAACAACTCCCTCTTCCAAAGAACTGTAATTATAAATAAAAACCAATTAAAACTTGGTTTTAAAAACCAAGTACAAATATATGGAGAGAGAAAGAGATGATACAGTAGGCTCCAATTTTGAAAGAAAAACTAAGTATCAATTAATCTCTGAAAATACATGGTTGAGTGATATGTTCCAGCTAAGCAGAGTTTTGCAGCTTTATGGATGTGGATATTGGATGGGATAGGCCCTACATCTCAGCACTTTCTAGTTTTTATGGGGGACCTAGTCAGGATTAAGATTACTTCCTCCAACATTCTTTGTTGTTTTATACTCTGAAACAGATTGGGCAACAACTAAGATATGTGTGCTCGCCACAACTGGAATAAATAATTGCTGTAAGTTGAATAACTTAGAAGTGTGCTCTGAACTTCAAGTCTGTATGACAAGCAACAGGGCAAGAAAGTTGACAGAGCCTTGGGATCAAAGTGATATAACAATATCTTTTTAATTATTTCAACAAGTAGCATATAAATATGCTCTTACTGCATATAATTTAACTTATGCTGGAAAAGGTAAGGAATCCAACATAAATCTGAAGTCAAGGATGGAAGGTTGTGAAGCTGGTGAATTCAGACTATCTGAAATCCAAGCTGTTTAGATAGAGACATTTCAGTCAGCTAACTCAGATAAAGGATAGGGACAGTCTTACAGATCTTGATAGATGACTTTACTCTAATGGCCTGGAGGATATAATGTTATGGTAATTCCAGTCCTTTTCAGGGAAAATGGAATCAGCAGGGTTTGGGAACTCTCTTTTGAGGTATCATATTGTTCTGTCTCATTTCATATGATTTTAACAACTATATAAGGCACAGAAGAAGATAGCTATTACAATCTATTTAATCACAATCTATTTAAAAACATAAAAAGCGAATTGGTAATCTAGCCAACATTTTATGTCTTACTGTTGTAAACAAGATGCATTAAGGAAACACACAGACTTGGGGAAAAGAGTGATATTTCTCCTCCACTTTTGCTCCTTAGCAGCTGGTGTTCAAGGTTGTCTGCCTGTGAATCCAAGGGCTAGAAAACAGACATCAATGCTTCCTTTGCAGTTGTCCAGTTCCTTTTTAAAACTCTCCTAATTGGTGACCATCACCACATCTGATGACAGCAAATTCCACGGGGTCATCTATGCTTTGCGTAATCCCAGGGAGGCTGTGGGCTTTCTGAACAGATGTCCAGAAGCAAATTGGGGATGGATGAGAGCAAACAAGTTGCAGTTTCATCCAAGTAAAATGGAGATGCCCGGGTGTGAAAATGGAGTAATCAGAATGGGTGCCTTTGAAGATGATTCAGAAACTTCAGCTAGTGCTAAGTGTGATTGCCCAAATGTTTATGGATGCTAAGCTTCAAAACATGCCACTTTGGTATTATATCAATTGTGCAACCTACATAACCTAACCCATGCCTATTTCACAGCATATTTTTTTTGTCTTTTTAATGGTATCACAATTTAAAATCTCATAATTGCTCACACACATTTAAGCTTTCCTGGGACTGATCAGTAGGTACATTCAAGCTGGTGGGTTGTGAAAGAAGGATTTATTAGAGATGGGCCACTTTTTGGAACTTCCTCCTGAGAATTATGTCTAGACATTGCTGTTAGTGCTGCAGTTTCAGAAATGCCTCTGGCAATATTTGATTGCATGTTATTTTAATTTTTCCTTTTTAGTTTCAGAACATTTTTAACTCTTAGGCTTATATAAATAATGGTATCTTTTATGTGGTTCTCTAAGTTATCAGAATTTTAAATTGTCTGGTTTTTCCATTGGACTTATGTATTACCGTATATCTTGATATTCCTTATTACTCATTGCTGAGTTATTTTGCAAAAACTCAAACAATGGCATAAAGAACCTTTCTGTAAAACTGATCATCCCAGAAAGAAAGAACTGAGCTTTTGTATATCATTTTTTTTAAGAGTTCACACCGAAAGAAGAGTGAGCTATATAGGATAGGAGCTCAAGGGTCCCGGGCATATATTTACTGGAAAAATCCTGTCCTCAGTGGAACTTAACTTCAGAATGAACTTAGATGGGAGAATTAGCAAGGTTACAATCCTAAGCAGGTCTCCTCTCTGGAATGAAGCGGACTCTGTGCCAGAATGCTTGCCTCACAATAAGAGCGGCCGATGGTCTTCAGGATAATCATTTTAGAAGTTGCTGAGAAGGCCGACCTATATTGCTTGGCGTTTGAACTGGGAGTCGCTTCTGTTTTGGTCCAACGCTGCTCCCGTTTAATGAGATCTTTATTGTTCTTCCAGAAGCCCAAGCAAACCATTTCCTGTCCATTGTCACCTCTCGCTCTTCCCCCCCCCTCCTGCCCGGCCTCATCCTCCTTCTGGTCAGAGGTTCCCACCGCAAGGTAATAAAGTCGCCCCTACTAAGAACCGAAACGGCGGCGGCGGCCGACAGTTCCCCTGGATTCCTCTTTTGGGACTGCTGCAGTTGAAACTAAGCCTCGGCTTCGGAGGACACCCCAATCCTCCTCCGAAGTTGGCTTTTATTTTTGAGAAAGAATCCCTAGGGTTGCTTTTGTGGTTGTAAACCCGAGTTCGCGGCGACACACAAATCAGCCCACCTTGTTCCCACGTTCAACTTTTAGCCCCGCTTGCAGGAGCTAAAAGATGGGCGTGAAACAGTTCGTGTTTCAGATGCCTGGCTCGAATAAATCACAGTCAGTGAACCCTGGCTTAGGACGTCATGGGAACATCGTTTCAGAGTAGTTGCGTGTTTGTAGCTATTGTTGTAAATATCATATAGGTGCACGTCACGATGTTTATACCAAGGGAAGCGCTAAGGAGTTTCTTATCTAGCCTATGCCGGCGAACAACAGAAGGCTAGACTGGTCTATTCTGACGTAAGCTCTGTTGATTTCAGAGGGATCTATCTATTCCTAAAGAAGATAGGTAAATGATTGCCACTTAAGTTTATCTTCAAAAAGACTTCGCGATTGTCTGGTAGAGGCCACTGTAAGCTGTACTTCACGCTCGATAAGCGCTTCTGCATTGCTCTTACAATGCCTAAAAGACCGCACGCTCCCAATCTTCCCAACGGGACCGATCCCATTTTTCTAGCAAAGGAAAATCAGAGTTAGTGACTGCTAGGAAAAATATGAACATGTTTAAAATTAAAAAAATCCCGGGGTGGGGGGTGGGGGTTTCACACTGTAACAGCCCTAGGCATGGTTAACCATCTCCCTCCTTCCGGTGTGTCCCCCCCCCACCAATCACAGTCTTTTCCCAAGAATTCTTTTCACGTAGGATGAAAGAGTGGGAGGTGGGTGTTTCCTCAACAGTTTTGAGGAGGAGAGACTTAACAATCTTCTTCAATAACCCCCAACAGACTGGTTCCTCATTGTCTTCGCTCAGAGTTCCGCTGAATTCAGTGGCCAATCTCTGCAACACCTTAAGCCGAACCACGTTTTGATTCTGCAGCCTCTTTTGCGAATCCAACCCGAACGGTTTCTAAAACCTAGCCTTGGGCGGTGTAAGAATCCAGACACAGCATCTCTGAAGAAGCACATGACAACCCCCGACGGCTTTTAGCCACTTAATCCGGATTCCTTTGGTTGTGTTCATGCCGTATGAGTGGCTAATTTAGTCATGGCTGAAGTCCGTTTTTTAGTCATGCCTTTACCACAGTAAATGGGCACCCGCGCTATCTGTAGGCTCAGATGACCTCGACCAGTTTGTACACTGCCCCTCCAACCTGGGTGGGGCGCAAAGGTCGCCCACGCGTGCTGAGGACACGGAAGAAAGTAATTTGCTTGTCACTGAGGTTCCATCCGCGTTCTTCAAACGCAACTCCCATAATCCACCAGTGCTGCGGATCTCTAGCGGGCTGGGAATGAGGAGCCAAAGCTTCTAAAAAGCGCCGCCAGGTTGGGAAAGCCGCTCTCTAGAATCACTGGGGTTGTCATCCAAAAACTTTTCGCCCAAAAGGCGACGGAAGGTTTTGAGAAAGGGGGAGGGGGGGTAGACGAAAAAGGGAGGGAGCCCTAACTGGTGTAAATGTCCCCATTTGCCGGTCCCTGTCCCATCTTTCCAAAGCTTCAGAGAGCACGGCGCGCTAGTTTGGAGGGCGCCAGGTTACCGAACTAGGGCTCTGTCCCCACTTGCACCTACGGGCCTTAAGGCCCGGAAACCGCTGCGGTGGGTGAAGGTCGGCGCTGTCAGCCTTTTCTCCTCCTGGGTCCCTTATCGATTCTCAGCCGCCTGAGAGATCCTATGCCTGAAGCCTCCTTGCTCGGAACCAAAATGGAAACATCAACAAAATGCCTCCATACTATTTTACCCTTGTCGAAGCCTCTTTCCATCGAATGGTTTCCGAATGAAGCCTTTCATTCAGAGACTATTTGATGGAAAGAGGCTTCGACAAGTGTAAAACACGCCTTCTCTACCCGCAATTTCTTTCCCCCTTTGTTGTTTGAAGATAGGAACCACAGCAGCTCTTTTCCAGTCCTCTGCTAGTTCCCCGGTGCTCCAGGGTTTTGGAAAGATGTGGTGCAGTGGTTCTGAGATGACATCTGCCAGCTCCTTTAGAACTCTGGGATGTAATCCGTCAGGTCCCGGTGATTTATATTCGTCAAGATCAGACAGGCGTTCTCTTACCATTTTTGGTTGCTTACTTTAACTTTTATTTCTAGTCTATTATGTTTTTGGTAGGTTGGGCTTGTCCAAGAGGCCAGGACACGGATCTGGCCTCGAGAGGGACTCGGGGAGATCGTAGGGCAGAAATCCAGCTCCCCGCACCCAAAATATACTACTGGACACCCAATTCAGCACTCATTGTGAGTGGGTCCTTCCTCAAGGTCTTCTCACTGGGATCAAATACATCGAGTTTAAAGTTCGGAGTGTGTGCTGGGGGGGGAGGAGGGGAGAATAAATATATTTATTTATATATAAATACTGTAGAAGGTCAATTTCTCAGCAGAGCAATACTTAGCACTGCTAACCATGGGAACTTCCACTTCTAAGGACTCCGATTCTGCCTACGCTGACTCTTGAAAGTCGAGCGCTGAAATGCAACGGGCGCCTTTCTTCTGAATAAAGAAGATCCGGCAGTAAAATCCCTGCCGGGCGCAGATTCTTCCCGCCGTCGCCTCTTGACGTCCATCTTTGCTACCGCAGTCTTAACTGCTGTAAGAAAGCAGGGGCGAGCCTAGCGTCTTCATTGCCTTTAATTTAGATTTCCAGGGGATTAGCGTCGCGGATCTCCAGATCCTCTTTAACTGAGCTACAGAAATCTGCGATTGCTAAAAAGGTGGAAAGTGAATGGGAAGAAATTGAGGTTAGTCTCAGGAGGACTAGCGTGCTGGTTGAAACTGAGATAAATCATTGCATTAATCCTCTATGAAATAGGCTCAGGACTCGGTGAGCTTCTTCAGCTTGGGAGGTCCAGCTACAGCTTACTGTCGGTCCCTATCCATCACCAATACACCTGCGCGCAGATGCACCCTTGAAGGACATCAGATTTGGGGAAGATGGTTTAAATCTTTAGCTCACTGTTTCTTAACCTTAGTGACTTTAAGATGTGTGGATGCTGGTTGGGGAATTCTGGAAGTTGAAGTCCACACATTTTAAAAGTTGCCAAGGTTGAGAAACACTCATTTAGGTTTAAAGTTTTCCCCCCTCCTCCAGGAGTAAGTTCAGTATAGCCCATTGATATTGCTTCCCCCTTTTTTTCTGACCGCACCGCTCACTACGGTTGTGGTGCTGTTTTATATTTTACATGGTAATTTCTCTACCTGAACCTCGGAGAATTGTTTTGATTGCGATGGACGGAAATAAGTTTAACAATCCAATAAACAAATAATACCGAACAAACATAGCTTGTAAATGTAAATCAAATAGGGGAGAATGCGCCATTGGGTAGATATGATCCTCACTCATCCTAGAACGGACTGAAAATTATACCAGCATCAGCTCTGCTAACCCATTGCCTTTCTTGGCAGACGGTGTCCGGCTCTTAGTTTCTCTTCCACCAACAATGGAGAAAGCCGAACAGGTGTGAGACACCTTGAGGGTCTCTTTAGATGGTTCTGAATAAGGGAGGGAGGAACAAGACGACTTAAAAAGAGCCCTGCAGAAATTGATCTGTCTCACTCGTGGATTGGAGACAATACGCAACTTCATGGAGACGCTGCAATAACCACCACCACAAGGAAGTTTGCGCCTACAAAACCGGATCCATCTCGCCCTAACTGTCAGTCAGATAAACGTTTCTGTTTATTGCAATTGAATCGTCTTCCTGGTTTGCATAGAAATGCAGCTTCCCGCAGGAGTCATTCGCCGGGCCGTAAACAGTCCCATCAATCTGGAAGGTGTAATTGGCGGGTCTTAACAGCATTATTTATTAACCCTTTTGATTTATTTATCGAATTTATAGAGCTTCCTATCTCACCAGAAGTGGCTCTGAGCGCCTGGCTCTATGCAAAAATAAGATAAATAAACGGGAGAAAACGGCGGTAGATTACCCTCCCCTTGCAGTTAAATTGCCATCTTTTGAATCGGAGTTTTCCCCAGTTGCCAAATTTATTAAATTGTTGTTCTCGGGTTTGAGGGCAAGGAAAAGACTAAACGCCAGGGCAAACTTAATAGAAACGTTGCCAGTGGTTACAACCGGACATATTTCATGATAATATATATGACATATGAGATCAACATCTCATGATTATTATACTTTTCCAGCACACTATCAAGATATGTAATCCGTACTATCCGGATATGTAATTCCCCAGCAAGGCTGGCTGGAGAATTCTAGGAGTTGAAGTTCACACGTCTTAAAGTCGCCAAGACTGGCCTGGAATGAATATTGAAGGTTTCCATAGCGTTGGGGGGGGGGGGGACCACCATTTGATCCGGCACGGCTTTGGCTTTCCAATATTTGCCTCTCCCCCTCCACGCCGATTAATGTTCAACGGCAGACCAGAGACCCAAACTTTCCTTCCTTTGCCCCTCGTCGTAGAATACAGCGCTCGCTTTGTTCAATGGCACCACCAAGAGCTTCCCTCCATAGCCTCAGCGCATTGGAGTCTGCGCCTGCGCATTTGGGTTCAGCTTGGTAGAAAGGGACGAGAATTGCAGAAGCTGCGTGGGAAGAGAAGTGAAAAAGTCGCGGCTTTTCTTCATCCCTCCCCCCCAGTCACATCAGTTTTTAGGAGGAGATTCCCTGCACTTTTCTGGCCCTTTTGCCGGCGATCTTAAACGTACTTCGATCCTCAGGAAAAGACAAGCAAAGCCCCCGCGCTTTTCTCCCATCTTTTAGCGGGAGCTACTGTGCATGGCAGTTTTTAGCCAAAACGTTCCTTCAAGCCAGAGCTATAAAACTTTCTGACTTAAGAGTAAAGCTCCTTTAAGGGACCAGGGATCAGTTTTTTTCACCTTCCAGGCAGGGGCGAAATCCAGTTGGTTCTGACAGATTCTGGAGAACCGGTAGCGGAAATTTTGAGTAGTTCGGGGAACCGGCAAATACCACCTCTGGCTTGCCCCAGAGTAGGGAGGGAATGGGGATTTTGCAGTATCCTTCCCCTGCCAGCTTACCAAGCCACACCCACCAAGCCACGCCACGCCCACAGAACCGGTAGAGCCGAAGTGGCGCAATGGTTAGAGTGCAGTACTGCAGGCTACTTCAGCTGACTGCTAGCTGCAGTTCCGGCTCAAGGTTGACTCAGCCTTCCATCCTTCCGAGGTGGGTAAAATGAGGACCCAGATTGTTGGGGGCAATATGCTGACTCTGTAAACTGCTTAGAGAGGGCTGTAAAGCACTGTAAAGCGGTATATAAGTCTAAGTACTATTGCTATTGCTAGTAAAAAAAATTGGATTTCACCACTGCTCCAGGTGAGGGTTTACCCCAAGGTGCTGAGCCCTCATGGGGATTGTTTGATTTTGTCTTAGCTCTAGTCTACTTTATTTACTAAGCAGATTCTGGCTTCTCTTGGTGGGTGGTTGTATCTGCATAGGAGCCCTGCTCCAAAAAAAATTGTGAATTGATGTAATGTTTTCTGTCCTGATATTTAGGGAACCTTTTTGCAAAGAATCTCTGCATCCCTAGAGGGACTGCATCCACCAAGCATAAATTAAGCTTGTTTGATCTTCAAGGTAGTAGGAGGATTCCCTAGGATTTCTCAACCCCAAACAATACAGACAAGGATGAATAAAGATGGGTCAGATGATTTTTTAAAAAAGATATTTTTTAGAAAGATAGCTTTTAAGAAGGGACTGGGCAGCCACTTGTCTGAAATACTATATATATGGTCTCCTGCTTGAGCAGGGTGTTGGACTAGAAGGCCTCCAAGGTCCCTTCCACCTCTGTTATTCTAGGATTTGTTTGACATTACTAATTTCCCCACGGATAAAATATTGTACCGAAGGACAATCCATAAATATGTAAGGGTTATGTGTATAGGCCAATAGGCACAGCTTTCTTTGGAATAAGTGAAAGGGGGGGGGGTTGCTGTAATGACAAGAATTATGCCAAAAAAATCATTGCAGTAAGTATTAGGGATGAAAAGAAGAGAATTTGGGGGAAAATTGGAGAAAGCATCATTGCTCAGGCTCTTAAAGTGGTTGTCAAGATGATGTAGGAAGGGGAAACCATCTTGCATGTTATTATATAGAAATGCATGTTGTATGTTAAAACTTGGAGGTATCCTGGACAGGAATTTAAAAACTGCTGCCCTGTTACAGTTAATGATGGAAACCTCAACCATGATCCATGCAGATTAATTTGCCAGTAGATATAATTACATTTATTTATTAACCTGTATGCCTGTATGATACCCAACACTCAACAATTCTGGATAGATATCTATTTTCAATCAATCAATCAATCAATCATTTATTTATCATCATTGTCTCTCTCCAGGGGGCTGCATTAAAAATATTATAAGTCATTCTTCCTAAGTATTATTCCATTGTGTTGGTGCAGTGCTTTTTGCAGAATTAAGTTACAAATTGAAGACCAATATGAGGCCCCAAAAATGAAATTTGATGCAGAGAGGATCCTGAGGTACATATGCTCCAATAGGACTGCTTTGTCAAATGAATAATCCAAAATGATAAAAATGGTTTTCATGAAATGAGATTTATTTATTGCATTTTATCTTTCTCAAAACCTATTTTGAAAGCTGCTGATGCATTAAGATACCTAGTTTATTGAATTTTCTAGATGCTTAAAACCAGGTTAAAAAAAAACCAAAGACATGTTCAAGCATAAAAGATAGGTGACTGAAATTTGTTGGATTTTAAGAGGACATTTCAAAATGGAAAATCTGGGGTTGGTTTGTTTCCATTCTATGGAACTTTGCGGTTTACACGTATTTGTTTTTCCATTCTGTGGAATGTTGTGATTTTCACTTTTTAAGCAATATAACTTCAGTCTACTGTGTCTTAGGCAGCTGAATTAACTCTATATACAACCTAGATCAATCTTTTTCAATTGGGGTTCCGGGTAACCCTAGGGATCTGTGGGAGGTCACTAGGGGTTCCACAAGAGAGCATTATTGAGAAAAGAATTGTTTTTGATAGATAGATTAACAGTGTTCGAAGGGACTTTGTAGGTCTTCTAGCCCAACCCCCCCACCCAAGCAGGAGACCCTACACCATTTCTGAAAAATGGCAGTCCAGTCTCTTCTTGAACTTTGCACACTATGCAATGATAGTACTTGTGAGCTGTAGATATAATAATTGTTTATTATATTATAACTTCTACAAGTATTTATTTATTTATCAAATTTGCATGGCTGTCCATCTCACAGAAAATAGCTTTGGGTGACATACAACAATTAACTGGGACCTGAATTTTATTTCCTCCTATTAAAAAGGTTGAGAAAGGCTAATCTAAGTTGAACTCATGGATGTGTTGATAAATACATATGCAGCAGATTACTGTATTTTGTGCAACTGTACTTGGCAAAACAGCAGGTTTCTTCAAGTACTTGAAACAGTAACATTAAATGTTACTGAAGCTGGTTGAATGGCCTTGGTTCAAAATCCAGGCTCCTTCTGTTTAGTTCTCTGATGGCTCTTGGTGATTTTCTTTAGTCCCACCCCTTTTCATCAAATCAGCTGGGACATAACTTTTTTTTTTTTTTTGCAAAATTTATTGAATTTCTGAGAGAGAATTTTAAAACACCTGGGCTTTCTATTTTTGATACTTTCTCCCAAGGCTTTGGGTCACCAGTGCTTTGCAAAACATTTGAAAGAGGAGAGAGAGAATAAGAGGGTCAGGGAGGTGATTAAGGAGAATCTCTGAATCTTCACCTTTTGGCTGTCTCAAGTACTTGTCTGCCTTAAAGCTTAATACAATGCAATTAATGAACAACTATCCTCTACCTTTCCTGCCTTGTCTCATGACAAATGTGCTGGTAGAATGGCACATTTTTTAAAAGGAATTCTGTTAATGGAAGATGAAGAATTTAAAGAAAGTAGAAAGGCAAAATACACATGCAATTACGGTATCTGAAAAATTGTTAGCCTCCATTGCAAATGTCTACAAACATTCATAAGTAGCAGAAATGGCCAAACATCTGTCAAAATCTAGAGAAGGTAATGTTGTTGTTATTTTTTAAAATATTTGCAATTATTGCTACTGCTAGAACAGAAACAATAATATATAGGAATATGTAAGTATTCTGAAGTATTTATTACTTTTTAACAACCTCCAATAACATTAAATATGTTTTGCTATCTTATTTTTTCAGCTAAAATGCACACTGTAACCTGAAAAGTAACTACAGATACTTTTATGTTACATTTTTTTTGTTTCTATTCTTTTAGAAGCCACATATTTATGATATGTGTAGAATGATTATTATTTTTAGATCATACTAAACATTTTGTAACAGAATAGACCAATATAAACTATTTGTTCTATGGTATCAGAATGTTTTCAGACATATCAAGATGTTAGAATACTTCTCCCTCTCTAAATACTAATACTACATACTAAAATATTTTAAAAAACCCAAACAAATGAAGCCATAGTGGTTCACAAAAATAATTATATAAAAAGATTGAAGGAAAAGTGGATAACAATAAAACTTGGCAATGGCTTAACAATTGAACACTACAAAAAGAAACCGAAGGCTTGATTTTGGCTGCTCAAAAACTATTTGAATTATTACAATCAAGGCCAGAATTGAAAAATCAAATGATTCAGAGGGAAATTTGTGCAAAGAAGCAGAAGAAACAATAGATCATATATACTCATTACACGCAAGAAGATCACATAAATTAATTATAAACAACAACAGAACACAGTCGCCAAAATGATTCAATTTCTGTAAGAAATTGTATGTGCCAGTAATGAAAAATTGGTGGAATATACAGTTGGAAAATAATTGAAATGAGTAACACATTGTAGGCTTTCCAAAGGCAAACTGATAAAGTTTGGATAACATATCAATAACTGATACACCAGATCTAATAGTAGAATAGAAGATAAAGAATTGGAGAAGATCACAAAGTATCAAGAACTGAAAATTGAAGTTTAAAAGTTTATGACATAAGTTGATTGTGGTGGTCCCAGTGGTTATTGGTGCAGTGGGTGTCATATCAAAAAATATTGGATGGCGCTTAGAAAACATGCATATGGACAAAATTTCCATCTGCGAATTACAAAAGGCCATATTGTTTAGATCTGCACATATCCAAGGCCAATACATTATGAAATTCTAGGTTCATGGGAGGAACTTGAAGTGTGAAGGCCAACACCAGCTAAAGAACTGGCAGCTGTGATTTCAGGTTGTCATGTATATAACAATAATCATCATAATAGGTAACAGAATCAATAGCTAAATAGCACATAAAGATCAGTGTAAGTGGCACAAAGAAGTACATTGGCTTGCCATTCTCAGGGCTAAGATTTACACGCTATATTAAGCCGCCCCATCACTGCTGTTCAACACCTTGAGATCCTTAGTTTCTTCCTTCCATGAGCACTGTATATCCTAAGGTTCCAGGAGAGAAGGGGGAATTATAGCACAGTGATTACCATTTATTGTTTAAACGTGCCTGATTTTTTTTGAAGGGGGTGTTCCTTCGAATTGGTATTGATTCCTGGCAACTGCCTGGACTAGCTCTTTTCAGGGGGGTCTTTCTGGGCAAGATTTCAGAAATGGTTTGCCCTTGCCTTTTTCTCAGAGCTGAGAGTGACTGGCCCAGGTCATCCAACTGGCTTTGTACCTAAGGTGGGATTAGAATTCACATTCTCCAGGTTTGTAGCCTGCTACCCTAACCACTACACCAAACTGGCTCTCTCGGTGTACCTCACTGGTACAGCATACCAAAATAAAAATGCAACGAGCCTACTACAAAATATAAAAAAAATAAAATAAGCTAAGAATTGTAATATATTTTGCTTGTCCCATACGTCTATGTTGTTTGCTATCCGTGCCTGGCTTGGCTAAGTAAGGTTTGGATAATCCAAGTGTCTATGGAGATTCTCAATCACCCAGGTCATGGTTCGGAAGAAGCTTCTTGAATGAGAAGCAAAACATTTTCAGGGGGAAAACCAAGAAAGTCCAGTTGTCTTTTGGAAAAGCACCTTTGGATAATCCAAGGCACATGGTTTTCCCATGTGCAATGAACGAAACAATACAAATTCTTTGCTACTTTATCACTTTGCCTGCCCAAAGCATTGTCGTCTTGCCTGCTATAGAGATATCACATAGCTTCACATAACCATTCCCATCCTAGTCAACACAAGATTCTATTACTGCAAGGCTGTCCTTGAAAACGACTCACAAACTTCAATTAGAATGCAGCAGTGTTGGCAGTGATAGTCATGCCTCACTATGCCAATATGACACCCTTCATGAGCTGTACTGATTGCCACTATGTTTCTGGGTGCAACTGAAGGTGCTGGTCATCTCACATAAAGCTACATGGCATTAGGCCAAGTATTTGAGGGACCATTCATCTCTCATGCCCTGCTGGTATGTGCTGGCAGAGTTGGTATGTTCAGGGTTCCTTCATCAAATAGGAGCATGCATCAAGAGTCAGGTAGCACCCGCCCTTTGGCATAAGCTTCTCCCTGAAATCCACACGGCTGCCATCCTGATGTTTTTCTGTATGGTTTTGAAGATCTGGTTATTCTTCCAGCCTTTGGATTGAGAAGTACTGTATGGGGCACCTTGTTGGATATGTTTTCTCTGTGATTTTGTATAAAACAGTCAGATCCTATTGTGTTTCATTTTCTATTGTGTCTTTAAGGTTCATTATATGGCCAGCCATCCAGAGTCAGTGCAGCAGTGTCCAAACTGAATTAAATAAATAGGTCTGGCAGTAGGATTAAGTGTCTGGATTTGCACTGAAAGCTACAGCATGCACCCTATCGAATTAAGTCTCTCAGGTATACCAGTTTTACATTTACATTACATTAAAGTTGATGGAGTGGTATTTCTAGCAATTTTTAATGCTGAACTAACTTCAACTTGGATATTAAGGAGCTAGATCTGAAGCACAGGAAAGTGGGAGTAAATCAGGTTTCTCTGCAATGCAGAAAAAAGGGATTGATTTACACCTTGCTAAATTTATACAGGATTGTAGGACAAGAACTTCCAAAGCACTCAAATATCCACATTTCATCCTAGCGGGAGTTCCTCTACCTATTTCCCAGTTATTTCCCTATTTTGCAGTGCAGAGCACACACCCAAGGAGAAAGCCATTGTTCTCAGAGAATCCTAGGTATAGGATTCTCTACAAATAGCCTTGTAAAATTTCAAAGATTACACTTCCATGCTTGTCTGAAAAGTGTACTGATTCAAGTGCTATTGATTAATAGAAAGTATTGCACAAAATACTTTAAGTAATTTCTGAGCTGAAGAAGACTGAATATTGTGACACAGATACACCCACACATCTGCCTTGTACATTTCATTACTTTATGAAGATAATTACAAATGCAAAGAATAGAATCTTTTTGCTATGGGGAAGGCAAGTCCAGCTGTCCTCCCCTCTTCTTTCTAACAAGTATCCACCTACGTTTACCACAATGATGCATGCAGTTGGCTCTAAGGAGCTGTTGCTTTAAATACTTCGGACTTTATTAAGTATGCTGTTGTTAGTGATTTCAGTGACATTGACAGTGGGACTGTACTGCTCCTGTACCAAGTTTAAGCATTTTTATTTGCAAGCAGGTCATGGAAAAGCCCAAGAACTTAGAATCAAGAGGACAACTTGGTTGCTCTTGGTTCTAAGTTCTCCCAGTTAGATGATTTGTGAATATGCAAGTTGCATATTCCTTCTGCAAGACCTACATGGTGTGAAGAAGCTTAAGTCTAACTCTGATGTGTGTCACACAACATTTCTCACTTCCTTCGTATCTGAACTCCAGCCATTTACACCCTTCTCTGCCTTTTAACAATCTGAGCTTAATCTTTATGAATGTTGCTGCAAGCATTTAATTATGTACTCCAAAACATTTCTAACAACTTTAATATCACCTTTATTCTTCCAGACATCGTGACCCAATTGTGCATATATTCTTTTGAATTACCCTTTGTTAAGTTTTGATAAATGCGTTAGGGTTGTAGGAACCATTTTTAATCAGCATTCCAAAAATGATTTCTCACTTGCTTTCCAAAGGGTGCCTCATTAATGTTAAGAACTTGAATAGCACCCAGGAGGAAGTTGTCAGTTAAATTCTCTTATAATACTCTAAATCTCTCATATAAATAATTCATTATCATAGTGGGTAGTTGAAAGATTTCACTTCTAAGAACTTTTTCAAAGTGTGAGAACCCCAGAAGTCCATTCTCCCCACCCCCACCCCAATGTTTAACAACTTACTGTAGTAGAATGCAACCTTGGTGTGATAAAAGAGGAAAAGAATATATGCTGCTTCTAGAAATAATCACATTTTATCTTTGCAAATTTTAAAATTAGCGATATGCACCCCAGAGCTGGAAAATAATTCACAGCTTTCAAAGTACTGGATGATGATGATGATGCAATTTATTTACACGTGTTCTTTGCTAAGTTTTTCTTTGGTGTATTGTTGTTCTATCATGGATGTTTGCATTAGATTCTTAGTTAAATCACATTCACTGCTCCTTCTACCAATGTAAAGCAGAAGGTTGGAAAAAAATTGCCTTTTGTTACTGTCTATGAAAATCACATGATTTTACACCCATGCCTTTTGGGTTATACTTTAGTGTCTTTGTCTACCAATATATTTCCATTGTCCTGCTCCAAATGAAGCCAAAATGAACTTGGCTTCCGATTACTGGGTGGTAGAGAAGGAGGGGTGAGCAAAGTTTGGTAGTCTTGGAACAGTGGCAACCTACCAAATTAGATGATGTGGAAACAGGAAAGTCAGGGAGCAAAACAGGGAAAGTGAGGCTTTAATTACAGGAAACAGCCAGGAAGTTTTAAAGTACTTAACATACCCGGAGGGCAATATACTGCCAAACCTTCACACATCTCTAGGATCTAGGGTTGGTTTCAGATGTATTCTCGGGAAGGATTTCTTTTTCAAGGGCTACTTAAGAAATATTCATAAAGGACAGTTTAAGAAAAGGAGGGTTCTTTTCCTGCATCTATCAGTGCATAGTGCAAACAGATGGCACCAGTGTTGCTGTTGTTTTGGAAAAATAAACTCACACACTCTGCTGCATAATAGTTAAAAGGCTTATTTGATGGAAAGATTATGCAAACGTAGATTGGGGAAAAAAGCTGGGGAAGGAGAAAAGTCTGAAATAACTTTCTGGGAGAAGCTTTTCTTTCACAAGGGTTTTAACCTTTAACAAATTTCTTATGTTATATTGCATGTTGTTTTATTGGTACTCCTATCTGGTAAATACCATTTGATGCGAATCAAAAAATGGAAGAGTTGTGCAAAAAGTTTATTATTCAAGATTTTCACTGAGAGAATCGTTGAGTCAAAACTTCTGATTATTTTACTCATCGGCACATCATCCTGGGAAATTTGCATGCATATTTTGATTATACATTTGAATTAATATTGTGCAATACATCTGACCATCTTGGGTAAGATATCCAAGACGCAATATGAAGATGAAATTGTTACATAATCCAACAACAAAAATAAAAATGAAAAACAACTCCATGATACTGCCCTCCAACAGCAGCAATTAGTTATAGCTGGAAAGGCAGTAATTCAATTGAACCAGAACAGCAGCTTGCTGTCTACAAATTTTAGCTGGGTTTTAATTTGGCTAAGAAGTGTAAGGAATGATACACAAATTATACTCAAATATAGCCATTTAGCTATATAAAACAACATTTTTCCTTTATTGGAAAATTTGGGTAGTGGCCCGAAAGGGGGAAAAAAGCATTTAAATAGAATACGCAACTGAACATTAGGCACAAAGGGATGATAGTAGGTGAAAAATAGCGGAGTAGATTGTAAGTAATAAATGATGAAACACAGTCCCAATAGCAGTGGTTAAGACTCTTAAGTTAAAATATGTAATCTCCAATACTTTCTATTTTTTTTTTACATAAAATTTAACAACTATGTAATACTTTACTAGTCTGAATTGTAGGCAGTGGGAATGACGTCTCTTAGCCAAATGAATAATTGTTCATTACATAATTTTAAATTGATTTATTTTGTTAAATAAGAAAAATAATTTTTCTTTATTGTATTCTTTATAATGCAGAAACAACAGAAGAATGTAAAGGGGAGAAAAATTCCCAGAGAGTAGATATTTCTTCCACCCCAGTCATCAGACTTCATTCCCATCAACTAATCAAGAAAGTTTAGCTGGTTTCTTTGTAGGTGGGAGTTGATCTATTTATCTATAAAGTTTACAGACGAACAAATTGTGGTGGCAAGAGGAATTTAGATAATGACATGGAATGTACATATTAATACACGTTCCGATACATTGCAATACAAACTCCAATATTGTCATGGTTAGATCTGTATGCGATGGGGATTATAGTATGTATGGCGTCACACTGAAGAAGACTGGTATATGCCAGCACCAGAATTTTGTAGTTCTCTGGGAAGCTGGACGAAAGTTAATTTAGAATCTTGAAACAGTAGCCAGGCAGGGAGAGGCAATAAGTTGCAAGAAGGATATGTGCCGAAGAAGTCTAATCCATGATCCAAACCCCCTCCTCCTATGTTTATGAATCATAGAAAGGAAAAGTGGAGAGTTTGTAAACTGTAATGTCCTTTTCAGCTCAAATCAGTTTTCAAAAATCCAAGAATAGGGATAAGAGCAAAGAGCTGGCCCCAATCCAACCTCCCACATGCTATAGCTACCCAGCAGACCTGAGAACAAGAGCAGATAATCTGGATGGTACTTTTGACCAGTTTGCCGAGTACTAATAACTCTCTGTTCAAAAACTATCAATTTCTGTGAAAAAGATCATATGGTACTTATGAGGCATGAATTTCAAGCCAACTTGGTAAGTTTTTCATCACCTCTTGCAAAGATTTTATTTTTATTTATTTTATTTTATTTATTTATTTATTTGTCAATGTATTAGAAAACAATTACAAGTATGAACATAACATATAAACATATAACTATAAACAGGTAAAGTATATAAAGAAGAGACGA
>QLTV01001839.1:769023-803779 GCA_003457575.1 Thermophis baileyi
TTGCCGGAGAAGAAGATACGCAGGATTAGGTTGCCTACTCTTAGTGCCTTTTTGGCAATGTTGTTACAGTGTGCTTTGGCACTTAGAGCATTAGATACGAGTACTCCAAGATCCTTGACAGAATGAGGGTCGTCTACAAGGTCGTGTCAATAACGTCAGAGCTAAAAGAATATCTGACAGAGAATTCTTAGCATATGGATACACTGGCCAGAAAGCATGTTTAAGAGCAGAGGGTCAATGAAGCACATTCCGTCCTCTTCATTCATGAAAATGTGAATTAGAGTATCAGCTTGCACAAAATGGAATTTATTTGAAATACGTTTACTGGAAAATACAAAGAACTTGTACTGGTGCTCTCGGAAACTTGAGCAATTCCATGGGAGCAACAGAACAATTAAAAATGTGAAACTGTTCTCAATTAGTAAGAATGAATGTGTATCAAAAAGTCATATTTAGAGAATTACAATGAGAGTGGCATGAGAAGGATACAGTACATATACAGTCATAAATAATGTTGATCAAAGTATTCATAGCATGTTTTCACAGGACCAAATACTTAGTTAATATTTTTCATGGTTGAAGGAATTTTTGCCAGCGTAGTTTGTCCAATATTTGCCTATTTGCTTGGGTTCCTAAAAAATATTAAAAATATTTTAATACATCAACAGATATTTCCTCTAAACAACTTAACAGCCAATACATCAGAATATACATAAATAGTATTGCCAGCAATTTAATAAGGCAGTTATTGCTGCCTTGTTTTCAAGTTGCTTGCCGATCAATCCTTTTGTGAAGGATTTAGAATCTTTCCAGATATCAGTATCAGACTGATTGGGTTTTTACAGTTTTATTTAATTGTTTAAGAGACATCCATTATGGCTGCTCTAGAGTAGTTTGTTCCTGCTCTAGAGTAGTAATCTTTATCTTTTTTAGTTCCAATTCCTCTCTCTCAATTCACCACAGTTCCTGAACCCATATCTGCCTTTTTATAATGTCTTATTCTTCTGTAATATTATTATTATTTCTCTTTCATACCTCCTCCATTGACTGGATAGATGTATGGAGGAGAATGCTGACTGGGTTAATGCAGAAGCAGAGGGCTTTTTCCAACATCTTTGCTCCTTGTCTAGCTAGCTATGGCCAGAGAGCAGACAGTGAATATTTACTTATTTAATTATTGCTACATTTATCTCTTGCCTTTACCCCAAGGGCAAAAGAGCATTTCCTCCTCTAATTTTTCCCCCAACAGTAATTGGTTGGGGCTGAGCTTGGGTTGAGCGAGAGTAAGAGACTCTAAGTCACCCAGTGAGTTTCCAGGAATGAAGCGGAAGTTGTAAGTGGATTTCTCCATTTGTAGTCCAACCTCTTAACCATTATACAACTCTGGGCTCTCACAGATGTTAGCTCAGCTGCCAGTGGATGATGTTTATTTATTTACCATCAATTATTATGTCCCCTACTCAAATACCTGTAGACAGCAGGTACACCTGAAGATATTTTCTTTGGTATCTATCAATCCCCTTGCTCCTTTTAGTCTTAGAAAAATAATTTTAAAATGGAATCAAATTTAAAATATTGCCTTTGGGCATTCTTTAAAAAAATATTTTAAGGAAGATGGCTGGCTATCGCCCACTATCAGTTTGAAAATGTGCCCACTCGTCAGGAACCCCCCCCCCAAATAAGATGAGGTGATAGGAAGCATTTAAGGATGATACTAAAGCAGGAAGCCACTTTGCCTGTTTCCTATCTTCTAAATGGGTGTTATTTGATTAATGTCCAGCAGGGCAGCCCTGAATTGACAAGTCCTGGAGTAACTATTTATGAGAAGATCCAGTTCAGGTAGTCCTCGACATACGACCCACAATTGAGCCCAAAATTTCTGTTGCTAAGTGAGACATTTGTTAAGTGAATTTTGCCCCATTTTATGACCTTTCTTGCCATGATTGTTAAGTGAATCACTGCAGTTGATGAGTTTGTAACATGGTTGTAAAGTGAATCTGGCTTCCCCATTGATTTTGTTTGTCAGAAGGTTGCAAAAGGGGATCACATCATCTTGGGAAACAGCAACGGTGATAAGTATGAACCAGTTGCCAAGCATCTGAATTTTGATCACATGATCATGGGGATGCTACAAGGGTTGTAAGTGTGAAAAATGGTCATTCAGTGCCGTTGTAACTTTGAACGGTCACTAAATGAACTTTTGTAACACGAGGACTACTTGTATATGTTTTCAAAATATCCATGTGGCCACCAGTCTAGAAACGTTGTCTCACTGGGAGCACTTAGGTGCAGCTGGTAAGCCTGTGAATTATTATTAAATAATGAAAAATGGAAAAGAAATTAAACAAGAAAAAAAACCTACTATTACAGGATGGTAAAGGGCTACATCTTCCAGAGATAAAGGCATAGCAATAATGTCCTTCTCACCAACAGCAGGTGATTTCTCATCTTCAATTCTGTTGGGCAAAATAAAACTGGAAACCAATAGCTGTATTAGCAATTATATCTTCAGTTATCATCCATTTATCATGGCGTCATGGTATAAAGTAGCTGATAGAAGCACTGAGATTTTGTGTTCTAGACATCCTGTTTTTACATAATAGGCAGTCCTCAATTCACGAACACAACTAAGACCAGAATTTCTATTGCTATGTGTTGTGGTCATACAGTGTGATGTCACATGACTGCATCGCTTAGCAATGGCAATCTTGGCACACCCCACTGCCATTGTTTAAAAAGTTCCACCAGTCATTTGCTGAGGACCCATCCCAACTGAAGCCATTCTGGGCTTGGTTCCTTCTCCAAACTCCCCCCACTGACCTATCTCCTTCCTACCTCTGCCCTTTGGGCCATTCTGCACCTTGCAGGATGGCGAGCAGCCTCTGAACCACACAGGCTTAGCGCTGCTTGCCATGTTGTGGGCTCAGAAGAATGTTGGCATGCCACAGTTCTGAATCCCAAGGCACAGTGCAAATCCACAGCCAATCCTGGAAGCCTCAGCCACCTTAACAGCATGGCAAAAAGCTATAGGGCCCCAGGAAACCACTGCAGAGCCCTGCAAGGCTGCAACATCCTGAGAAACCTCAGCTATCCTAACCCAGAGTCACCCTTGCCGTCCTGGACTGTGAGGCCCTTTCTGTCCTGCGCTCTACAGCCCCATCTTCACCATCTTCTTTCTCCCACTCCTGATGAGGTCTACCTCCCCCTGCCCTTTGCAATACAGCTATTGATCACGTGAGGCCATCTTTCCCAGGTCTTATGAGGAAGCTGTCATGGATGGCCTAGGGAAGAAAGCCTCGTGTGACCAGCAGTTGCCTCACGAAGGGCCAGAGAAGGCATATTTGATCAGCAAAATGAGCAAGAAGTTGGCAAAGGTCAGAGGGGCAACAGAGACCATGGAGTGTAGATGACCAAAATGGCATAGACAGGAGGAAAATAGGCAGGTAGGGGGAACTGTAGCTTTCCTACAGTCATGAGTGAAGGTGGACTACCAGGCGCCTGAATTTTGATCACCTGTAATTTCAAACGGTTGCCGAATAAATGGTCATAAGTCAAAGACTACCTGTGCGTTGCTTATACATTCAAAAAGCTAAAGTCAATCAGCATACAGTAAATAGATATTGGAGCAAACACAATAGCAAACTTTAGAATTTCCATCCCCAAGTAAATGAGAACTATTAGTCTCGGTCTTACTCATAGTGTGGTTTACTCAAACAATTTCTAATTTAGAAGTTACGGTAGGTAATTTTGTTCAGCTTCATAAACAAATCACTAGTATATGAAATCCAGCATCTTCGTCAGCAATAATTCTCTAAAAACAGTAGGTGGATATTTTTTGCATTGAACTTTACAAACAAATTCTATAAAGCGATTATTGAATTTTGCCTCTCCCAAATTTTATACTGGAGAGTAGGAAGCATATCCACTTGGTCTATTAACAGGATGTGGCCAATCAGCAGCCTTAAAGACAAAAAAACTTACGTATCAACATGTTTCTCTTGCTTCAACAACATTTTCTTTTCTTTTGGAATTCTGAGCACTTTGGGAGAGTCTATCTGATGCATTACTTGCTGCTTTGCATGAATTAAACATGTGTTTTCTTCTATTACCATCTTATTGCATTTCAGTCTGGAATGTTCATGACCATTTGGAAACAAATACTCCATCTTGAAATCACAAAAACAAAGGGTTCCCCCACCCCCACCCCCCCAAAAAAGTCACTTGAAACAATTTCATCCTATTAAATGTGAACTTGAATATTTAACACAGTTACTGTTTAGTAAGTTTGATACATATTTTAATTTATGTTGTAGCCATTTTATTGGAAATATCTGTGTTTTGATATTCTTTTGTCAATGGGTTTGTGCAATGATGAAAAATATATGAA
This sequence comes from Thermophis baileyi, assembly GCA_003457575.1. Taxonomy (NCBI): domain Eukaryota; kingdom Metazoa; phylum Chordata; class Lepidosauria; order Squamata; family Dipsadidae; genus Thermophis; species Thermophis baileyi. The sequence continues at coordinate 773,411 of QLTV01001839.1, forward strand.
TGCTAAATTTTTATTGCTAGTTTTCAAAATATCATCCATAGGAAGATGCAAATCATGAAAAAGTATCATATACAAAAATCAGATAAAGTAGCTTTTAAAACTCATAACAATATGTAAATCATACTAATCATGTTGCTGTTAGAAATATTATGTTTGCAGAAAAAGTGAATTTTTAGGGAGGCTTCTATGTCTGTCCAGTATATTTATTGTTGCTAGTACTATGTTACAGCCTTCTCTCTAGGCATCTTTCAAAACTCACATACTTCAAGTCATACATTTTACCCTTTACCAAACTTTCAAAATATTATTGGCACTGAAGTATAGACTATAACTGCCCACTATCCTGGAATAATTGATCATATTGTCATGATTGTAAAATATAGAGATAACCTCAAATTTAAAATATACTGACCTCCCAAAAAGCATGGCCAAAGACAGAAAATTGTGAAGACCTTCTAGTCAGAGCTTTAGTCTGATCTCTTCATCAGAAATTAGCATTCTTACCTTTCTCTTAGCATATAAATAGTTGACAGGTGAGCTTTTGAACATTCAAAACCAAATTCTGAATATAAAATATCCCCATTAATACACTGTCATTTTATTTCTGGGAATGCTTTTCTAAATCATATTGTTATATTTGTTATATTTCATTTAACAACAAAAGTCATTGGGAAGCATGTATATTAATGATAATCTACAACAGGGGTGTCAAAGTGGTGGCCCGTGGGCTGGGTGTGTCACACGTAGGTCACGGCCACCCCAGGTCGGCTAATGGGGAAAACGTTGAGAAACGTCACGTGACGGCAACATGACACCACGAGTTTGACACCCATGATCTACAATATGGCTACAGGAAATATGTAAATGTAAATCTTAACAAGATTGATACTAACCAGATCATGGACACTTTGCCCTTTCCTGACATCTGAAAACTGACCATTTTGCTTTAGGAGCCTGTTCCAACAGTAACCAAAAACAAAACAAATTAAGAATAGAAATAGCTAGTATCTCCTTGAAGGACAAGACGCTTCCTAACTTGCTTCAATAGCAATTGTTCCAGGAAAATAGCAATAGCAATAGCCCTTAGACTTATATACCGCTTCATAGTGCTTTACAGCCCTCTCTAAGCGGTTTACAGAGTCAGCATATTGCCCCCAACAATCTGGGTCCTCATTTTACCCACCTCGGAAGGATGGAAGGCTGAGTCAACCTTGAGCCTGGTGAGATTCGATCTGCCAAACTGCTGGCAGCCGGTGATCAGCAGAAGTAGCCTGCAGTACTGCACTCTAACCACTGCGCCCCCGCGGCTCATATAAGGACACCAAAGATTGCTGTCGGTACATTTGAAACTGGCCAAGAATCTCAGTGTCATCTGTACAAGGTACTTCTATACATTTTTTAAAATAGCTCATTGGCATCATCTTTTATATTAAAGAATCCTGAAAATGTAATTAATGCAATGCAAAAAAAGTTTTAAAATTTAATTTCACCTTTTTTTAAAGAAATATGATAATGTTCTTGATAAGCCGAAGGGGGAAAATGTATTACAAATGAAACAAACCAAAAGAATTATTGATTCCAGCACTGTTACGATGCTGTTTATAATTATTTTCATCTGTTCTTATGTTAAGACATTACTCACTTTCTCCACTGTGAAATATTTTCTTATCTGGGAAGGATGTTTCAAATGGCCCTTTTCATTTACCGCAGACATAATATTAAATATAGCTGTTATGGTTAAATCAATATATCATGTAATTTTTTTCCTTCAGGTTCATGCAAAGAAAACCAAACTCTATAAAATGAGCCTCTCCATAGCTATACTAATAAATAAATGTAGAATAAGTCAATTTATAATATGGCATATAGAAAACAAGTGTTGATGTGACATTACATACAAAAATAACTTAATGCTACCATTCATGTTTCTATTGATTTCAAAGACCACAGTTCTTCTCTAAGCACGATTTGGATATGTCAGATACATTTTTTAAAAAGTTAAATACATTAATAGAATCAAATCTTTACTTTCTCCCACTCCCCAAAAGAATAAAATGCATACAAATGCCTCCTTTGATAGTCTTGCAATTGAGCTTCCTTAAATTTGTTAGAGCCAATTTGTAGGCTGCTATATCCTCATTTATCGCAGCCACTGTCTGCTGAACATGATAAGCCCCACATTCTATGGACATGACAAGATACATGTTTCTCTTCCTACCTTTGAAAGTGCAGAAATATACTTCAGTAATAGGGTTACAGTGATCAACTTATCTCTGATTCAAAGGTGGGGCAAAAGTCTGATATTACTTGGCCAACTCTCACTGGGAAACATTTTAGAGCAGGGCTAACCAGATGTGGTCCCAATGAATGCAATTAAGATATTTAAGTACTTTAATCCTGATTATGTGCCACCAGGTTATTGACTCTTAGTGACCACATAATTTTCTCCAAGATGACCTGTCCACAGGGCAGCCCTTCAAGTCTTCCAATGATGCACCCATGGCTACTGTAATTGAGTCTATCCACCTCATCTTTTAATCTTTCACTTCAAAGCTCCAGCTATACTGTTAGAAACATTGCATAGATTCTAAAAGTCAGTAACGAACATTTGTATTAAACAGAGCAAAGCGAAATGAGTGTTGCTCTAATAATTATAATGCCACATACCGATATTATAACTCACCTTTTAGACAGTGCCATTTTAATAAGGGAAAAGTAATACAAATGATTCAGACAATGAAGATGCATTTCATGTTTCGTTGTTTTATCTGATTCCTTCTGTTAATTAAAAAAAAAGTCAGATTTGCGCTAATCGGCCTATTTGTTTCTGGAACCCTGGCTTTATCTTAATGCCATTTATTAGAGAGAAGATAGAGCACTGAGAAGAAACTGACAAAGAATTTCAAACAATTTATGTATTCATTTTTATTGTCCTGCTGACTGCTCAACCCCCACTATACAATTTAGATATTTTTCCATAATCAGCGTGCAGTGCAGAAATTCAAATGAAAGCATCCCAATCCAGCTTCTACTGGAGCACATCCTATGAATGAATGTTCCCACCTACTCCATTGTTAAACTCACTGTTTGGAAGCTCTAACATTCCATTAAAATCTGCCTTTCTATAACTTAAAAAGGTGATGCCAGGTTCTGCACTCTAGAATCAAAGACAGTTTTAATTTTCTTCCAGGTGACATCTTTTCAATTTCTAGCTCTCACATTCCTTACCAGCACCAACATATTTCCCAAAGACTACACATTTCTAACTCTGTCAATCTCTCTCCACAAGACTAGTCCCCTGATTGTTTTCATTGGTTAGTTGTAGTATCTCATGTAGTATTCATGAGTTCAGTTGAAATCTTACCTCAATCATAGATTAAGTGGACAACCAGAGGAAGCCAACTTTGACTTCCATGTGCCCTGTGAGAGTAATAAAATATTGACTCTCCTTAAATATATGATGTAGTGAATATTCTAAAGTAGTGTTTCAAGTACATGTCTTCCTTTTCCCCCCTCCTCTTCATTTCACTATTTTGACATAAAGCAGCTATGACTACCCTGTTCGAAGCATATTTAGCATATCAGTGACCTACTAGAAAATTATGGTTTAAATAGATACTAATAAAAATAGATAGATTTCATGCCACAGCAAACATGACCTTATGTAACATCTGTTAGAACTATTTCACATTATTATTGATCATAATCTTTATAAAAAGGTATGTTATATATTTCATTAAGCTAAGTAACAGAGGAAAACACTCCATCTGGTTCCACCACCTTCCAGGTTCTGCTCTGTCCTTGTTAATGTTAGTTCCAAACACTTTATTGAATAAAAATGATCAGACTATCTAACAGAACTTTAAATAAAGAAAATAAAAGTATTTTGCTATTGTCTCTAGCATCACTAATAAACGTAATGTAAAAATCTATTCCTTCATACATTATGACTGATTCATCCAGACTCTGTAATATTTTCAACTTTTGGTGCAACAAAAGCATATGACTATGTTTTCATAACATTAAATATGATGGTCGGCTCTTACTTTTGCGGTAGCAAATTTATCTGCTTTTCCTGTTCTATGTGAAAAAAGTGTTCATTTAAAAAAAGCTTTAAAAAAAATCTATGAAACAGATTTCAAAAGAACAGAAAAAGGCAGCCAATGTAAGGCAAGGTTTACAGCCCTAACAGGGAGAAAACCAACAACCTCACTCTGCTGTGCATAATTGATTGGGAAGCTTGATTGTACCCTCCTGCAGCCTAAGGCCAGAGAATAAAATGCAAGTGGGAAATGGCATTTTGAATAAAGACAATGTTGACACAAACCTGGAGCCAGCCTCTGTATGATTAAGGATACCTTCCTAAAAGCACCTTTCTCCAAAATTCAGTGACCTTTGGCCTTCTTTACAAGCAGAGCTATATTTTTCTACTTTAGGTAAGAGCTCAGTAGGATCAATTGCTGTATCCTGTTTTCATCAGTCCTGAAAGACCTGGGTTAGAGGTAGGTTTAAGGATGTTTGCAGGACACTATTTTGGGCTGTTCTTAGCAAAGTTTTAATGGTACTATGCCCAACTCAAAGATGCCCATCTCAGAGGGAACAGCCAGCTTGAAAAAGCAGTTAAGTCCCAAGAGCTTCAGATAAGAGTGTGAAATCTACCCCTCTCCTTGACTTTGTAGTTCTCTAATCACCTTAAGTAAAGAAGACTTGTGAATCTCTGTGGCAGGGAGGAGCTGATGGCCCCAGTAGCCTACCCTTCTTGTGTAGACGCCTTCCAACCAGCCTTCATTACAAAATTATCATAATAAAAGGCAGTGCTTCCTTTCAGTTCTCAGCTTGATCTTGAAACTTCAGAAATTCTTCTTCATACTGTAAAACTTTGGCTTCTCTCCAGGTGAAGAATAAAAATAACCCCGCCCCCACCTGCGTACACATGCATATATACAAACATAGCCACTTCCATCCCACAGTTACAATTTGGGGATAGAAGGATGGGGGTAGGAGAATGCAAACCTGGTGAAGAGGAGTTGAAGAATGCGCTACCTGCTGAGATTTCAATGGTTCCCCTTGCTTTTTCCCCACATCAGAAAGCAAGAACTGCAGAAGGGGAGAAGGAGAGGTTTTAAAAATTCCTATGAAATTTCAATCAACCTTAAGACATGTTACTCTGTAACATATAATAAACAAACCATAAAACGGGTTATTCCCTATATAACACATAAATATAGCTGTAGATTTTATTGGCATTAATTTATTGCAGTGTAAAAACTAATTACATGATACAATAATGATCAAAGGCGTAAAAAAACACTGGTGATAAATTATCTGGCCTTCTACTGTATTGCATTTAATAATACTTTTAAGTTTTGCTAACTGTACACTAGACTATTGTCTGGTTTGGGAACTGATATTACTGTACTTTATTTTCACGGAAATGAAAATTGGCACTTACAATAAATGACAAATCCTGTTTTATTTGTTGGATATTTACATAGTGAACATTTTATAAATCTTATATTACTAAGCTTTTTCCTTCTTTGAATATTTTTGTGTTCCAAGATGGAAATATTCAGGCCATTGACTCAGCAGGACAAATAAGACATTATATTAATTGGTGTTTTTTATGAATACAGTATTTAATTCCACCAGTTTAATTAATTTGGAAGAAAAAAGAGATTCAGAGTCCTGATCTAGACTCTGATTCCTGATTCAGACTATAGCCTTGGATCCCTAGTTACAATTAGCTCTTGAAAACTTGGTTTATAGGATATAACATGTTGATCTAAATCAACATCATGCACCTTCCAGACATATTGGGATGCAGCTCCCAAAATTACCACACAAACCAGAGGGGATCAGTGAATGCACAAATTGATAAATATTATGCTCCTTTGTAAAGATTCAGATAGTCCTTGGTTAATAATGGTAATTGGGACAGGAATTTCTGTTGCTAAGCAATGTGGTCATAAAATTCAGTGTCATGTGATCACATCACTTAGCCACAGCAATCCTAGCAGCCCCCATTGCTGTCATTAAGTGGATCACACTCCGTTGTTAGGTGATGACTCACTTCGATCCAAGCCGTTCCCAGCTTGGTCCTTGGAGCCTAAAGCCTTAGTGAGCTGCAGTAAGACTGCCTCCTCTTGAATTTCTCCCATTCACCTTATTACCGCATCTCTCTCTTTATGGCTACCCTGCATAGCAGCACTCCTCAGTGGGGGAAGGGTCTAAGACTTAGTGCTGAAGTAGAGCTGGTCTCAGCCAGCTGCTGCCACCCCGAGACCTCTACTTCAGCCCGAGCATTGCTGGCACTGCCATTGCAATGAATGCTGCCCAGCTTCATGATGCAAAGTCATAGCCACACCAGTGCCAAGCCTAGCTCTAACTTCAGCTGCCCTGTACTCTGCCAGCCTTGTGCTCTGCCAGCCCTGCCACCCCCAGTTGACCTTTGCCAACTTCTTCCATCCTCCCTTCTAGAAGTTTCCTTGCTTACCTAACATTTGTTCAGCAACTGCTCAAAGTTGCAACAGTGCTGAACAAGTGGTACCTAAAATCTGTTCTTTTTTTAAAAAAACAAGTTTTATTACAATTTTTCTTTCATCATACATACAGTATTTTATGAACAGAGTATTGACCGGGTCACATCTTATACATAATCATAATTTTAATATATTCTAATCATCCCACTTTATCAATATTCATCTCTTTTATATAATCCTTTATCACAAATTAATCATTTTTCACCATATCTTATTATTTCAACTTCTGCCATATTATTCTCTTTCCATAATTCTTTATCATTTTTTTGTTCAATTTTTATACATAAATAACATCACTATACACCCTGTATTTCTCCTCTCTTACATTTACACCAGTTATTTACCATATTTCTTCATTTCTGGAAGCATGTCTCAAATTCCCCCTTCCCAATCATTAACATTTTAAATTTTCATCCTAATTTGCATTATCAAAATTAATAATATTATTAAATTACCTATTTCACATTCCCATCTAATGAATTTTATCTTAAACAAGTTCTATTCATTCATCTTTACAAAATAATCGCTTTTCACCATGACTTTGTTATTCCAGTTTCAACATTATTATTCTCTTTACATAATTATTTATCATTTCTTATTCAATTCTTTCACATAAATAACATCACAACACACACTACCGGTATAATTCTTCTCTCTTACAATTACAATAACATTTTAAATTCCACTCTAATTTAAAAGACTATCAAAATTAATAATATTATGACATTATCTACTTTCCCATTCCCATTTACTAATCTACCTTATTATATATCTTTACTAATATTTACCCCATTATTATTATTTCTCCTTTCTGATAGCATTATTCGCCTTTATCCATCATCTCTCCATCCTTTTAATGATTTTTTGATCAGCCTTCTCTCCCGCTCTAACTTCTCAATTCTCTTTTTTTTATTTTCATGTGTTGCATTTTATCTTCTGAATCTTTTATCTCTTTTTGCTGTATTGTTTGAGCGTCCCTCACCAAAACTTTCCCTTGTCTCTTCCAAATATTTCCCTTTTTACCTTTTAACTGTTTCTTTTGGGGGGGGGATTTTCTCCCTTTCCTCTCTACTCTTTCTTCATTACAAAAAGTTTCTGTGATATTGTCTACCTGGTTCTTATCTTTTAATACTTTCTCTTCTATGTTCTTAACTTCTGGCATCTCATTTAAATTTCCCTCTTTAAATCCCTCTTCCCTTTCCTTTTCTATATATCCTGTTTCTTTATTGCCTATTAAAGATTCATGCACATTTTTCAACATCAGAAATAGCTCTGCAGCTCCATTTTATAACACTTTTAGTAGTTATTAAAACCTCCCCAATTTTATCTCTTCACAATAGCCAAAGTTTAAAGTCTATTTAATTTTCTTATTTCTCCTCTTTTCTTCCTTTCTTCAATTCTTCTTCTTTTCTTCAGAAGCAAAATGTTCTCCTAAGTTATTAATAATCCAAATCCAGAAATAATCAAGTCCAATTAAAAGGCTGTCTTCCAAGAAAAAAGGAGAAAAAACAAAAACCAAATGCAAAACACAGTCACTCCTTAAATATTCTCAGTGTCCAAATTATCTTCTTCCAAGGTCAGGTCTTCCAGCTGCTATTCTTCTATTTTATTTGCTTAAGCAAAATATTACAATACTTTTTCTTTCCTCCAGTAGATGGCACTCTCCATTTCTATTCCGTACAAAATAGTCTATTAAAACCAGCTAATTGTCGACATATCCAGGGAGCTTAAAGTACACATTAAAAAAATGCTATTTTCTCCCAAAAATCACTTTTGTTTTCTTTAAAATGTTTTAGGTTTCCCCAATTTTCCAAGTATAAAACTTCTTGGGCTTTTTGAATTACAGTCCCCACTTTTTTTCACATATGTGCTCCGTTTTTTCCAAGTGCCAGATAGCCGCTGATCCAAGCTCAGAAATTTCTTTTAAAACTCCGATTTCAAATTTTCTTTTAAGTATAAATTGGCAATTATCTCACCCAGTTCCAGCACTCCGTCCAAACACCACTCCAGCTCAATTCTTGGGTCCAGTTGTCCCAACTTCAAGACGGCCACAAAAAGATGGCCGCCAACCCCACTGCCGATCGGAAGAGCTGTTTCTGTTCCAGCAAGGAAATTGCTAATTCCTCACGGTCCATGAAACGCCTCTCCTTTCTTCACCGTCCCTACAAGACGGCTATGGCCCGAAGGCCTCCCGGCAGCGGTTCATCCGGTTGGATTTCGCGGAGCTCATCAGAGCCCGCTATTTTCCAGTCCATTCCCGCCGCGATGGCAAACCGGAAGTCCCTAAAATCTGTTCTTGAAGTTCCAGATATTAGCATGCCTTCACAGTCATGGGATCGCAATTCAGACACTTGGTAACTGTCTCACACAATGATTGTGGTGCTCTGTGGAACTGACAAGCCAGCAGAGAAGGTCGCAAGTCACTCTGGTAATTCCCCATCCTTGGCCTTTCTGCGCATTGCGCTGCACCCTCCCTTCCTTGGCTTCCCTACATTCGTACCTTGCCACATCTGTTAGCCCTTCCAGGTAAATTAGACAGGAAACAACTAGATGGGCTAATTCTTCTTTATTATAAGCCTAAATTAATAGAATCTTGCAAGGCTAAATTAATAGAATCTTGCAAGTCTGAGGACCCAAACTTTCCGCCACCAATAAAATAGTCTTTAATTCCCAACCTATACCACTTCTATCTTCTACGTGCTGATGTTCTGATCTTAATCCTACCTAATTTTCTCTGTTCCTGCATTAAAAAGTCCTGTGCATCATAACATCAATGCGGGTTGCAAAAGCTGCAGAGCAAAAAGAAGGGAAGGAACTTTGCCCTATTAAATTCAGTGAGAAAGATTTGGAGCTGTTACACTCTCACCCACTGAAATGAAGGAGCATCACAATTCATAATAAACTGGAATGTGAATAGAATGCCAATTTTATTCTTTGTTACTTGCACAGACCTGGCATATTTGTTTAAGTGGTACATAAAGTCATAGATTAATAAATACCCCTGGGTTTACAGTTTGCCTTTCTGCTAGAGCAGGGGTCTCCAACCTTGGCAACTTTAAGACTTGTGGACTTCAACTCCCAGAATTCCTCAGCCAGCAAAGCTGGCTGAGGAATTCTGGGAGTTGAAGTCCACAAGTCTTAAAGTTGCCAAGGTTGGAGACCCCTGTGCTAGAGGACAGGGCTTGCTAACTCAAAGCCAGGGCAAAGTTTGGGGTAAGCCTTTTCAGTCACAGATTCTCAGCAAGTGTATAGATCCTCACCTTCATGCATTTCTTCCAAAGCCCTGGGTGGGGAGAGATCCCCAGAATTGTGGTAAAATTGAAATGTTTAATGAGCAAGCTAATTTAGTACATGCATAGGGAATATTTTAAACTGCATTAAGTACAATTAAAATCGATCTGTCATTTCCCCTCTTTTATTTTTCTATTCTAGGCAAACTTTTTTGGAGCGTGGGCCATTGCATGTCACTCAAGGATGTCCGTGGAGGAAGAGAGTGTAAAAAAAGTGACAGCTCTGTGATCAAAGTCCTACCCTGTTTTATGGGCTTCATATGATTGTGGCTATCAAGGTAACTTTTTTAACCCCACCCTCTGGTGCCACCCCTTGATGCCATTCAAACATTAGTTTTCTTAAACCATTGATCTAAATAGTGAACCCGGTCTGTAGCAAATGTTTTAAATACAATATTTTATTTATTTAGAAGATTTGTATGGCTGCCCACTCATTTTCAGTAATTCTGGGCACCTTACAAAGAATAAGTGAAATGTGCTTTGTTCCAGGTTAGGGGTGATGTTTTGTATTATAGGAAAGATACTATTGAAGAATTTTATTTTTTTCCACCATGTTTCAAACTAGTATGTCATTTCTTTTTAAATATCAGAAACCTCTTTTTGAAGAGAACAGGTACAATTCTACCTAAAAGTTTAACTTTTTGCTGTGTTTTTAAATATGCTCCAAATTGACACTATTGAATTCATTTGCTCTGGTATGAAAGTGGAGCAAATATTTAATTTTCATTCTCTAGAATCTACACTAAAGTGCTTTGCGGTAGCTCAGTTGTGCCCATTTTATTTGGATGATTAGCGCCATTATAAAATACTTTTCTCCAGTTACATGTTCAAGTAACTGTTATAATAGCTGCAAAAAAGATATGTATGCTTCAGTCTACACTGTTTGTACAGAGTTACATCAATTTTAAAAGAGTCTCTAAAGGGCTTTTGGTTTGCAACTGCATTTCATTTTTTAAAAAGATATTTATTTTTTAATCGTAAAAAAAATTAGACTGATATTCTCCTTTTCAACACAAAATGGAATTATCCCATGGAATTTAAAGAGATTTAAAAATTTATACAATTTCCCACATCTTCCTGAATAATTCAAAAGCTTAAATTTGATAGAAAGATCATAACATAAGAACTAATAATTTATTGCAAGGGCAAACTATGGAAAGTTATTTGTTGCCTTAGAAACCCTTAACTCTGGACTTCCTGCCTTCTAGGTGAATCCAATTTTACTTGTAAACATTACATCAATGTTGTCCTTTGCTCATGATTAAATACAGGGTTAGTTTTTAGCTAGGAAAATGCTATTGAAAAGTTTCCCTCAATCTCAATTTCCCTCCATCTCTACTTATATGGAAAAACATTTCCATGCACGAACAAAAAGAAAGGGGAGGGTGGGACTCTACTGCCATATTTCTTTCCCCTGCAAAAAGGCTGCCTCTTCGGCAGATATCTTAATGTACCTGAGACAACTAATTAAAGAAGGAAGTGGTCAAAGTCATTCTTCTTTGTAGACTTCAAAGGTGATCCCCTCGCCTTCCTCCTCTTTACATTTTACTGTCTGTCTCTCTGCAGCTGTCAGCTTACCCTGAGAGTTTCATGGCGTCAAACCTGCCTCCTCCTGCTCCATAAAGTGACAGTCTTGGTTTGGTGGAATGCAGGTGTAGGAAAGGGGAAAGACCAAGATGAGCCTGCTAATGATTTCTCTGACACCCCATGCTGGGTTGCTAAAGAAAGAAATCTATGCCCACTTCTCTTTGTTTGGTCAGATATTCTAGGCTCTGCTGCCTTTCCCCCGCTGCAAAGGAGCTGTTTTTTTAAAAAAATAGGGCAAAGGCTCTATGCTAAAACGATGGCATCTTATCCAAGGTTTGAAAACTTTGAGGCTTTAATAAGGTATGAAGTACAGACAGGCAGCACCAAAGGCTTCTATTTTCTTGATCACTCTGCAAATGCTTCATTCAGAGTTAACTGACTCCATTGCAGCTTAGATTGGTTTGAAGAATGGAAGAAGTCAAATGAAAATCTGCTCTCCTACGGACATCATATACCTTGCTTCCGGGCTAGCCGAAAATTAGGGTCAAAAGTTTTCATTTAATCATTATAAATGTTCTAGAATTCAGCTAGTCCTCCTGATTTTTCGGTTTACATTCAGCACAATGAAGCTAGATATAGCACTTATAGCACTTAGACTTATATACCGCTTCATAGTGCTTTACAGCCCTCTCTAAGCGGTTTACAGAGTTAGCATATTGCCCCCAACAATCTGGGTCCTCATTTTACCCACCTCGGAAGGATGGAAGGCTGAGTCAACCTTGATATGGGTTGTATGTAGGATAAGAAGATTCTAATTTTCCTCCCTGTCTTCTAGATATGGATTTTAAAAAGGAAGCAAAGCAGCTGTAATTGAAAACCCACTTACTAATCACTAAGTCACACTGCAGACAAAGTTATCTTGCAAGTAAAAAAACAGTTACACTGCATGTGTCCGTGAAACCAATGGAATATATTAAGTCATGATTAACTAGTGTCTTTGCTTTTGAGGAAAGGTAACAACCACCATTCAGCTAGGATGGTTGTATTTTACTCATACTGAAAAATCTAATCTTGCTGTGGAAGGCATACTGAACTAAACTAAATCAAGGAGAATTAAATTAGCCTGATGTCCCATTGGCAGTATGTTCCTCTAAACTAATAATGAAAAAACCCAGGCATTTAAAATATTTTCAAACATTATTTTAAATCCTATGTTTTTATAAAATAAAGCGCAGTTGAGTTTGTTTAAAAAGACTAAAGGGCATATATTGCAAATGGTGAGGATTGTTTCATACGTTTACATGTCCTATCTAGAAGTGAACATTTTTAATACTATCTCAATGTAATGCAATTCCAAAAAAGGTTCTAAAGTAGTTCAAGGCAGAAAATATGTAAAAATTGTAGTGTAAGTCCTACAATAAATTTAATTCCATTAAAAAGAAAAACTATCAGTTTCTTCCCCAGCATGGCCCAAAGTGGGTACAATTTGTATCATTATCCTACCCACTGTAGTTCCTGCCTTTCCTCAGTGTACTGGATGTGACACCTGGTACCAAAAGTTTTGCTTCACAAAATTCCACAACAGAGGAAGATTTACTGGATTTCAGCTCCCATAGTCTCCAGCTAGCATAGCCAAAGGCCATTAGGACTAGGTATTATAGGAACTGATCCAACACATCAGTAAATAGATTGGCTCTATGGAGGGAAAATATAATACACCAAATCCTTTATCAATGGAATAAAATTTTCCTTCACTAAAGGACTCTGCTCTTAATTCAAAATACATTTTCCACTACATTTTCCAACCTGTGAGAATTATCCAATTCCTCCTGGATATTTCTGCTGCTTGTTCTCCACCACTGATTACATGCTTAGCTGTTTGGTGGGCTGCAGAATTTACATGCTCTGAGCAGCTTACAACATCTTGCCAATGACATAATTACAAGGCTGGGAATTGGGATTTAGATCACACGCATAGCTTCATTGCAGTGCGTAGCCTGCATAATTGTGATTTGGAAGAGTTCACTCTAAAAGCTAAAGGCAAACAGGTAGACCTCAACTTACAACCATTTGTTTAGTGGCCATTACAACGACACTAAAAAAGTGACTTGTGACAATTTTTCACACGACTGTTGCAGCATCCCCGTCATCAGGTCTCAAAGTTCAGACTATTGGCAACTGACATGTATTTATGACAGTTGCACTGACCTGGGATCATGTGATCACCTTTTGTGACCTTCTGACAAGCAAAGTCAGAAGCCGCCCAGAGTCCCTTGGGAGTTGGGCGGCATAAAAATGCAACAAACAAACAAACAAACAAACAAACAAACAAACAAACAAACAAACAAAGTCAATGGGGAAGCCAGATTCACTTAACAACCATATTACTAACTTAATAACTGTCGTGATTCATTTAACAACTGCTGCAAGAAAGTTCATAAAATGGAACAAAACTCGCCTAACAACTGTCTAGCTTGGCAACAGAAATTGGGGTCGTAAGTCGAGGATTTCTGTATTTGTACCAGCTCTGATTCTTTTCAGGTTTTGCACTTGGAAACAGTTATATAAATTATCATACTTCCACACTAATTTCTGAATCCTGTAAAGCAGGTGTTAATTCATTTGGGAAAAGCTTGGCAACGTTTCCCCACATTTTAACCAATATGATAACCTTTCTTTTTTGATTTTGTCCCCTAGTTTTTTTTCCTGATCTTATTTGGGCCCTGCCCATGTTATGATTTTACAGCAAAGTCTAAAGACACTCTTAAAAATAGTTCTAAACATAATAAATAAAAAAGCTAAAAGACATATAGACGTCTGCATTGCTCATATTAAAAATGCACACATAGCAAACCATTATGTAATGGTATTATTCAGTGAGGTCCTCCATTTATCCCAGCATCTCCTGCTACAGTATTGGTATATGAAGGGTCACACAATTTTATTTGTTTAGATTACGGTACTTAAACTGACATACCATAATTTGTGAATTTGTGATCACAGAAAAAATTATTTTTGAATGGTTAAACAATATTTTATACAGCAGCAAAACGTTAGCTGTCCCATCATCATTCACCAGCATTAAGCCAGTTGTTTCAAATGGTAGAAAGGGCCAATTTCCCCCCCCCCCCTCTCTTACCTTGGAAAACATTTGTTCCATTTGCTGCTGGCTTTTCATCTTCATTTTCGTAGGATTTGATGGGCAGCAAATATCCACAGACTGCAACAAAAGAGCTGCAGTCTGCTGTGAAAATTAGGAGGGGGACAATGAATGATTATTTTTTACTCTTAGAGAAAACTAGAATAAAATTAATTCATTCAGTAGCAAAGAGATCATTCATTATGAAAACGCAAAATTGTTTAAGCCCACTTGAAAAATAATAATTAAAAAATGAATAATCTGTTCACAAATACAACTATTTAGTCCAATTTTATGAGCATTAGGATAAAACATAAGTTTATATAATGCGGTACACTTCATCAATTTTGTTGGTTCCTACATATTTGTTTCCATAGTATTAAAAACTCAACGGTAACATAAACTTGATTAGCCCCTCTTAACCAAGGGAACTGTACACTCTGCTAAGTACTGACTATTTTTTATTAATGGGTTTTGGAAGAGATTTATACACTGGATCTACACAGATGTAATGTTTAAATATATATTTTCAAGTGGAGCTTTTTTGACGGACTGCATCTAGTGCCACTTAAGCAAGAAGACTTTACTTTTATAATTGCAAATCTTTTTTAGCAATTACCCCACCTAATTATCCAGGTTAGATCTGAAATGGATATAGGGGAATGGCATGGGAAGAAAATCTGTTCCACTGGATTTGTCCATTCACCAGCAAATACAAACCATTGCATACATTCCTCATTTTTAAAATTACTTACAATCATTATTTCATTACAGCCAACATTAAATAATTTATAAAGTGCCAAACAAATGGAAGCAAAAATAGGATTAAAATTAACCGTAGCCTTTCTTTTTCACCAAGGAAAATTGTTAATATTAATAAAAGTTATACTTAAATACGTTGATTTACTGAAAACAAACTTTCCTAAACTGAGATCTTCCAGCTAAGGGACTTTAAGGCTCCACCCAGTTATTCACAACCCGCAGAAAAAAACACAAGTGAGCATAATTGACATTTGTATCACAACCTCTGAGAAGTATCAGATTCCTCACTTTTAGTTTATTGCTATATTACTTCTCCAGTTACTGGGAAATATGCTAAATGGAACTTCCCAAAACAAACAAACAAAAATCCCTACAGAATTCCATTCTTCTATTTTCAGGATTCTGGAAAGATGGTTTAGAAGTGCATAACAGCCAAACTTGCAAGGACTGAGAATGAAACATCATCAGTATTTCAAGAACTGCAGATGTTACGAAGAAGTAGGAATAAAGGATATAAAGGGGATTCATAAACATGCCATACATTTATGCAAAGAGATGAAGTGCATTTCAATTCTCCTCTTAGACCAGGGGTATCAAACTCACGTTGTCACGGCGGCGTCACGTGACGTATCGGGACTTTTTTCCCTTTCACTAAACCGGGCGTGGCCAGCACGTGACGCATCCGGCCTGCAGGCCGGGAGTTTGACAGCCCTGTCTTAGACCTTATGAATATAACCTATGAATCAGTGCTTTTATCCCATGATGCCATCGCACATGGATATAAATACAGTTCATTCAATGGCCAACTGAATGGATATTTCGGCCCTTTGGAGAATCCATGGCAAACTAACGCAATCATAAATTAGAAAGGAAGAATAAACCAAACAATGTTTCAGGAGGACTCATTATTTCAAAACAGTGACACCTGTGAACATAAGCTTGCTTCTATTTCAGGGGAATGTCACAAAAATTGGTATTAAAACAATATATTAGTATCAAACTTGCAGAAAAGTTACAGCTGTGTAGCTAATTTAATCCAGTCCATTAACACATTTTAATAATTTAAAATTTGTAATTTGGAAATCCTAGAAGGAAGCTACTTTGTTAAAAAAGCAGCAACATTTGCAAAATTTAAATTAATTGGAAATTGTTTTCCAAACACATTAGTTCACAAATCTAAGATTCCTATTAAGTCAATAAGTTGTTGCACCTTGATTTTGCCCAAGCAGAACATCTACTACTACAAACATCTGTGTTACAACAGGTTGTTTAGTTTAAGCACAACCCAGCTGAACAAAGAGAGGACAGCATATTACTCTTCCCGAATCTGCGGCACATGTATTTTACACTTCTATTTTACACTTCCATTGTAAACAATAAATTTCTGTTCTTTCCTCTCTCTCACACACATGGTTTACAAATAGAACTAAACAAAATGCATCTACTTATTGATTCTAATCCCCAAAAGCTCATATCTAGTAACAGCCCAAACTTGACCTCAAGTATCTTAACTGCAGAATAGACTATCAATAGGAAACTTAGGAATATTACAATCAAGGCATGAAATGCCCAAGTTCTAAATCCCCTAAAGAGTCTCTTGGGAGTTGGGCGGCATAGAAATACAAATAATAATAATAATAATAATAATAATAATAATAATAATAATAATAATAATAATAATAATAATAATAATAATAATAATAATAATAATAATAATAATAATAATAATAATAATAATAATAATAATAAATAATGAGGATTTCAGTAATAGAAAATAAAAATTATTCTCTCAGTTTTGAAGAAATATCAACATCTAATAAGGGAAGCAAGACAAGCAGAGACAAAGGGTCTCCAAAGTGTGTATTTAATGTATTTTCAAAAACAAAAGATTTTGATAAACCAACAGATGAAAAAGTTGGTAAGGCAATGAGGAACAGAGATTTTGGGAATACTCAATAGTGGAAAAACAGGTTGGGAAGAAGTGTAAAAAGCTGGTGAGCAAAACTGAGTTTCCAGAAACAAAAGGCAAGATGAAAAGCAAACTGCAAACTATAGGCCGCAAAGAATCCTTTCAAAGAATGGGAGCGGTGAAGCAATAATATTTTCAGCAGGTACAGAGAAATAGCAGAGATTTGGGGCTTGAGGAAGAGCAAGAGGCAGTATTAAGAAGCACAAGAAAAATAAAAGAAATTTGCTCCCCACTAAGCTTAGGAATGTAATTTGAAATTTCTCAAACTCAGACTGGACCGAACCACAATCGTGCTTGCTGGAATTCATGAATACATAAGAAGCTGAAGCCAAGTTTGGAGCTGAAGAAAATCTGAAGCAAAGAGTTAAATAAGTTAAAAAAAAAAAACTTTAGCTAGAATTTTTTAGGGGCAGGAAGGAAGAATTAAAGTTGAAAAAAGAAGATGGAGACAACAGAATTAAGGCATGAAAGCAAGACAGTGAAAGCAAAGTGAACTAGTTCAGAATGGGAGCCTGGAGAAAGAAAGAGAAAATGCTCAAGAAATTCATATAAGATCTCACCAGTCTTTTTTTCAGAATGGAAAAATATCTTTACTATGCTTGTATTGCATCTTTCCATTGAAGAATGAAGTTTGTTAGCCAAAAGAACAGCAAACATCTGAAAGCTAATTAATAAACTGTTAATGTCCCTGTTAAATTTTTTTTTTTTAAAAAAAGTCATGATCTACATCCTTCTAAAAAGTTAAATAAAAAGAGATAGCTAAACAGGTTCCTCATAAGAAAGGCAGTTCCCTGGATAGTCCTATCCCAAGCCACTTGCTATTTTTAAAGATTAAAACACTAGGAGACAATTGCTAGAGACAACTGACCACCAATGCAGTTTCATTAGAGGCGAGATTTGATTACCATACTATGTATGAATGAGCAGCCTTACTACTGCAATTTTTACCCAACAAAACTTCTGGATACTCTTACTTTTCTTTAATAGCACATACTGCAGCATTCTACTATCATCATGGAGCCAAATTATGAATAAATGTTGCAAGGATTTGGTTGATTCATGAATAAGTGCATTACTCTGGGGTATGAATTTGTACTATTGTCTGTCTGGTCCTTGGCACCCCATAAAGATCCTGATTGCTCAGGACCAAGAAGCACATCAGCTCAAGATTGAAACTCTGCTCTTTCAGAAGGAAAAATCCAAACCCAATGTCTATCTTATCTGGATTTATCATGATTGCAAAACGCACTGCAGCATATACTAATCACAGTCTGGCACTAATCCAACATTTTCACTTAAAAATATGAAAGAAATGCCAGTGAGTAAGGCAACAGCAATTGCCAGAATAAAACAAATCACACAATATACCTTGAAACATGATTGGGTCTTTTTCAAAAACACTTGTTCTCTGAGCACACGTGGATTGCATTTCCACAGTAAGATAAACAACGCTCCTAGGTTTGTCTCTCATCCCTTCAGAATCTTTTTAGTGACAGATTTTTGCACTAAGCAGTCAAAGTGTGCCAGCACTGGAGTGAGCGATACTATTGGTGTTAGCTGCAGCATGCTGATACATCCTTGAGAACTAGCACATCATTAGTAATACCTTCACAACTAAGGTCAGATGGCACACAAAGCAGTATATCCTTAAGGCAAGTGTGTAGAAAACATTTAATTTAAGCTCGTTATCATTGGTTCTCTTGAATTGTATATACAATATGCACATATGTATGTAAGCATGTATGTGTGTGTGTGTGTGTGTGTATACATACATATACACATCACACAAGTCTACATTTGATATAGACTAGTCAATTGGAACCATACTTCATCTCACAATGTTGCTAGAATCTGCCCATCAGTCCACTTAAGAATTGCATTACAATGAAGTTATTAATAGGCACAAGGTAAAACATAACATTTGTCCATATACAGTTTTTGTTTACATCTATCACTTTGTCATACAAGCACTATAAAATACATTTTTAAAAGTTGTCAAGATTCTGCACAGAAATGTGAACTAGAGCTAATATCCTCTGTCCACATTAAACTCATAGGCTGGGATGATGAATCTCATAATCTAACTCAAATTTACATTTATATTTAGTTTTGAAACTTGTAATCCAATTCAATAATTTTCTTGCATCCCTGAGAAATGCTTCTTATCATACATAGAACTAAATATTCTCTTTTGGGAGTCACATATATAAACTAAAAGTTGAGTGTTTGCACTAATAATTGACTTGTCTACATAGTCAATTATTGTTATTGCAAAACGTTCCCCCCCCCTAATTTTGGCTAGTTGAATCCTTCCTCACCATCATTATCAAACTGTATATTTCTATAGCATATCTGAGATTACTATTAACAGATTTAGAAACACATCAAAATTGAGAGTTACCGATCCTTTTTAAAAAATGTGCCTTAATTCTGAAAAAAAGGTTGTTTCATATGTGTGTTTATCAGGCATATTTTTGTCATTTCCCATCTTATCCCATTTCCTTTCCAAAGTTAAAAAAAACCCCTGCTAACTTGCTTCTTTCTACAATTATGAAATATTATTGAAATACTGTATATAACTAATATGAAATATGAAATGTGTGGAAGTATGATCTTTAGTTTGCATTTTTATCCATTTTCTATTATTTGCTCTACTATCTAAAATTACTTATACAAAAGAAAAGAAATCAATTATGTTCAAACTCTGTAGGTATAGTAGGTTAATTATCATTCGTTCAGAAAAAATAATTCAAATTGTTAAATCTTGGTAGATGAACATATAAAGATGGATCATTAAAAGAAATGCCTCATTTCTATTAATTATTTCCACTGATGCGTTGATTAGTTTGAAGAGTTTATCTCTCAGGTGATAACCTGAAATGCATCTGATTTTAGTTTCAAAAGACAGTGGCTATTCAAATGTATGAAAAGGTGCTTTTTCATTCCTCCATTTTATTTCTCTCACATACATGTGAACAATTTCCCTTGATTCACTCTGCCTCACAGTAATAAGGATTCAGCCAAGATATATTTATTTTAGGCCAGGCAAACATGGGTCCATGTGGCCTACCTTTGACTGGGGTGGGATGAAAGGCAAGAAGGGCCTCCTAACGGTTTGGTGACATCTCCACTAATCCTCCCTCCTTTGGGGAACAATTACAGATGTCAACTAGAAGGCATCCACAGGAAAATTTCCAAGGCATATTCTGAAAAGATTTTGCTTGCAAACTCAAAGTAAAGCATTTTGGTATCATTCTGAATGATGAGAGTTCATGGAGTTACCTTAGACAGATGTCCCTATATTGTCATAGAAAATGCTTTCCACATGTAGATAGATTAGATACATTTGTCAAAAGGATTAGACCAGGGGTCCCCAACTTCAGCTCATCAACTCCTTCAAAAAGTTTCAAATTGTTCAGTGACTCCCAAACATGGGGGTTGATATTGACCACTTTGGAAAACCTTGGACTAGACAAATATGAAAGACTAAGCCTGCAATGCATTACAATGATTGAATAGTAGTTTAACAATCTGTTAACTACTCATATTTCACCACAGGCTACATGCTTATAAACACCAGGTCTAGGGGGGATGCAAAAGAGGTGACATCTTAAAGCTCTGTAGCTGTGCTCCCCAAATCATGCAGATAGCATCAATGATTCCCCCCCCCCCACAATTCAGCCATGAAACTCTTTCATAACTGGCTTAAGACCACTCAAATTGAACGAGCGCATGCAGAATGAAGGTTTCTAATCATTCTCTGGTTCATACCCTTCTTTTGCTCTGATCAAAGGCCAAGGGCAACTTTCTCAAATCTTACCTTGAACTTACATGCAATTGAATAGCCACGAGGAAGAAAAAGTACTGTTAATGTCTTTCCTATGTAGCCTAAAACCTATGGCAATCCTCCAAAACTACTGAACCAAGAATGAAACAGATGATTTGATCCTTTCTTCTTCATCTGTTTTAATGGGTTGATTATTAAAGTGTTGAAATACAAAGAGTATTTTAAAAAAAAGCAAATACTGCAATGCGAAGGTGGTAGAAAAAAAAAAGAAAAAGGGTAAGATGACAAGAAAAAAAATCTACCATATTTAAATTGTAAAAAACAAAAATATATTGCAGTATTATAAATCATACATTATATCCCCCTTTCCCTTCCATCTGTATCCCCACTATTGGTCATAGTTAAATTATTTGAACTTTATATCAAATATTAGTGATTGTTGTTTGTTTCTATTTAAGTTCTAAAAATGGTATTCCAGATATTTAAATTTGCCTTGCTCTGTGATACAGTATATGAATGGCAGCCATTTTTGCCTGAATTTTCTTAAACTTCCATTATGGATATATCCTGCAATTTTAGTCTCCCAGAACGATATTGTAGGCAAGATATATTTTTCCACTATTGTGCTAGGTTGCTTCTTGCTATGATCAACAGGTATCATAGTAAACTAGTATTTTTTTTTACTTAGTTTCTCTGGAATTATGCCTAGCAGAAATATCTGTGTTTCAGTTCAAGTTTCATTTTTTTAAAATGGATTCTTTTGATTCACTTCTTTCTAACACTTTTGAGGGTTTTTTTTGTATGACCACTACATGTGATAGCATGTTCCTTTGTTGTTACGGCATTTCCAATGCTTGTTGTTATGTGCTTTATCTATCTTGGCAACTGTAGATTGAGTTATACACCATCTGCAGAATATTTTATATCTGCATTATGGTTTGTCGCACAGTCAGCCAGATGTTCAGACTGAATTTGGCATTTTTATCCACCTATCAAGTCCTTTCCAAGAACCTGGGATAGGCAATGTTAATGTTTGATGGTGTATTATTATTATTTATATATTTATTGATGTATGCTATTGATATATCTATCAAATGTAAAAACTGCCCATCTCGCTCATAGAGTGATCCTGAATGGCTGTTATTATTTTATTAATAATTATTGCTCATAATTTTTTTTGCACATAAATCAAAATTTATACAAGTGTATTATTGTCTTTTTCAGTTTCCCTCAACATAATTTCACTCAACACTTAGCATAGATATAATGCTTAATGGATTCACAGATCATCTTTTTGAAAAGGGCTCATATTCTTTAGCTATAAATACCAGCCAATCCTGAATTTGCTGTAATGTCAGAAAATAATTCAGGAGAAATTAGAGGGATCCTTAGGTGAGATATAGATTTGTTTTACTTTATATAATGTGATCTAAAATGAACAAAACAAAACAAATCATAAAATAAATCGCTTACCTAAAAAACAATAAGAAAGTTAATGTGGTCTAAAATGAACAAAACAAATCCTTTACCTATACAAACCAAATTTTACTAGGTGAAACAAATGCACATACTGAAGACAAAGCGTCATGTTACATTCTAGAATCAATTTAAATTTTTTTAAAATGCAATACTTTAGTACAGTGCTCCTCAAGATTTGTATTATCATGACTGGCTTCCTAAAATGAAAAATGAATTTGAATAATCCCTTCATAAAAATGAAACGGTGTTAGAGTTGGACAAAAGATAAATATATCTTATTTAATAATGAAAATATAACCCATATCTATATTTATTTATTCGGCTCTTAAACTTCTACACCGATTACTGCTATTATGGCCTTGCCCTGGCAACATGTACAAAGCCCAAGAGTGAATGTCCGCTATATTCTTATTTTGCCTACAGAAACCTGATCAGGTTAAAAAAACCCTGCCAACTGTTTGTCTACTGCATTTCTCCATTTGAGCTATTTGTAATATTAATTAAAACTTTATATTGGGAGGGGCCTGCTTGTACTAACAAAATTAAATAAAACTGAACAGTGTATATTATTCCCTTTCATCATTTCTTACTCAGAAACTTAACCACATATCTTTCAGCAGAAGTTATTTAAAAAACCATATACTTTGAAAAATCCCTATACACCATTGGCTGTAGATCATTGGTGTCAAACTCGCATCGTCACGCGTCGTCACGTAACATATTGTGACTTTTTTCCCCTTCACTAAATCAGGCGTGGCCAGCGTGTGACGCATCCGGCCCGCGGGCCGCGAGTTTGACACCCCTGCTTTAGATGATACCATCTCTCTACTGCAAATTAGTTGCAGTAGGTGGCATTTCAGAGATACATAGATATGGAGTATTAAGTCAAGAGCAAATGACTCACTGGGTCTTTTTCACAAGAAACATTTTGTAATAGCAATCTTCATTCACCCTTTATTGCAGCTTTCTCTAAGGAGGGACCTAATAGACCCAATATATTAGAAGAGACCAGATTAAAGAAAGCTGCTCATTCTATGAAACTGAATTAAAGTCAAAGCCTTTATTGTCACTGTACATCATGTATACAACAAAATTGGTTAGTAGTGAAATTAAGTAGTCGAAAAACAATTTCACAACTGCTTTGTTACTGAAAAGTAAAAATTTCCTAAATTAAAGCAGAGCATTTAAAAATAAAAAGATTATAAATAGATTTTTAAAATGTACTTACTTTTTTCAGCCTGCTATTTGGAAAGCTTTTAACTTGCTGGAGTGGCTTGATTCCAGTTGGAGTAGAGAAAAGTAAAGATTTAGCAGCGGACACTAGAGATTGAAAAGAGAAAGTAAATATTGAAGCTCTGATGTAAATAGCATAACTAAATTTATTTTCATCAGCTGAAACAAAATTATCAGCTGAACATTTCCTATAATACAACAGTTTTATTACAAATTTCACTAATTGTGTTTTTCAATAGGACCTAGGAAGTGTGCATTTTCCGTCACACCACCTGCTTTCTGTAAAACCAGAGATTAGATTAGCCTCAATCTGCTGGCCTTTTGTGAAGTGTTGAAGACCTAAATGTGCTCCAGGGCTTGGGGCTCAGAAGGCTAGGTGGTTCACGGAAGGATTTTGTTGATTGTTCTCTTTGGTTTTCTCTTGGTGATCAGTGTAAGTTTTTTACTCTTTATTACTGTTTGTCTGCTTGTTTGTTTTTATGTGCTGTTAGGTGCCCATAGTTGCCATTGTGAGGTAGGTGATTATAAGATTCAATCAATCAAATAAAAAAAATAAAGTAAATGCATCTAGAGGGGGAAATTTTTGAGAAAATTCTGACAAAGATGAGTGAAGTGAACATATTTTAGGACTTTCCTCATGGCTGTGTCTATGTATAGAGTAAGGAAGATGGCATGACTTGGACAAATGAAATTGCTAGTATCTATAGTCCAACCCATATTTTTCCTCTCCTAGGTGCCACTTTGCCGGTGAGATTATGTGCATTTCAAATTAATGTATTATTTATTTAACTTGGCTTTAATCTTGCATTTTAACAACATAAACGCTCACAAGATCCTCTAGGGAGCAATTTCCTTATTTAAAATATTAGCCAGCAAAAGAATAAATAAAATAGGTGTCTGCTTTTCCTGTACAGATGAATCTTATTCCAATCTCCAGAAGTTATGAAGATACTCAGCTTCTTGCTTTTATATCAGGAAGCTTTTCCTTGATCTTTGGACCAGGAACATCCTCCCAAGCAAATTTCCAAAAGTTTTCATAATCTTGCTGGTTCTTTATGATTCCAAGTTTAGTTAGTTCATTCTGCAATCCAGTAACCTTAAAAGAAAGGAATGGAAGAAAAACATTCCTTTAAAATGTGTGATTAGTTAAGGACCATCCATATGAAATATAAGATTTACTCTATCAAGCACCAATGTCTTTATAAATGAGGCAATGCATGCTAAGTGGAAATGGAGGTTCTAGAGTTGTTGGAATACTATCTTGAGACAAGAGCATATAGTCATTGGGATTTCTGCAGCAACTACATACGTAGCTTTTTACAAGTAATATTGAACACCTATCCCATAATATATCTGATATTTCCAGAAGATCCTGCCATAAAACAACTGAAATCATATTAGAACCGCATTAGTAGAAGAATATATTTATTGCCAAATAAAATCAATTCCATTAACTATATATTGTTCAATGATTCTCAAATCTGATCTATGGACCACCAGTGGTCTACTGCAGCCTCTCCTATTTAAGTCCCCTTGTCACCTCTTTCCCCACCTCCCTGATAGTCAACTAGTTTGCAGGCATGGATTAGGAGCTGAGAACTGGTTCACTGAAGTATACAAGTGATAATACAAATAGTAAGGTGAGTGCTAACATTCAGAGGACTGATAGTAAACAGATCTACCCACTCCCCACCCCAAATAGAACTGTGATCTTACAGCAACATTTCAAAAAGAAAAGTGAATATAAAATAAGATGAGTTCCTAAAAATGGGATTTCGTTGTGTTGGCTATCACCATTGTGTTGGGGCCTGAAACTCAAGGAATTTCTTTTGAAGAACACTCTTGACCAGAAAATGTGTGCTATGAATTGTTATGATGGCATGGGATAAATAAAATAATTCAAGTGATAAAATAAATTTTTGGATTAAATGTTTTTCTAGAAAATATAGTTTTCAAAGATACTTTAAAAAGTAGGAGGGTGAATAGGCAAAACGAAATGCAGCCAAAATCATTATTTTATTCTCAAAAAAGTGAAGTAATGTTTATTCTCTAAAAATGTGAACTAGCATAGACACAAAAAGAGAGAATTGGTTTAACTGGGTGGTCCTTCTTGTTTTTGAGTGTTGATTTAGCAGTCCAAGACCACAGAAAGTTTAAGAGAGAAATGTTTTAGTAGAATTAACCGTTTTTTCCTATAAACTCATAACCCAGGACTTGCTAAATAAAAGCAGTAATCAGTCTTCATGAATGTAAACTTTTCAAGAAGTATCTAAAATGCCAGATGCCCACAATGACTTAATAAATGCTAAAAAATAATGTTGGCTATCTATAAATAAACTCTGCCTGTTTTTGTTAGTTCACTTTACGGAAAAATTAATACTGTCATACAACTATATCCTATCAGTACTCAGACTGAAATATGTTTTTCATGGTTATGAGTGTTTTTCTATTCTAAAGTTAAGATCTGCATTTGAGAAAGATCTTAAAGTTATGCAGATTATGAGACAGGTCCTGAAGATAAAATGCATTTTCACAAAGTGCTGTGAGTGACTACTTAGGATCTATTTGTAATTCAGAATACAACACATTTCCATACAGACAGACCACTAAGAAGATCAGCATAAAATCCAGAGACTTGTTTATTTCTTCTGTTAATTCCATAGTTGTTTTGTATTATAATTTAAAGATTAATTTTAGTAGTTTTATAGTACTAGTACAGGGTAAAATTATAGCCATCTTATAATGACTTCTTTGTGATTACATAAGTGCCTGCCTTACTAATTGTTAACTAACAATTTGGAGGAAGAGGGGGACATGCTCAGAATATGGCAGGGAGATTAAGGCTGGTGTAGATGGGAACCCTTTAAGCCATGAATTTCTAATGAGAAGAATAGGAAAATTATAAGTCATTGGAAACTTATACCGGTAGTGTGATTACTAGCTGAGTAAACAATGGGTTTTAATGCCCAGGGTTTGTCAGTGTAAATTGAACTGCTTTTCAAATTAGAGCTTCTAGAAGAAGGTTTA
The DNA here is from genome assembly GCA_003457575.1 of Thermophis baileyi. NCBI lineage: Eukaryota > Metazoa > Chordata > Lepidosauria > Squamata > Dipsadidae > Thermophis > Thermophis baileyi. The sequence goes on from QLTV01001839.1 coordinate 800,163, forward strand.
GAAGTTACTTTTGGAATGGATAAACCAAGCCTTCAAGCTAGATTGACAAGGTGCTTTTATCTCATATGGCTGCTAGTGATATGGACAGAATGAACTGTTAAGAGAGTAAAGGAGAAAGGGAAGAGGGCCAGGACTCTTCACAGCTAACTCCTTAAGCAACCATTTGACTGTCCTGGAGGAAAAAGCAAACTCTTTTGTCCTAGGGTATGCATTTGACATTTTCTAAAACACTTCAGTGACAACCACAAAACTAAACGGAGAAGGGCGTCTTACCCAGTAGCTGTTTGACTGCGACACGGATTCCATGTACTTCGTATCATGAGACAGCTTGCAGAAAGGAAGTTTACGACGAGGGGTACACTTTTATCAAAGAAGATTTTAAAAAATGGTTAATTTCTCTCCAAATAGCTGGGAAACAAAGCTTAAAACAAATGACAAGTAAACATTCAGCCACAGGAAGCCATTAACCACAGTGGGCACCAATTAGAACTCAGCAGGCATTCTTAAGACCGCCTGGTGCTCCTCCCCACCCCTCCTGCCCCACTCCCCAGCTTTGACCGAAGACTCGGCAAACACAGCCTTAGGAAGCATCCTCTTTCATTCACTCAGCAATTTGTATTCTGGCTGATAGGCTTATAAATTTGTTTGTTGTCTTGTTCAATCTCCCTTCAAGTCTTCAGAAGTCACAAACTACCGTCTGGCCAAAAATTAATTAATTAATTTCTATCTACTCTTTGGAGAAAACATCATCTAAGTTGTAGCAGTTCCTTTCTCTTATTTTATTGATTCGGCGTTCAATGATGAATTCTTTAAGACAATATTTTAAAATAAACCAATTATTTGTTTTAGAGAATCCTCTTTTCTTTCAAAGGCTAATCCAAGTTCCCAAATGGTGGTATGACACAATTGTTATAATTCAGACTACAAACTACTGTCTGGAGTTGTATAAAAAATTAGTTTCCTTGCTGCTGCTGATTGTTCGGATTTTTATAGCCAGGTCTGGTAGTTCTAATACTAAAGCATCCATCTTGGGTTTTAAGTTTGCCAGTAGATTGTGATATCTGAAGGCATTTTAATTTACTTTAATTATGATGGTGAAGAACAAACCAGGATCAAACTATGATTTCATCAACTAAACAGGATCCAGCTACAGGCAGGAACTTTTCTCCCATTTTTCCAGCTCTGAGTGTCATGAAGGCTTTTGAGGTGATGATATCAGGGCGGATTAATTTGAAACGTTCGATCCTACTTTCTTCCACTTTTAAAAAAATATGTCTAAGTTTAGGATAAACAAATTGCAGGTCCCCAAGTTCAGTCACCAGAAAAAACTGAGATTAATTCAAATTAAAAACTAATATTTGAAACTTCCAGAGGAATTGAGGAGAGGTCCATGTGAATCTGAGATTCATCAAGACACATGGATATAGCAGGAAACCATGTTTTGCTTTAAAGTCTCAACTGGGTTGAGACTGACTTCTGGTCCAACCAATCCATTGTCAGTATAGTGAAGGGCAGGAACAAATCAGACTCACCTCTAACCATATCTTTTTGACATTTCATTTGCAATCTATCATGTTTTCAAGCTACTATTCACATGGCCTCAGTACCTTTCTAACTACAATAAAGGAACAATACTGTAGTCCAGTGGTGAAATCCAATTATTTTTACTACCGCTTCTGTGGGCGTGGCTTGGTGGGCGTGGTGTGGCTTGGTGGGCATGGCTTGGTGGGCGTGGCAGGGGAAGGATACTGCAAAATCCCCATTCCCACCCCACTCCTGGGGGAAGGATATTGCAAAATCTCAAATCCCACCCCACTCTGGGGCCAGCCAGAGGTGGTATTTGCCGGTTCTCCGAACTGCTCAAAATTTCCGCTACCGGTTCTCCAGAACGTGTCAGAACCTGCTGGATTTCACCCCTACTGTACTCCCATACTCTGTTCCAGTAAACACCCTAGGCTGCAAAATGTTCATGTGCATGATACATATAAAAACAATACACTTCGTATTTATATCGTGTTTCACATATTTCATGTGTGTGTTACAAAAACATGAAAAACTATCATCTTCATTTCATATGAAACTTCCGTTTATCAGAGTAGTGCTAACACTATCAAAACTAGACACTTCTTAATTCACAGAAAATATTCTTGGTCTTTTCATCTGATTCTGCAATTAGCTATTTCAAGTCTTTCTATTTATTAAAATAAGCATTTGGTTCAGTTTATCATTTCATAACCTTGCTTGTTTTTTAATTGAGAATTCTACAAACCATGCTAATTATTTTTTTAAATAACTAAAGTTGCCTTTAAATTTAGACACTGATTTAGTGACATTAAAAAGGAAACACCTATTATTCTCTTATTAAAGACAGTTCCTTTTGAGACAGGTCACTGTTAAGAATACAGCAGATTATAAAGCATAAAGTAAGCCCTTATAGGGAACCTGACAGCCCTTTACTACTGCTTGATTGTTTTAGCTATCTTCACCCTTTACACCTTTTTAGTACCAATAAAATTACTGAAATTCAAATATAAAGAACAGTTGCATTTCCTTATCATTTCAGGTCAACCTAGCTCAGCTTTATTGTGACAACAGATATCCTCTCCTTCTGCCAAGACAAACAGATAAAATAAAAAAGCAGCCTAGATATTACTATGAAGTGTTTTGCTTTCTTAGTTTACATAGCTTCTGACAGCAGATTGAATAAGCTTTCTAACAGAATGCCGTTCTCAAAGAATGAGAGTCCTATGTATTTCCTAGTGGCATATTTAACCAATTTTTCAGATTCTAACATACGTGGAACCTTTCCTGTTGAGCAACTGATATCTATTCTTCATCATTTTAAAGTAATTCCATAAATAGATCCTTCTCTTTAGTGGAAAGATAGTTTCAATCCTCCAAAACCTGTCTAGATCTGAACTTAGTATAAGGGTCTCTTAGATATATGCATCCGAACCAGCGGTGAAATCTACTTACCTTCCCTACTGGTTCGGAAGCGCTCGCTTCGCTCGCACACAAGCTTTTTGACCCACGCTCCGCTCACGCACAGGCCTTTTCACCCTCTGCGCATGCACAGAACGCTTTGCGCATGTGCAGAGGGTAAAAAACAAGAAAATGGCGATGTCCAGGCAGGTGGGCGGAGCTTCGCTCTGCCGTCACTACCAGTTCTCTGAACCACCGGTGGGCGCCGCTACCGGTACGCCCATACCGGGCCAAACCGGTAGCATTTCACCCCTGATCCGAACAGACATACAACTTTGTGGGGTTGTATGAAAAATCTTAAATTGTGAAAACACAGAAATGGACATACCGCAAAGCATGAAAGATGGGATCCAGTGCTGTAATGCGATTTGCCTGGTTTTGACTTAATAGGCATAAACCTAATCACCTGGGGTTTATTCGATAAAACATACTTAAAGGAACCATGATTAAGTCTTTGTGTAATGTGTGGACCCAGATAATTTTATGTGATAAACTGACAGGGGAGAACTATACTTATCACAGTTATTTTTAACAATACTTCTATCCTGCTCTTTCATATTGTAGACCAGTGATGGCGAACCTTTTTTGGTCCGCATGCCAAAAGGGGGTGTGCGCGCGCGCGCTAGCGTGCGCGC
>QLTV01001839.1:804502-815842 GCA_003457575.1 Thermophis baileyi
AACTGGAAGTGCGTATTTCCGAACTTCCGATCTTCTGGTTGGGCCGTTTTTCGCACTCCCGGGGCTTCAGGAAGCTTCCCTGAAGCCTCCGGAGTGCAAAAAACAGCCCAACGGCAAACCGGAAGTGCGTTTTTCTGAACTTCCGGTTTTCCCGTTGGGCCATTTTTCGCATTCCGGGGCTTCAGGAAGCTTCCCTGAAGCCTCCGGAGGGCAAAACGGCCTTCCCCAAGGCTGAAAATCAGCTGGCCAGCGCGCACATGCCCTCTGATATGGCTCCGCGTGCCACCTGTGGCACGCGTGCCATAGGTTCGCCATCACTGTTGTAGACAATTTAAGGTTGGATCATAATAATGAAAAGTTAGGCATTATAAAAGAATTAAAATAAACAATAGTCAAGCAAAGTTAAAAATGGAAACAGAAGCATAATTATCTATTAAAAAAAACCCTTCTGAATGATTTGATTTCTGTTGCAAAGACAATGTTGACATAGCCACACAAATCTCAGCTGGGTTAATATTCCAGAGCTGCAATCTAGAGCTAAATTTCTTTCACCTTTGAAGTTAACGTCAGGGACAGTAATGGACCAATAGGAGATTTACAATCCTACACTTTTCTTTTTTCTTTTTTTTTCAATCGTGTCCAATTCTCAGAGACAGCCTGGATAAGGTTCTACAGTTTTCTTGACAAGGTTTTTCAGAAGTGGTTTGCCGGCGTTGCTCCCATCCTAGGATTGAAAGTGACTGGCTTAAAGTCACCCACTGGCTTTGTGCCTATGTTGGGACTAGAATCCACAGTCTCTCATTTTCTAGCGTGGTGCCTTAATCACTATATACCAAACTGACTCTCACCCTATGCTTTAGCACAGCGTAAAAGAAGTGGTAGGTTTATTTTAAGCATTTCAATAATTATTCCCCCCAAATCTATTCCATTCATATCAGTTAAACTTTGCTACAAATGATTGACGTTATCTGAGGTATATGAGCTTTAAAATGTTTTCTGTTGTCCACAATTCTACATAAATAAGTTTATAGCTTCCTGTTAAGGAATTGTGCAGAGTAACCTCTGGGCCCTGAAGGCTTGCACAGTGAACCGTAATGTTGTAGTAGATATAAGTAATGATTCAGTCAATAAACAGATACGTTAAAGTGTATAAAAGTAGTTTACTCAAAGAAATAGCACAGTCCAAATAACAGTCCAAATCATACACGTTCAGTCAGTCAGTGTTTAGAAGTACAGCAGTCTCCTTACCAGCCTTTCTTTGTCTTAATCAGCAAACAAAGATTTCAGCTTTCAAGCAATTCTATACTATCACAGATAGCTACGCTACACACAGAGCTTACTCTCAGACACGAAGTCAATTAAGCAATAGATCAGCAGAAGAGAGAGAGCTGACCATGTTCCCTAGCTCCCTCTTATGGCCATTACTGCCAGTCAGAATGCAACAATGCATTTAAAGCTATATTACATATATACATTTAAACATTGATTTGTGGCTTGTTTATATTAACCAACCCAACCGTTTGGACAGAGTCCTAACACTTCCCCAAATGTGAAGCTACATTCACATTCTGAAAATTAAAGTGAGCCATCTATTTGTGAAGGCTATGCGTTCAGTTTCACTATGTGTGGAATAGTGCAGTGTCAGAAGTCTCGAAGGGCAGGGAAGCAATCCTACATACAGGTGGAAAGGAAAGCTTTTGACACTAATAAGGATGCTGATTTGGTTACAAGTTTTGCAGTCCTTCCTAATATAGTGGTCTTTACATACACTGGGGGTATTGCAATAAAATTGAGTAAGGCTACATAGCAAGCAATTGCATAATACAAGTAGTCCTCAACTTACAACAGTCCGTTTAGTGACCGTTCAAAGTTCTATGGCACTGAAAAAAGTGACTTATGATCGTTTTTCACACTTATGATTGTTGTAGTATCCCCATGATTCAGATGCTTGGGAACGGACTCATATTTATGATGGTTACGGTGTCCGGGATCATGTGATTACCTTTTGCAACCTTCTGACAAGCAAAGTCAATGGGTAAACCAGGTTCACTTAAGAACCGTGTTACTAACTTAACAACTGCAGTGATTCACTTAACAACTATGTCAAGAAACATCGTAAAATGGGGCAAAATTCACTTAACAAATGTCTCGCCTAGCAACGGAAATTTTGGGCTCAATTGTGGTCGTAAGTCAAGGACTGCCTGTAGTTCATAACTGAAAACTCTTCTTTCTTCTTTCTTTCTAATAGCAGTTGCCTCAAACACAATGGTATATTTTTTATTTCTATACTGTGGGTTCAGTGTTTATTGTTAGTTTGCTGCACAATACTTGCAAAAACTTCTTTCTTAAAAACACAATTTAATTAAAGCTAAACACTGAATCCCTACGAGTTAGCTTACATAGGGACTATTAACAGAAAGAAAAGGTGAACCATTAGAGTACAAAGAAAAATTTAAAACACAAGCATATTGGCATAAATTGACAAGACAAATTTTCTTTGAAGTTCAAAGACTGTGGGCCTTTGATATTGGGCAGCCTGATTCTTGCATATTCATTTAGATTTCTACAACAAGTAATTGAAGTGTATCCTTTTATTGGAGCAAAACATTATTTCGTAATGTGAAATTTTATTTTTAAAATGATGTACTCTGGTTATTTTTTGAAACAAGTCTGGAATGTTAAATGTTGTTTCAGTTATTTTTCTCTGGGCATTAACTTTAATTAAACAAACAAAATTAAAGGAGTTTCTTCATGAGTCATATGGTCGTAAAGAGAATTCATTGATGGATTTGTTTGTTAAATATGGAGAACTGTGCTTTAGAAGAGGAAATTCTTTTAAGGAAGTTGTTCAGAGAGAAAAAAAAATCAGGATGAAGCCAGCAAAAGGTGTGAAGGATTTCTCTTTGATTTCCCAATGTGTGTATTTGGGTTGAGACACAGACTATATTTCATGCACATATTAATAGCATGCTAATAAGACAACAATCTCTACTTTAACATTGGTTTGAGGGTCAGTCTGATATTTTGAGTCTTAAGACAGAAGGTGTCTTGCTTTCTTATAGGACCAGAATGAGAAATCTGAAAGAAGAAATCTTCTGAAAAAGAAGAATTATTTATTTAGATCTCTGTCTGTTTAATTCCTCACTCAACATGCATTTTTACTACAATCAGATAAAGCCATGTCAGAATACTAAAATGTGTGTGTGTGTGTGTGTGTGTTTATTTGTTTGTTTGTTTATTTATTTATTTTTCCTTCTTTGGACTTATTTGTTGGACAACAAATATAGTTAGCTTCTCCAAAGTTTATTTCCCCAACCCTTCTGTGATTCACAATGGCATACTTGAACATCAGATGAACTCCAAAACAGTACTTCAGACCCATTCGTCTGCTTTTTTTTCTTTAAAGTTTTGAGAATTTGGTGTATTAAATCCACAAGCTGTGATTTCCAATTAATTTTTCTAACTAATATTAAGGAGACATTAACTGAGATAAACAGAGTTTGTAGTGTCACCAAACTAAATATGCCTACAAAATACGGTAGATGGAAGTAAAAAGAAAGAACTAGAACAAATAATTTTATCTCTTTGTTAGAAACTGTATTCTGCAAAAATCACTGTTTTCTTAAAGAAAAGTAAAACTCAAGTTCTATAAAATTTATTTCAGATCCACATACACATTGTTGAGTGCAGATTCACAACCACTGCTTAAAAGATATTCTCTTAAATTTTAATTGTGTGATTATTTAGATTTATTTTCTGCTATACAAAATATGAATATTCAAATTCAAAATATTTTAAAAATAGTTTTCATATGTGTATTTTTTTTTCTTCCCCTGAGTTTGAATTTCTTTCAAAATAATTTAATTTTTATGTTGAGGAAATGATAATTATTCAGACATTAAAAAAAACCCTATGTACTAAATGCATATACCACCCCTTTTTCAGACTGATATTAAATTTTTGGGAACCTAAATTGAGATGAATTGTGATATGTATTTATATTTGATCTTTATACATTTTAAATGTACGTCTTATTCATTGTTTGGGGCCTATTATTATACTAAACTGTTCCAAAGATTTTATATAAAATTTTGATTCCCAAAACACCAAGGAATCAGTGGGAAAAGCAAAGATAGCAAACCTATTAGAACTAAAAATCTGTAGAAATTCTGAATTAGAATTATTGCAGGTTCATGAAGCAATCAAACTAGAGCTCTAAGATGTTCCTATGCAATCATAGCCTTGTTCTCCCATAGAATTTATTTAAAGTAGCTGTTTGAAACTACCCATTAAAAATTCAATGTATTTTCAATAAAGCAATGCCAATGCCAATTAAAATGATAAAAGCATATATGAAAACACTGTTTCAAACTAAAACCAGCAATTAAAGAAACAATTGTTTGCTAAACCTCATATACTTTACAGGTATTTTAAGCACATTCAAGACTATTAAAATAGTTATTTATTTCAAGAAAGACTACAATGTTAATTCGGACATGAGATATTATACTGCACAGGAAAATTGGTGAAGAACAACTTAGATCAGCGGTTCTCAACCTGTGGGTTGCGACCCCTTTGGGGGTTGAACGACCTTTTCACAGGGGTCGCCGCACGCACTAGCCTGCCATCTTGGTGCCACCATCAGCAGGGGTGAAATGCTCCCGGTTTGGCCGTGCCTGCAGGTCGCCGGACAGCCGGTAGCGACGGAAGTGGGAGACTTCGCCCACCCGCCCGAACGCCGCCATTTGGGTTCTTTTACCCTCTGCGCATGCGCAGAGGGTAAAAGAACCCAAATGGCGGCATCCGGGCAGGTGGGCAAAGCCTAGCGCTGCCGTCGCTACTGGCTCTCTGACGACCGGCAGGTACGCCCGAACCGGGAGCATTTCACCCCTGGTTCAAACACATATCACCAATAAAAATCCTATACAAACAATTTAAAATGAGAGTAGGGTAAAATGCAATAGTGGGGGTCGCGGCATTAGGAAGGTTGAGAACCACTGACTTAGATAATAAATAAATTAGACTACAACTAGGAGAGAAATGGTGGCTATCTGTATCCCCCTCCTAGGGCATTCAAGGACATCAGAAGATTGTAACAACATCAACACAGATAATGCAATATATCTGTGAATTAGAGGGTACCACAGCAATTTATACATAGACTATAATACCTATCTAATATAACCAGAAATATAACCTAAGTCATAAAGTATTTTTCTACTGCACCGCTGGAATCCTAAAAGCCAACTTAACATATATCCAAACACATGTACTGTATATGCCAATGGAATTTCTGAGCTCCAGAAATGTTTGATTCCTGTTCTTAACCTTTACACATCCTATTGTCTACTTAGAATTCAACTCTATCTCATCTTTGCACATAACTTGAAGTTTCAGAAAACCTTTGAGACAAGTGTTTCCATGCATGGAATTTGAGAAACACCATGTTTCTCAAAAAATTAATTTTCTGTTGGAAATCAGCTAACTGTTCAGCAAACTATTACGGCTATGCATCATACACATTATTCTAGTTTGCAAAATTGTAGATACTGTACTCACACATAAAATATTTGTAATAATGCCCATATAAATTTTAATGAAAGCTCTAAACAATATGCATGATTAAAGTATGAATTTTCTAGTTTCCTCCTTGATTTGGCCATTCCCCCCCCCCCTGAACACATACCTTTTGTTCTTTGCGCTTAAGTTGTTGTTGGTGTTTCAGATCAAATGACTTGATCTGAATTCGTTGCTTTATCACTTTCTCATTCAATAAAGTCTTGTAGCGTTCATATAAGATATTTCTTATCTTGTAAAGATTCTTGTAGGTTTCAAGATGATGCTTGATTAAAAGGATAGGAAGCATTATAATTGGAAATTCTTGCAGGGAAAACAAATACCATGAATGTTCAACTTATACCAATACCATAAAGTTTTCTTAAAAGATTACCTAAACATTTCTTTAGCAAATTCAGAAAATTGTTAATTTCTGAATTTCCAAAGCAGGTTCTATAATATAACCTTTTTTTATAAGAACATTTCATTTTTGTAAGAACATTTTTTTAAGAACATCATTCCAGAGGTACCATATTTTCCCAGCAAAATATAACTTGTTGCAAAAGATATTCTTACTAAGTCTCTGTACACTTGGAAAATGATTTGGAAAAGTGTATTGAACCTCCCATAATCACAGCACTTTCTTAAAAACAACTCAACACTTTTCAGGCTTTAGCATGAGTATGAAAGAAAAGAATCTACTCATCAAAGGTCAACACAAATCTTACCACCCTGACATTTTTTTTTCAGCCTTTCCTAAAAACCACAATGGTACAGGTGCTGGGCTTACACAAATTTCTTCCAAGAAGTATCTCAATGGTGATTTTTCCAAAAGGCAACTGGATTTTCTTGTGGGTTTTGTTGTTGTTGTTTGTTTTCAAAGGAACACCCCCCCCCAAGAAAGTCCAGTTACCTTTGGGAAACCATGAGCCCAATGATTGAGAATCTCCATAGACATTCCAAGAGATGTGGACAACCCTAATTCTTATTCTCTTACACTTGAGAGCGCTTGGCTGCACAGTGCAATTCAGCAGTGCCACCTTGTGTTGCATCATTTAACTACATTTTGACTAGCCCCAATGTGTAAATGTGTAAATTTCACAGCAATATAATCTCTATCATGCTCACTTTATGCTACAGCAATAATTCAACTTAGCCCAGCTAACTTGAATTTATAGTTAAGCTGCATGCTAAATAGATTGCAAAATCACAACATATATATTTAAACAGTATTATTATACCAATATTTCAACAGACACAATGTTTCCTTGTAAAACTTGCTATTACAAGTACCTATGTCCATTAGGTTTATAAGACAACATTCACTTTTCAAAAGATATTATTAATTCGGTAGGATTAATATCATACTTTCAACACATAATAGCATACATTGCTTTCTAATTCCATATTACTGATGCATTATCTATCATTGTGCTAGTAAATTAACTTGTGTATTACACAGTGAATTCATGTGCATTATGCTTAACAATTGCAGAATGAAAAGACAGTCCTTTTGTACTGGAAGTAATAAACACTGAGTATTATGAAGATCCACCAACAGATGGTGCTATTGAGAGCCATCTCAATAGAATTAAAAAAAAAAAAACAATCCCCAACTCAAAAGTGTATAAAAATGTAACATCTTGGAATTAAATCTCACTATCACTGACTTCATAAACACATCCATACACTTTCCCCAGCAACATTATAAGCTTTGTCTCTTTATTTCTGAAATGAAGCCCTTGCTTTTTAATAGTACTATCAGTACTATTTTCCGGGGATAGGAAATAACTCCAGTACAAGAAGATTTGAGAAAAAACTGTGGTATTTGTACAGTATTTCACAATCAAATATTTAAAATCTCGATTCTTTAGTTCCATCTTGGATCTGTAACTCTAATCCTTATACATACAGTATATAAGCAAAATGTGTAGATCAGGAGTGTCTAACCTTGGCAACTTTAAGACTTGTGGATTTCAATCCCAGAATTCTACAGCCAGCTATGAATTCTGGGAGTAGAAGTTCGTAGGTCTTACAGTTGTCAAGATTAGATACCCCTGGTGTAGACAATATTTATTTGAACTCTTCAATAACTGAAGCTGTTCCCACCTTTCCACATTGCAGTTCCTATAGGCAACCAGGAAATCTGATATACAGCAGAGTCTTGATTAATTTTTCTTTTTCTTTAAATAGACTTTCTGCATTCCATCCTCCTTTTCCATCCACATTGCATCCGTTACATCAGGGGTGTCAAACTCGCGTCGTCATGGCGTCATCACGTGACGTATCGCGATTTCCCTCCCTTCGCTAAACCAGGCGTGGGTGTGGCCAGCACATGACACATCCGGCCCGCGGGCCACGAGTTTGTCAATTACACTTCAAGTAGCACAGCAGTTGTTGGCCAAAAACAGGTAAAACTCATGGCTAATGTGTAGCAGCATTTATTGAAACCACGTTCAGAGTTCTTTAGATATTTTAGATAGGAGCCATGCTGGCGCAGTGGTTAGAATGCAGTATTGCAGGCTAATTCTGCTGACTGCCGACTGCCAGCAGTTCTGCAGTTCAATTCTCACCAGCTCAAGGTTGACTCAGCCTTCCATCTTTCCGAGGTGGGTAAAATGAGGACCCAGATTGTTGGGGGGCAATATGCTGACTCTGTAAACCACTTAGAGAGGGCTGTAAAGCACTGTGAAGCGGTATATAAGTCTAAGTTCTATTGCTATTGCTATTTTCCAAGGCATGTAATATCAGCTTATCAGCAAGCAGCTCTCATAAAGGAGGGGATGTTGGAACAAAATGACATGTGATGGATCTTCTAGGCCATCCAGGGAAAATGTTTTTTTTTCCCCCAAGAAACACTGGGTGATTCGCCTTGTGAGTTTGGATAGGGCATTAAAGCATTTTCTCAGCAGTGTACAGCAGGCACTTTTAAAATATGAAGCACTATGTTTTGACAACCTGATGCCCTCCAGATATGCTGGATCCCAATTTCCATCATCTCCAATCAATATATAAGAAAGCTACTCTAAAACATGTGCCAAGCAAGCGAAGTTTGAAAATTGATCTAAGGTAAGACTGAGATAACAAAGCAAGGTTATTTGTAGAATCAGCCACTCAGGGAAATATTTATTTATGAATGTATTTATCAATCAATCATATTTAAAATGCCAAAATATACTTACAGGAGTGGAGAAAAAAACATCATTTGCATTATCCAAGCACATTACCTTTTCCAGCAGAGCTTGCTTGATGAGTTCATCCTTTTCTTCCTCACTTAAAATGCGGCTGTTGTTCCTTATCTGCTCCTTTTTGTTTTTTTCTGTTTTTTGCCAATTTGCTCTGTTCTGAGCCAAACAAAATAAAATCCCGTAAGAACAGCAGGGTGTCATTAATTGCTCTTTTAAAGATCCTTTTAATCTATGTGTGGCTGCCAGTTGCATTTCTTAACTTGATCACACTAAAGAGGGATAGAGTCAAGATCATGAGAAGTATTAGTACCACTTTATAAAACCTTAGTAAGACCACACCAAAATACTGCATGCAATTTTGATCACATTACAAAAAAGATGGTCAGACTTTGGAAAGAGTGCACAGAAGAGCAACAAAGACGATTAGGGGCCTGGAGACTAAAACCAGGGGTGGGTTCTAAATTTTTTTACTACCGGTTCTGTGGACGTGGCTTTGGGGGTGTGGGTTGATGGGCATGGGGTGGTGGGTGTGGCTTTGTGGTCATGGTGGGGGTTGNCTAAAAATTTTCCCTACCGGTTCTGTGGGCGTGGCTTGGTGGGTGTGGCTTGGTGGTCATGGCTTGGTGGTCATGTGACCAGGTGGGCATGGCCAACTCAATGTCACTAACGTCAAGGGGTGCCTCACCTGGTCCCTCCCCTCCCAGCCATTCCTTGCCACACCCAGCCTCAACATATCTATAGTTCTGTAAAAATTGTGTTCACCTTTTTTCGACTTTATTATCTACCTACTATAGATTTACTTTCATGGACCACTGAAAGGAGGAAATGGCTCCTTTGCCCAAGAGTGTGATAGGCAACAGGCTTTTAAGAGGCTGCCAGAAAGAAGGGGGGGGGGCAATGTATTTTCCAAAGCACCAGAAGGCGAAACAAGAAGCAATGGATGGAAACTGAACAAAGAGAGAAGCAACCTAAAACTAAGGAGAAACTTCCTGACAGTGAGAACCAATATAGGTGCAGAAATATTTCAGTCATAATTTCACATATAAAATAGCCATTCATATAATATCATGTAACCTGCATATTGTTCAAAACAGTAATTAGTATTATGGCTATTTGACAGCAAGCCTAAATGTCAAAAATCTCAAGAGTGTTTCTTTCTCTGTATGTATACAAAACATCACATACCAGGAATAGCATATTAAGCTGGACTTATGCAACCTGATGTACAAAATAAACACACACATATTTATGCTCTGTAGACATTGAATGCATGTAAATCCCTAAAAAATATGTGGTAGCCCTGGGCAAGAGAAAGGCAGTAAAATCACTCTAGGTGTAGGGATAGTGTAAACACATGATAAATAATGGAACAATTAAAAATAATAGCACAGAGTTTTTCTCTCTCTCTCTATACCTTCCTCTTTCTTTCTTTCTTTCTTCCTTCTTTCTTTCTTTCTTTCTCTTTCTTTCTTGTCTCTCTCCCTTCCTTCCTTTTTTTCTTTCTTTCTTTTCTTTTTTATCTCTTTTTCTTTCTTGTCTTTCTCTCTCCCTTCTTTCTTTCTTTTTCTTTCTTTTCTCCTTTCTTGTCTCTCTCTCTCTCTCTCCCTTTTCTCTCTCTCTCTCTCTCACACACACACAAACTCTTCCTCTTTCTTTCCTTCTTTCTCTTTCTTTCTCTCTTTCTTCTCTCTCTCTCTCACACACACACATACACACCTGGTCTGGGACGAAGTGTGATTCGGCGAGCTCCAGAGCAGCAGCGGCGGGAGAAGGAAGAAAGTGGCGTTCCCACCGAGGCCGGTGGCCTCAGGAGACGCTGGAAGGCGGGGAGGGGGGCCGCCCGGCCCGGGAAGCTTCTTAGCCAAGCAAAGCTTGCCAGGCTCCCCTCGCCACCATCCCCACTGCACCTCCAACGCCGGCGGCTTCGGGAGACCCTGGAAAGCGGGGAGGGGATCCAAGATGGCGGCGCCCACAGAGACACCGATGGAACCGGCTCCGTGACATCATCACCGAGCTACTAACGGTTCTAAAGAACCAGTAGGAACCCATCTCTGACTAAAACATATGAAGAATGGTTGCAGGAATTGGGTATATCTAGTCTAGTGAAAAGAAGGACTAGGGGTGACATGATAGCAGGGTTCCAATATTTGAGGGGCTGCCACAAAGAAGAGGAGGTCAACTATCAGAGTTTGTTGCATAAAAATAAAAAACCAGAAGTACACATAGATGACTGATTCAGCTGAATTCAATAACTTCTTTATAAACATAATAATATATACATACAATACCACAGATTATTTCTTCAAGTAAACACATGCAAGAGTTAGTTTCATTTCAGCAGCAGACAAGCACAGAGAGGACAAAGAGCAGAATGGACTGGAACCACGCCCAACCTTAAGCTAAGTTTCAGTTTCGATTCTCTGCACAGACTCAGAAGTGGTTAGCTCCCATTGGCTGACTCAGTTGCTATGCCTATTCATTGGCTAACCTTGTTAACATGGCTCTCCCAGTCATGAATATTCTAACACTCCTCCCTTCATGACTGGAAGACACATCAATCAAATAATTTCATATTCTTCAGATAGTTGTATTTGAA
>QLTV01001839.1:817213-835263 GCA_003457575.1 Thermophis baileyi
ACAGCTATACTGTATTAACAGATTATTTTGTACTGTTTAAATTTTTTTATGTGTTATGATTTATACTGCCGAGAGTCACTTGTTACTTGACAAAATAAATAAATAAATTAAATAAATAAATAAAAACCGGATGCAACTCACTAACCAAATCCCCTTGCTCTGCAATGGAAATTCTGATCCCATCTGTGTGGTCATAAATCGAGGGCAACCCGTAACTGAGGCCGTCCACCTTACTGCTGGTCATTATTTTCCTTTCCACCCTTCCCAGCAGTACAGACATCTCTACGGTGCTGAGTCTTGCATTCATAGACTGGTAGAGTATTTGCATGCTTTTAATCAATGCTTAGCAACTACATAGATAGAGTTTGCATGATCGCAGTGTTCCGATATTGGAGGGACTGTCACTGAGAAGAGGGAGTCAACCTATTCTCCAAAACACCAGAAGGCAAGATGAAACAAAATGGATGGAAAATAATCAAGGAGAGAAGCAACCTAGAACTAAGGAGAAATTTCCTAACAGTGAGAACAATTAACCAGTGGAACGGCTTGCCTTCGGATGCTGTAGGTGCTGGAAGTTTTTAAGAAGAGTTTGGACAGCCACTTGTCTGGAATGGTACAGGGTCTCCTGCTTGACCAGGTGGTTGGACTAGAAGACCTTCAAGATCCCTTCCAACTCTATTATTCTGTATTCGAAATAAGCAGGAAGGCCAGTGGCATAATGAAATAGTGCCCATACAAATTGTAATGCTGATAGCCTAACTTGGCTTGTGATACTAAGAAGTAGTGATTGCAAAGGACTTCATTTTTTCCTCCCAAAATCTGTTGAATCGAAAATAACAAAACACATGAAATATCTGGAATATAAATGAGTCAGCAAGAAGCCAGGTGAATTTTGTATATAACTCTAATGACACCAATACCATTTTTAAGGCATTGGGTTCAAATAAAATGCATTTTAAAGGGAATCATTAATTCTGGGGCAATTCCTTTAAATTATGAAACTTTTTTAATCTGACAAGCAAAACAGTTTGCTAAACTAGAAATTAAACTTCACATCAAAGTAAATGTCTTCTCAGTATGTGCAAAGATTATGCAATAACGTATAGCCAGAAAACAATATAGGTACTTACAGCAAGCAAAAAGAAAATGCTATCAAGACAAATTATTGTGTTATGTTCTTTCAAATGTAATAGTTTTCCTATGTTTATAAAATACTGCTTTTTGGATGAGAACCAACCTGCTTAAAAAGAACATTGCTCAAGCTGGCAAAAACTTCCTGCACATTGTGTGCAATTCTTTGCTACCTAGGACACACTGCAAACATGCGTAATCCTGGCAATTCCCAGAAAAATCTACTTGTGGAAAGCCTCAGAGTTTAAAAAGCCACCAAAATACCAAGCAGCCTCAGATGCAACAAAAGCAACAGGGATATGTGTGTGCGGGTAGAAACCTTTAGGCAACTAAGACATTCACTTACTTCACTATAATAAATATACACCGGAATTATAAAATGTCTATAATTCATTGTATCTAATCCTTATTAGGTAAGGGAACAGGCTCGTAAATCCAAACCAGATGGGTGAATATTCTTAAAACAAGGACCCTGCATCAGAACGACAAATAGTGTTGCTGCAGCTTAAATAATATTTAGATGTAGAACTGTATACTGCCAGGAGCAAGATTTTTCCAGAGGGAAAGAGTAAAAACTGCAATATCTCAACCTATTTGCTGAGTGTGTGTCCTTAGATGTTTAGTTGTATTGTCTGTGATAAATGCACAGATCGTGCTCAACTTACAACTTTAATGGAGCACGTAATGATGTTCATAAGTCATGGCAGTCATTAAGTGGGTCACCACGTGACCGTGTTTTACAATCTTAGTTGAGGCAATTGTTAAGTGAACTTCGCAGGAAACCAGAAGTAAATAAATCATGGTCATAAATCACAATCATGAGTCTGCAGGACACTGCAAATGGTCGCCTATGTTGCCCCAAATGCAATCACCTGATTGGGGGACGGTTGTCAAAACTTTGAAACCAGATCGTATGTGGCTTTGGGGAGATATCTTGTAAATTTGAAGGGTTGCTAAGTGACTGGTCAGAAGTCAAGGTCTACCTATATTGCCGAACAATCTTAAGAATCTGCTTTTATTTTCTGGCTGTTATCATTCCCCCCCCCCCAATACATTTGATCATACAGTACTGCACGATTTTTGGAGAACATTCTCTTCTGAATAATGGTGGAGCTTTTTGCAATAAGGGACAGGAGAAATGGTTATGTCTTACCAAGTGCGGAACTGATTTACATATCACATTCCTTCTTGGCTATTTTTCTACTGAGTAGCGTAATATAACTTTTGCATTTTTGCCCAAATTCTACACAATATACTTTCAGAATTACACCATTGCTTTTGGAACTGCAGGTTTACACTTAATTAAAAAAAATTTTTTTTGGGATGAACCAGAAAACAACTCTTAGCATTTCTGATAGTTGTGGGCACTGAATGGGCTGAACACTATGTGTATCAAGATAGAAAGACCCAACCTTGAGAAATTCACATTTCATGCCTCAAAGAGCAAAAGGATTAAGCCCTGAAATGCAAGGAAACTGTTCAGGTTCTACATCAGTATATAATATTGATAAAGGACCTCCTGACACATTATATACTAGATCTGTGTAAACCATTCAAAAGGAGCAAATACAAACATTTCCATTACAACTGCTAATGAAGAACTGTAACTTTCTGTCAGCCCAACAAGGTACGCAAGACTAAGAAATTAATGCTATACAGATCAGGACTACTTTTATGGGAATAGCTATAGTAACTCTTGACAGTGCTTCCCCCTCCCTCACTTTATCTCAATGTGAAATAGGGAGGGACATGTCTGAGTGGCAACCCTGAAACTGACCTGACGGAAGCCATCTTGCAGCTTCAGTGTTGCCACACTGGAGCTGAGGGATGGGGGGGGGACTTTAGATAGTTGAGCTGTAGCCAAAATAAAATACTTTCTCTTGGGAACCAAGGACATTCTCACACCTGGTCAGAGGAAGGAGGAGTGATGTCACCAGGCAACCAGACAGAGCCGTGATTGGACCATGTGACTGATTGTTTTGAAGAAAGTGAAAAACTTTTACTTTTAATTAGGTGAAAACCGCGGGAACCTTCAGAGTCGGTTTTCATCAGATCTGTGCCAATATGATATATCCAATAAAGCTATTCTTTGAGGAATCTACCTGCCTCGGAGTTTTGCTTGCTATGGGTCTATTACTTGGAACCCTGACACTGAGACATTTCCTCAAGTTATTTTATTGGCAAGGGCTCAAATCCACTTATCTGACTGTTGCCTCAATAGCAGCTCTTCTTCCTCCTGTCCTTAAAGGCCATTCCCTATGTCCTCTACACCGTGCATACATAGACTTGCACAAACAACCAGGGATAGTTTTCAAAGCAGCTACACAAACTTTTCAAATAACATGGCTGCTTTAAACTTCAAGGAGTTGCTTTGCATATGTGAATGCATTTTGGGAAGAATCTCTTGCAAATATTTTGCATATCTGTAGTATATACCTTGCCTCTATATTAGTAAAGTTTACCACCATGCTCTTTCCTTTTCTCAATTCCTTCCATTCCATGAAAACACCTGAAAAGAATTTGTACTCATATCTGAACTTGTGTCCAAAACCTATTGAGATTTTGTGAGTGAATATGAAGTCAAAGAAAAAGGAGTAGGGTGAAAGGATATCAGACATATATCACTGCCCTCTTAACCATTTTAGCTCTAGAATATAAAACAAAGGTTGTTCTCTCATGGATTCCTCAAATCTCAACACACAATGTTCATAATTCATGAGCCAAGTAATAAAACTGATATATTTTTTAAAAATGCAATTATTTGCGAAGACTTTACAAATTTTACTATTGTACAGATCAAACATGGTTTTATGTAGAATGGCAAGCTGTTATATTGATATCTGTAACATACCAAAGAGATATAGAAGAATTTATGTCTAATAATTTAATGGAGTTAGATGCCAGATCATAGTTATTGCCACTACACTCATACATCTGCTATATCTTTATTATTCATAAACAGGATTTGAATCCATCCTTCCTCCACACTTTGCAATGAATGGCTATATTTATCATCTTGTTACTATGGGAATATTATATATGACATATGCTGACATCTTGGTATTTTAATTTTCATACAATGTGTACTTCTAGCAAACCCTTTTTTGCTTCCAAGATGATCTGCCACTAAAAGACATTCATTAATTACTTCAAAGTGCTCACCAAGGATCACTTTTCTGTCTCCATGCACATTAAAACTTTCCAAAGATTACTTTAATTGTTCTGAGAAGCCAGGAAAGATAATATTAATATCATTCATTTCAAGATTGATTGATACTGTTAGCTTCTACTCTCATGGTATTGCAGCCCACAGGTTGGGGACCCCTGGTCTAGAGCATGGGTGCCCAATCTTTTGGTTTGCCTGTGCTACACTGAGTGAAGAGGAATTGTCTTGGGCAGCATATAAAATATATAATATATTTAATGTATATAAATCACATAATAAAGTTAAAAGTTTATGGTATTGTGGGGCCACATTAATAGCTGACCAGGGCCGCATGCAGCCTGCAGGCCACGGGTTGGACACGCCTAGTCTAGAGTATAGATACTAACATTTTGTTACATCACCAAATTTCTCTACACACATGAATTTTGTACTACACGACCTGAGTGTCAGGCTGAAGCCATATTTTATTAGAGACTTTGGCCTGCCACACTTTACGTTTGAGAATGTATTCGTGCTGTAATTCTAGATGCTATTTGGAACTCTGACACTGAGTGTCAGAAGTTCCCTTTCCCCATCCTATGATTTCCCAGGTTACTCGTAATACTTAAAATAATGTTTACTTTGCTTATTTAATTTTAGTGCATACTTAATGCATCATGCTTCAGTGCATACTTAATGCATCATACTTCATAAGTGCTTTCAACTGAGCCTTTTACACGACAGCTGACTCAGTTAAACCACAGAATTTTACTGAGGTCCCAGTGTTATTATATTACTAATAAAGCCACCTCAGCAGACAGGATGCAGAACCATAGATTGGACAGCTGGCATGTAAAAGATATATCTCGGCCCACAGAAGGAACAGGAGCATGGGAAGCACCCTCCCTAGTTTTCTGGAAAATAAAAGGAAAAGGAGGGGAGAAATACTTTCAGTCCTGCAAGAGTCTGTTAATGTAACTTTACAATCAAGAAAGAGCTTAGACATCTGGTTGAACTTCTGGTCTGAGCTACTTTGCAGGGCTAACATGCCTTCAACTGTTTCTTCATGTTGCATAAAATTCAATGAGAAACAGAAAAAGCTTCTTGTTCGTGTAGATACAAAGATATGTGGCTAAAGCAGTAGGAAGGGTTGTCCCAAGAAAAGGAAATTAGATTTGGGGTCTGCCCGTCCCTAACCAAGATTTTTAGAACAAGCTGGCAAGTTTTCATTTTCCAGCCTGAAATCAGATAAATTGCTACTTCTCCCTGCATTTTCAAAACATGGTATACATTTCTCTGGCTATTTGCAAAAAAAACCAAAAAACAAACAAACCACCAAGTCTGAACATCAGCTGTAAAGAGGCCACTGTAACTGTAAAACTGCTACCCCTATTGCATTTAAATACCGATTGCTAGTGTGAGGGTCCAAAGATAGCATGCTGACAATTTTACAACCAGGCACTTTTCCCAGTAGCTGTAACCATGGGTGCATGTTGCTGTGGTGGCTGGAAGCTATGAGAGGGACATGAGTTTTCTAAACAATACCAACAGCCAGGCCCCATGAGTAGGGGTCTGAAGAGAATGTGTATGGGGATGGGAGATGATCCTATCCTAGCAAAATACCCTTTCCCATTACCCACACAAAAGAGGAAGAAAATAAATTCCTAGCCTCTCTTTCTCCACATAATCTACAAAGTGATTAAAAAGAAAAAAAAATGGGGAAAAACCCCACAGGCTTGCACTTTGCAGCCAAGCAGCCAAGGGGGGTGGGGGGGGACAGAAGAATTTTGATGATTTTTACCTCAGCTCTCTTTGCCCATATGGCTGCCATAAAGAGCTGCAGGACTTGCACTCTTAGGAGTTAGAAATTGTCCTGATCAATCCTCACTGATTTTTAAAGGTTCCTTTGTATTTACTAGTCATATGCAGGGAATAAAAACTAGAGCGATTGCTGAAGAAGGGGACCTGCAAAATCATCAACCTGCTTTTCCCTTTCAAGGACCTGCAATGATTCCCAATGGCCAGGAGGGCTAGTGAAGAAAATATATATTCTGTTAATGGGGAAACAGACTGCCCACAAACTCTGCAGAATTTAACAATTACAAAAGGAAAAATCTTGCTTTCTGCAATTTTGCCTACATTAAAGCCGAGCCAGAACTAGACAACAGGAGACACAAAGTCCCAGAACTTATAGTTGTTGGAATACCCTAAATTGACTAGAAAGTGAAGCTGCTTCAATACATCAACAGAAGTGGAGGGAATATATGTTAACCATGAGGATTGTGGTAGTGGAACAACCACATTGGGTATTTGATGGTGAACATCAGCACATCACACTAACCTTAAGAGATAAAATTATAATGTTGGAAAGGAACTTTTAGGTTATCTAGTCCCACCTTCTGCTCAGTACAGGAATCCAGTTCTCTTAGACAAGTGGCTGTCCAGTCTCTTTTTGAATTGAATTGAATTGAATTGAATTGAATTGAATTTTCCTGCTTGATTATGATGTGAACTCTGACCCGGTGAAGAAGGCTTTCAATTAAGAGCAATTTGACTCTTGGTGACTACAGGTAGTCCTCGATGTATAACCATTTGTTTAACCTCCATTTCAAGTTACGACGGCACGGAAAAAGGTTATTTACAACCGCTTCTCACATTTCTGACTGTCACAGCATCCCCATGGTCATTTGATGAAAATTTGGTTGCTTGGTGACTAGCAAGTATTTACAATGGTTGCATCATCCGGAGGTCACATGTTCACCATTTGCAACCTTCCTGGGGGGTCTTCCAACAAGCAAAATCAATGGGGGGAAACCTAATTTGTTAACAACTGTGTGATTTGCTTAATGACCATTGTGATTAGCTTAACAACGTTAGCAATAGATCAGGCACAATTCACAGAACAACCACATCACTTAGTGACAGAAGTTCCAGTCCCGATTATTGTCCTAAATCAAGGCCTACCTGTGTATCGAATAAGCAGTACATGGATGAAAGAACTAGAAGCTTAGTTTCCAAGCCCACCAAGCACTGCTCTCTCCTAAAATATTTAGATTGTTATTTTTCACAGTGTTTCTCCTTCCATCAGGGTCACTGATTCTAGTGAGATTTGGAGACATCAAATTCACTTTAACATTTACAGAAAGATTATGTAATGAAGTTTACCATGCAAATTCACAGTGGAAAAAAATACTGATACACATGCTATGTAATTTTATTATAAAGGGAAAAAGAAATCAAAAGTTGAAATACAATTGTTTAATGGTCACGCTGCTAAACCTGTGTTACCTGATTCTGGCAATTAAGAGGTAAGTAAGAGTCCAAAAGTGGAGGAAATGTACTTTTCTTATAAAGCTGAGAGGAGCCTGCCATACTACACTGATGTTTCTCTTGAGAGCTGTTACGAAAAGAACCTGCAAAGAAATGTAAACATGGAAAACACAATATTACTATATAAATTAGATTACAACACTGCTGACCTCTTAAATCAACATTAGGCATTTGTCTAAATGCTTTGTTCCTGACCAACACATTGTTCACCTAAGCAACGTATTACCTGAGCAACTCAACGCTCTGAGATCTGCACAAGCACTACCTTAGATGAAACAAAGGAAGGCTTTATTGCTAGATTTTATTGAATAATTATAATTCATTAGATATTCCATATCAATCCCCTTTATGTAATTATGTTTTCCATATGATAAATATTAAATTTGTTTCAGGCTGTAGGATTTGCTGTAGGATTCTTCCATCAAAGAAGTGTTTTAAAAAACCCAGGACTGACTGAAGTATGATTACACAATGGACAATTGTCTATTTTTCTGAACTTAGTCCATTTAGTTTGGTTCAAGTATTTTACTGGGCCATAGTTTGTCCAGGTTCCATGAACAAACCACAATTGTTTAGAATTATATACTGCATTAAGGCATAATCCTAAATGAAACCACATAATCTGAGCTGGATGACTATTGAATAGCAGGAAAGAGATGCAAAAACCTCTGATGAACTTTTGCAGTGCAGAAATAATATAGTAGCAGCAGGCTATGACAAGTTAAACAGAGCAAAACAAATTATACCTTTGTTTGTAAGAAGAACTTGTCCTCTGTCTCTGTACCAGCTTTTTTGTTTAGGCTTTAACATCATACAATTACAAACACTTGCTGAAAACCTTAAAGCTGTGATATTTCTAAGTTATGTTTCACCACTCAATTTTGTCACCTCCTTCTTCCCTTTTCCCAAACAGCCCTACATTCTGCATCTTCAAACTATCTGTTGATTTACAACACAAAACATTTATACAATATAGAAAAATTAATTGAATTCATTTTTAGAAGATCACTGAACAAGTATTTTCTGTTCTGTGTAAATTCATTAGTTATTGCTCTCATTACACAGCTAGCTTTCAAAAATAAGTCCAACTTAATTAATTGTTTGGTAGGAATGGAATCAGAAATAAGCCAAAATGCAATTTACTTGTGTCTGAACATAGTGTTCCAATTGTGGCTTATGCAACAAGGTATTGTTAAGGCAAAGCAGATGACTTAGTGTGATGTGTAAACCCAGCCTACATCTCAGAGCGGGATAGATAAAGGGCATTTGATTTCTTTGATTGAAAGAAATGAAATGTATTTTCAGTACTTGGTGTTCAGTTATTTATATTCACTCGCCCACCCTTATCCTTATTTCCAAATTTTAAAGATATTCAGTGTAAGGAAAAGAAAAATGTAAAAGAAAATGTAAATAGGGCTTGGCATAGCTCCTCTGATTGAGTTTGACATTTTGCTGGGGGCTGCTCATTAGATGGAACTACCACCAGAGGTGGGTTCCTGCCAGTTTGGACCAGTTCTATAGAACCGGTAGTAAAAATAGGGACTGGTTCTCCGAACCGGCAGTAACTGCAGCCTGGCCATGCCCCCGAGCTGGTTCTTTCGGTGGCGCCATAGGTGCCGCCATCTTGTTTTCTTCTTCTGCGCATGCGCAGAAGCTTTTAGCACTGCACATGCATGAAGCACGCATGAAGCGCACTGCGCGTGCGTGAAGCACCCGCAAAGCGCACCCGCGCCACGCGCCACTGAGCGAACCGGCAGTGACGAAAACCAGAACCCACCCCTGAGTACCACCCAACATATAGGTCTTCATCACTGCTCACAGGGCAAGGCTCTTATGGTGTAGCTTCTCCAAACATGGATGCAGCACAAGTGAGCAGAGTAGGGAGCTTCTGAGTCCTTGGTACACTGGACAAAAGCATGCCATTATGCCATAGGAAGACCCTCAACTCAAGTTGTACTCTACTCTCGAGCAGAGGAAAGGGGAGGTAGGACATCTAGGCAAGCAGAACCAGCAACCCTGCCCAGGTTCAGCACAGCTCGTGCTAGCAAGGGCATTAAAATAACATCTGACACATTACTAAGACATGGTAGGTATAGCTTATTGAATATGCCACAGCTATCTGCAATTGCACAACACGCTAAGATATAAACCATAACACATAATTTATTTAATAATAGTGCAGAGCAACATGTCCTTGAATTATTTCAAGGTTTTGAGTTTTCAATGAGGCTTCTGTTTCGCAGAATTCAATAAAGGTCAAATTTGAAATGAGAGAGTAGACAGTTCAAGAAGATTAATGACCATGATGAATAGGCACAAAACAATGTAACATTCATAGAATGTTACCTTGATTTCTTAAGGAATTTCTGAACTCCAAAGGGAACTCTTGAGTCACAGTGAACCACTGATTTAAAAAAAAAAAATATTGGTGAAATACAACAAAAAGGTACACTGACTATCCAATAAAAGAATGCCATATATTAACGATGATCAAAATAAGGTGAACGTAAAACAAGAAACTAATAAAGAAAAAATAAGAACTGTGTAGGATCAATATAAGATTAATCCAATCTTCCAATTTAGTATTAAATTTAGCCATAGAAATCTAATTCTCCATTCTCTCATTTTTAGATTATAAGGAGAGTTCAAAAATGGATACCACATACAACATCTTGAATCTATCCCTTAACATCAAGAGCATACATTTCTTTCCATTTACATAAAATTATTATTTCTGCTGAGCTCCAAGATTTGCAAGGCTAAAGCTCTGTGAACTTTTACAAACAGGTTACTACTGACCAAAGCAGTGTTCATGTCTCAATCCCCAATGGGGCCAGGAGAGCGGTTTTTCAGGCCACCTCCCACTGATGGAACTCAATTCAGTGAATCCCTGAATTCAAATTAAAAGGGCTCAACAATTTTCAGTGGGCCATGCCAACCACCTGGAGCCTTAAAAATCTGATATAACCCTAAGCAAACCCAATGTCTAGCCCGAAGAGAATGACTTATAATTCATAAAGTCTCAGATGATATCTTCCAGGACTTCATGATCCTTGAAGAATGGTGTTCTCAAAACACGCTGCCAGAACCTAGAAGGGGCCATCCAAAATGAAGAAAGCACTTTACAGAAAGTCCAGTTTCCTTCCGAAAGTCAACGTCCTTCTGATCTTGGCTGTCTCAACCCAGCCCTTGAGAGTATTGATGAGCTCAGGTGTACCTTGTGGACTTTTCTCTATTACTCATCTCCCTGCATAATATGACACCAGGCAGGACAGGTTGTTGATTATGAAGGATGAAATATCATCATCCCCAAGTCCTTTGTCACAAAAATGTGGATCAGCATACCCAAGAGCTTCCTTGTTAGCTACCTTTGGCATGGATCGCTCAGTATACCCACGCCTGTGAAGAAACAGTAGCTGTTGATTTCAAAAACACTAGGCTTTGCAACCTCTCTGGCTATAGGTGGGCGAAATGCATATTTTGGTTTAGCCCTGTTGTGTGATCCCAAATGCTCCAAGTAAAGCATCCACAACAATCCTGTCTCATCAGCGGTTGACTTTGGCTTTTCTTCCCCGCCTTCTCCCTAGAAAAGTCAACCGCGCCCGGGATCCTGTGGCTTGTAAAGCCTGTGCGCTTCCAGCGAGTCCTTCTAAAGACGGAACCCCCCCCCCCATCCCCACGCGGTGCGGCTTACCCCTCGCAACCGAGCACGGCGTCCCTCGGTGCACAGGCGAAAGCGCCCTCGCTTCCGTTTTGGCAGCTGCAAGGGCGGGCCAGCTTTGAGCGCCACCCTTGTCTCCTTCCCACCCGCGGTCCTGCGGAGCCGATGGCGACCCTTCCTCTGACTTTTTAAGGGCCGGAGAGATTGCTTTTCTGTTTCTTCCCTATAAAAAGACGGCCTGGAATTACTGTGCGGGGAAAGCAAACAATGGCGGGAATGACTGTTCAAATGCAAAAGAGTTCTTAGAAAAGGTACCCTGAGGGGATTAAAAAAAAGTTTTTCACCACGTTCTCGTGGCGTCACACCGGTTCATGTTGATTTTATTATTTTAGAATGTTAATATCTTCGTAACAATATGCAAGAATCGAGCATTTATTTTATTTATTTCACCGATATCTGAAATTCATAACTCCGGTTACCATAAATAGAATTGAAGAAAGATTTTGTTTTCTGCAACTTCTTGTTGGATAATTCTAAATGCTCACACCCCAATCCCATAAATTACAAAATATTAAATAATGCAGATTCCCAAAATTTGAGCTGCATGCCCCAACAGAGAGATAGTTTAACATTTGGGATTTAATATCTCCTTCATTTTAGATGTATTTATTGGGGAATACATCTCAATATTTCTAATAAGACTAGAAGTAATTAAGTAAATAGCAAGAGTAGTAGCTGCAAGGGAATATCCAAGTAGCTTTAAGAAGTTTCTTCCAGCATTACTTGTGTTTTCTCTATGCATAAGGGTATAAAAGAGGAGTAAATCACATAAAGGTAACCTAATGGTTTTTATTTTACTTCCTACTAATACTGGTAGCTATATATATTTCCATGGAGACACCCCACCCCCACCCCCACCCCCAAAGTCCTGCTGAGCTGCTTCATTTTGGCAGGGAGTGCTCCTGAGAGCAACAAAGAAAGAGTATTGGGAGTTTGTGCCAACAGTATATATTTCCCAACTGGATCACTCAATATATAAAGGTAATTCCAGCTGCCTGCTAAGGCAAGTGGGCACCTATATTAGGCAGCAGTGATATAGGAAGATGCCAGAGGCCATGATAATGGCAAAGGCATCAATTCATACTGTGTGGGAGAAAGCAATGGTATTTTATACTCCTGTATTTTTATCAAAACAAAAAGCAAAAAAACCCAATGGGTAGAAAATATAGAATGATTGCTTGGTGATGGGCTCCTCCTGTATGCTACTGAGGAAGAGCTGATGATCTTTTAGAGTGCTGATGGTGCTTATAACAGAACTAAAATCTTCAGGATGTCAAGTTGCTGATGTTGCCGTATAAGAACATAAAATCCAAAGCTGCAAAGATAGAATTGCAGTAGGGACATGGAACATAAGAAGCATAAACATAGGAAAGCTCAACCCTGTTAAAAGATGAAATGAAACAACTACAAATTGACATCTTAGGCATTACTGAATTGAGATGGATGGGATAGGACACTTTCTGTCAGACAGTCATACTATTTATTACTCAAAACATGAAAAAACTAAAAAACAGCATTGCTTTTATAGTTAGGAAGAGTATAGCAGGAACAGTACGTTGGCTACAATGGAATCAGTGACTGAATAATATCAATTAGACTTCATGGACAACCCTTTAATGTGATGGTCATTTAAATTTATGTTTCAACCACCAGTGCAGAATCAAAGGTTGAAAAAGGAACTTGTCATTGAGTCCCATCCTAGAAGTGAAATCATTTCTGAATTTGGAAATTGGACTACCAATCAGAAAACTAATCCTCAGAATAATCCCACACACAATTGCTCTGATCAATCTGTCTGTATGAGGGTAGATTTACACTGTTTAGAAGGAAACCTATAGGACCACCTTTTAAACTAACGAAATTTGGAGAGAGAACTCAGGTGCAGAGCTCTCTCCTTGATGAAGTTCAGTTTAAAATTGACAGAACATACAAGATGTGCTGCTTGTGGTTGGAGACTGGAATGCCAAAACTGGAAACACAAGAAGAAAATGTAGTTGGATGGTAGCAAATGAAAAGGAGACCAATTTATCAATTTCTCCCACACCATTGGAAGCTGCACTGATACTACCCTGACCCTTTCGGGTAAATATGATATGTACTTTTGAACACAAATGCTGTGTTCAAAGCCAAATCTATAGTAGGAATATATATAGTATATAAATAATTGCATGAATATGAATATATACTACTACAAAAATACTTTTAAGACTTTGTTTATAAGAGCAATACTACACTAAAGTGATGCCAGCTCCAACGTATTTCTATATGTGTTGTGATGTCACATACATATGAAAGGGGCAGAACTTGCCTTGCAATGGTGTGATGCTTTTATCATTTTGACAAAAGCAGCAGATTCTATAAATTTCTCTGGTTGTAAGTGAGGCTGTCAGAAGCTGAGTGTAGGCTACAAATGGCAATCACATGACTGTGGGAAACTGTGACTGTTGTAAATGTATGCCAGTTGCCAAGTGCTTTGGGGATGCTGCCCCACATGACCCAGGGGATGCTGTGTCTGTCCTAAGCTGGAGGACCAGTTGTAAATCTACTTTTTCAGTGCTAAGTTTGAATGGTTGCTAAACAGGGCAGTTGTTAACCAAGGATTATCTGTGCAGTTTCCGCACTCTAATTTTGACAAAGAGTATCTCAGGCAGGGCCGTGTTAGTTTCTGCCTATATAACCATGAAACACTATAACTATGCAAATTTTGGAGAAATTGTTCATTGAAAAAGGAGTACCAGTCTTTCCTGGGTAGATTGGAGCAGGTAAGGAAAACAGTGAACTGAGAAGTTCCAACAAGCAGTTCTCAACAAAATGATAGCTTGTTTTGGTGTCTTTAATCCTATGTAGCCAGGAGATCTAATTTCAGCTCTAAAAATTCATTGTACCTGAGGATACCCACTACTGTAATCTATTTCATACATCAGTCATTAGAGAAATCTAGGGTTTGCAATTTCTGATTCTCCTGAGGGGCCACTGATTTCAAATTCAGTAATGTTTAACTTCTTCTCCCCACTGAAAGAACAGCAAAGTTGTGGAGGGGGCTTACTTCTCTCGATTTTTGAAAATAAATCCCTGTTAGTGGGCCTCTGTATTAGTTCTTCTATTTGCTAGCATCAATAACTCCCCACTGCTACCTTATAACTTGAGCCATTCCATCTAATCTCGACAAGAATAATCTGGCAAATGATCACCCAATTATCCCACCATGTACAATTGAAAAGCTCTATACAAAATGTTTTTGTAATAAACGTGCATAATCCCAGCGTGCACCTTCCACAGAATAAGCAACTTTCAGATTAGCTCACTTGACTGTTGATCAGTGTAAAAATCTCAACACCATCTGGCTGAGAAATATTTCTTAAGAAGTTCCCTTTATACTCCATTATCAACTAGAGGCTGGGGAAGAATTTAGATGTTTCTATTGACTCATGGCCTTCTCAAGCTGATGCTTCCTCATGGGAGCATTTTTATGCAAATCAAATGTAAAAACAGTGAAGAATTACCTCTCACATTCCCCTGTCAAAAGAAATCAAGCAGAGGTGCTGTCTGGGTTCCTGCAATTAATTTTTTATATTAATCATTCTGGCTCCTGCCATTTGAAATTTTATCCCTCAGCTCTCACCCATGTCTATTTAACTCTATTCCAGGCTGGCCAACTGGGGAATTGTGGGAGTTTTGAAGTCCACACATCTTCAAGTGACCAAGGTTGGGAAACACTATTCAGATGGTAACATTATTTTAGCATATCCCAAGTTGGCCTTTGCAGATGAGTAGGAGCAGTAGTGTCCCTTAAGAATGACCTAGAGATTAAGTATACTAAAATAAAGCTGCTAGTTTCCATTAAAAATCATTTTATTCTTGTTGATATTTGGCAAATAAATGGTAAACCTATTGAAAAAATCAAGTACTTTAAATATTTAGGTATATATTTCCAACCACCTACTTTCTGGATAAATTGAGCTCTCATCAAAGTACAAACTATCCAATGAAATGAACATGTTGATTTAAGAGAATATAAGCCTCTTGCTGAAATAAAATATATATGCAATTTTAACATCTGACTTGCCAATGGTGAAACCATTAGTTAATTTTCTGTGAAAATGTAGGATATTAAACATACAATGTCTCACAAAATTTTGCTGTTTATTCAAATAAATAGAAACGTTGCAGGTTTACAAAATCACTGTGCTATTCTATATTTACAAAGTACTAATAAAATATTTTTGTTCAGAATACTTTGAATAGAGACAGCATATTTCTTTTTGTCTCTGTTGTGAGAATGAAAGTTAATTCATAAACTTCAGAGTCATCCTCAGAGCACATCCAGAAAGTTGAAATAAACCATGGAAAAAGTTTTTTTCCCCAGTCTTCCTTTAACTCCTCTGGATCTCAGCATGCATTCAGGTGTTTCCCCCTTTTTCAGTAAGGTGAACCTGTTCTAAACATATTTGGAATAGATTCAAATTACACAAGAGTCCTCAATCTTTACAAAGGTTAACAAAATAAATCACTGTGTTATAACAAATTGAACAGAGACCATAAAAATTGAACACTCATATTTGGCTGGTTTTAGTAAAACCTATATACACTTGAGGCATTAAACTTACTTCACCATTCTCATCTTTCACGTTCAAACATTTATACTACCTTAGCAAAGAATAACACACAAATGAGTTGCATTCCTGTCTTTTTCCTTAACACTAGGCCATGATTTTTAAAAAAAAAAATGCTGGATAGATAACACTAATCCATTCAAGAAGTGAAGCAGAATTCCAGAAGCAGAGGTGAAGCAAGGATGCTCTTTTGGCAGACATATTTGACACATATCTTGGGAGACAATAGTAAGCACCTTTCTGATGCGCTATCAAGCAAAGAGATGGTGGTCTTGACTGGGGAGTAACAATCCCTTCCAAGTGCATTTTACATAAAGCTACCGTTGTACAACGTGAGGCCACCTTGCTGCCTTAGCAACCGCTGGTTATTAGAACGGCAGGGCTTTCCGCCTGGGTGTTTCCGAAGAAAAGGCACAAAAAAGAAAACCACACCCACCTCCCCAGGAAAGACAGAGGCTGAAATCTACCCCCAGTGCTTTACAGTAGGACCCATAAGTAGATTTTTTTTCTCTCGCAGGAATAACCTAGAAAGCAACCGGAAAACGGAACGGTAAGCATTTGTATTCGCAAACGGTGCTTTTTTCGGAAGAGCGCCTTGCCGAAGGGCCACGCCGGTTATGAAAGGCTGAGGAACCACAAGCCCGGCCGCTCAAAGGGTGCTCAAGTGAGGCAGGGTGTCCATCTTGCCCGCCCGGTCCCGGGCAGCGGCGCTTTCCACACCGCGGAGCCATTCGGTGCACTTGCGCACCAGTCCTTCGTCGGCCGCGAAGGCTCCGGGGTCGCCCGCCGCCTCGTCTTCCTCGTACTCCACGTCGTCGTAGCGGTGGCGCTCGTTGAGCAGCGACACTTGCAGCAAGGCGCGTAAGTCCCCTTCGGGCGACGAGGTTCCCGCCAGAGGACACCTGGAGGCGTCGGGGGAAGCGAAGCGGGCCACCCGCCCTCGCGGCCGCTGCTTCTCCAGGCTCCGCCGCTGCAAGACCCGGATCGCCTCCGGGGGAAGGCTGAGCGAGAAGCGGAGCGAAGCTTCCCCGCGGCCTCCCGGCGCCGCGCAGAGGCTCTCGCAGGAGCGCCCCCGCTGCTCCTCCTCTGCCTCCTCACCTCAGGCAATTGCGCTTTGGACAAATAACTGTGGCCGATTCACTGTGCAAGACAATTAGCCCCACATCCCAGTGTCTAGTCTGCATGCCAAAGGTTGCTCCACTGCCTTCCCATTCGATGAGGTCTGCAGTTGGGGCACGCATTGACTTTGGGAGCGGGCCACCTGGCCTCACAGCCACTGCTTCTCCAGGATCTGGTGTTGTAGGATCCAGATCACCTCTGGGTAAAGGCTGACCAAGAAGCACATTGAAGCCTCCCCATGGCCTCCTGATACTGCATTCGTGTAGAAGAGCGTGCCCCCATCTGGAGCCTCAAATGGCCCCGGCTGCAAGACAAGGCAGCGCTTAAGGCAGCCGCCGCCGCCCCTCCTTCGGCCGGCGGGGCGTTCCTGCCGCCTTGGGCCGCTTTGCCGCGCGACAGCTGCTTCTGCAGGGAGGCGCTGGGCCAGGAACTGGAGAAGCCGGCGGGTCGCTCAGAAGGCACGCCGCGCCCTTTCCGAGGAGGCTTGCCTGGAACGAGAGGGGCCGTCGCCAGCACCGCCATCGGCTTTCGAGGAGCCGCCACCGGCGGCGATGGCTGGTGTTGCTTCTTCGATTGCAGTCGGGGGGCGGCCGAAGGTGGCGGCGCGATAGGAGGCAAGGACATGGCGGGTGAGACCTTTTCTCCTCCTCCTCCTCCTCTCCTGTGTCCGCGCTCAGCTGGGCATCTCTTCAAAGACTCGCCCGCTCCACCGGAGTTCCTTCCCAGTCTTCGGCGAAGCAGCTCGGCGGCTCCGCGTGCTGCCGAGGCTCTGATGCTGCCGGTGAATGAGACACGCGGCGGGTTAGACTCTAGAGGAGGAGCCGAGCGAGCGGCGATGGGCAGGCGAGGCTGGAGGGCTTTGATTAGGGCTGGCCGCGCAGCCAACCCGCTTCCTCAGGACTGAAATTCGCCCCCTATCTGGCGAAGAGAGAAGAGCCGAGGCGGCTCTATCTAGAAGCCGGCCCCCCCCCTTTTTTTTTTGAATCTTCAG
>QLTV01001839.1:848149-858988 GCA_003457575.1 Thermophis baileyi
TACAGACCCACGCTCGCCGCCTACTGCACCCCCAAAATAATAACCCCCCCACGATAATAAGGCTGAGGCAATATTTCGGGGGTCAAAAAAATATAAGCCCCTTTCTTATTTTCGGGGAAACACGGTATCTACCAGCAGTTTTTCTGATAGCCTGAAAGGCTTTCTCTTCCCCCAATGACTTACAAAGATGGTACTAGGTTAAGTCTGCTGCAGATGATTCTATTTAAGAATAATTTGGAGCTATAATATATATACAAAAGTTATATATTAAAAAAAAGGAAAAAATTTTGTTCTCTGTAATTTTTGCATCTGCTTTCCCTAACCCAGTGCTCTTCAAACATATTGGCCTATAATCTTTAATACCCTCAAGCCACCATAAATAGCATTGTGTAAGATTGAATTTGTGATCTAATACATGCAGAGATCTTGAAGGCTGCCCTGTAAGGTTACAAATGTTCTCTTCTGACTGCTTTTTACATAAATGATATCCAGCACATAGAAAATCTGCATCCCAGGAAAAGCTATTCTTTCGATGTGGTAAAGTACTAGAGGCTACACTGTGTACTTTTTACTAATGTATTGACCAATCATTCTATACCAATTCCATATCAATACAACAATTGCCCAAGAACAGAAATGAAAAATAACTAAAACATTATTAATATATAAAGGGGATTTTTTTTCTGTGTTTCGTGAAATATTTACTTACAAGGAGAGAACACAAAATGCCGCTTATAAAACATATTGCAAACCATTTCACACGAGTATTAAAGCTCAGGGATGATCCATCAAGGACCTATGGATGAAGAAAGAAAGAAATCAGATTTTAATAGGAGGACAGAAATCTTTACTAATAAAACATCTTTACCAATGCAAACATCAAAATGCTCAAATAACAACTGTAAAAGGTAGATGTTCTTAAAGCCATAAGTATTCTTCCACTTCACAAATTGATTTAAAAATATACACTAACTTTATATGTAGATATTTATTAATTTTTCCAAAGACAAGCTTGCATACTCACTTTAAATGCCTAAAAAAATTAAATGAAGAATGGACCCTGGCAAATAACAAACATCTTAATTATGTAAAATAAATGAAGTAATCAATTAAAACAACCACTAGAGATTATATATTTCTATTTGATTTACATGGTACGATGAACAAAATACAGACTAGCAGAGTTAGAATGTTATTTATTGGTGATAAAAGTGCTTTTTTCACAATTCCATTTCTAAAAATGATTCATTACAAACGGGAATAAATGGACGACAACATAATATTTAGGCAGGCATCACTTTCAAACATGTAATTTGTTTTTCAAATAATGCTTTTGGTATGTTTAAGAGTATACATACACTTATAAAAATTAAATAGGAAAAAAGGACATTCTAAAATTATACACACACCATATATGTATATATCCCAATCAAGTTAGTTATTCACTTGATAGCTGTATACATAAAATACAAATCAGAACAAAAATTTAATTTCATTATTAAACTAAGTGCAAACGGTCAAAATTTAATTTTTACGTCACTTTTATTGAACATATGAGAATGTCATTAGTTGAGTGAATACATTGTATATTATTATTATTATTATTATTATTATTATTATGCCGCCCAACTCCCAAGGGACTCTGGGCGGCATTATTATTATTATTATTATTATTATTATTAGTAGTAGTAGTAGTAGTAGTAGTAGTAGTAGTATTTGGAGACTACAAAATCTCTAAGGACTTTAGAAGAAAAAAATACACAAGAAATAATATACATTAAACAAAAGCATACAAATAAATGATCCACAACATAATAAAAAGTAATTAAATTCATCAAACAATAACCAAATTAATATTGAATCAAGGCCAAAATGCCTTTCAGTCAAGTTCTGCTTATAGCAGCTTCTGGAAAGCAATCAGAATTGGAGCCAATTAAATATCCACTGGGAGCTGTTCCGAAGGACTTGTGCAACCACTGAAAAGCAACACCATTTTGCCTTGGTCCCCTCACCAGTCATCATTAATAGTTTCTCCCGGGTAGGTCAAACTGGTTGGACCATTACCAATGGGAGAATGCAGTCCTGCAATTAGAGGTGCAAAGCCATTCACTGCACCCAGAAGCTTGTTGGAAACCAGTGCAGGGCCCAAATATTCATCGAATATGATCCCTGGGCTCCTATATTCTAACTCAACTGCAGCTTCTGAAAGATCTTCAAAGATAACCCCATGCAGAGCATGTAGCAGTAGTCCAAGTGAGTGGTGGTGAGGGCATGAGTTGCTTTAACAAGATCCTTCCACTTAATAGGATCAACAGCTGGCCTAGTAGCTTAAGCTGGAAACCCACTCCATCCCCAGCCATGGCCCCCACCTGCTGTTTCACAGGAGCTGTGGGTTCAGAGGAACCTCCAAGTTGCAGATGTATTCCTTCCAGGTAATGCCATGACAATCAAGAAAAGTCACCCGTTCTCTCCCATTCAGGTACCAAACAGGATTCAATATCACCATCTGGCCTGAGATAGCAATGTAAAACTGGGAATGAAACCTTTGGACAACCTCCCATAGGCTTCATGTAAATATAAAAGAACCAATTTTGTGGTATCCCAAAGGATGTAGCAATTAAACTGATCTCCCCTGCCCTCCTCATGCGCAACTAGAACCATTCTCACAACTTGCAACACACTTAACCCAATCCCTAAAAGCAGTCCAGAAGGGTACAATGATCCATAATAATGAAGGTAATACAGAGATCTAAAAGGATCAAAATGACACACTTCTGCTAGCAGATCCTAACAAAGGTTAACTATTTATGCAATCAATGCCAATTTTTTTCAAGAATTTTCCATAAACATGTTTTAAAAATTACAAGGCAGAACAGATTTGTGTTCATTTCCATTTATTTGTTTGGGTCTTAATATAAGTTATTATATATGCACATACCGGTAGAAATAATTCTATTATATCAAATATATAATATCCATCAATATTAATAGTGGTGTACAGTTTAATTATCACACAGAGAACAATTAAACAATTAAAACCAAGAAACAATCAGGTAGGTGCAATTAATACAACTTTCTCTGTGATTTGCAAGGCGGCAATTCCTAAAACCAGATCTTAATGCTCAAGAAGACAGTCCACACAAGCACACACACACATACAATTTTCAAAACTGTCACAGTGACTAAAGGCAAATTATTAGACATGGTTCTCCTTATCCATAGTAATGAATGGGAAGTTTCAAACTGTAATAGTATACAGCTTACCTTTTCCAGTCCAAATCTTTATCCTTATATAGGCAGCACAGAGAAAAGAATATTAAAAATTTAACAAATGTACATGTAGGAAAGCTGTTCTTCCCTAAATAAGATCTACACATTTCTTAATGTTTAGATATTAAATATATATTTAAATAAATAAAATAAATAAATCTAAGAAACTTGTCCATTTTAAATGCATCAAACAAATCTCCCCCCCCAATGCAAATCAGGAGAGTATGGACTGAGGAAAGAAATATTTACTTAATTGTAGGAGGGAAGCTACAATGTAGTTTAGAGTACAGTACGTTAGGATCCAATACTAAAAATGTCCAGCTTTGGACTCACATGACATCCTGGAGTTCAAGAATGAACTAATTAAACATATTGTGCAAACTAACAACAACAACAAAAAAAAAACACTGTGGTTGCTCTGAAAAAAAGATACATCCATGCTGGAATAATTAAGAATTGAATACAAAACTGGTATTACCAAAATGCCTTTGTATAAATTTTTATTGTAGCCACACATTTAGAATATTATGCTATATGAAGTTCTGGTCACAGCAACTCAAAAGCAATATTGCAGAATTTTAAAAGGGACAGAAAACAGGAAAGCAGTGACAGAAATACAACAGCTCCCTGAAGGAAAATTGAAACTGAACCAGCTTAAAAAAATACAAGAGGGGCATGATAGAAATGTATAAAATATTCATGATATGAAGAACTCCCCCCCGCCCTTTTTTTTCAGTATTGGACCTCAAAGCTTTCCAGTACAATTGAATGATGGCAATTAGGAAAGATAAATTAAAGTTCTTTGCATTGCACTTAAAACTAAAGATCTCATGATCATAAGATAATGCTGATAACATTTATCGAGAGCAAGATTTTTAATTGATACCCTGTTTCCCCCAAAATAAGACATCCCCTGATAATAAGCCCAATCGGGCTTTTGAGTGCATGGCAATAAGGCTTATTTCAGGCTCAAAAAATATAAGACAGGGTCTTATTTTCTGGGAAACACGGTATAAAATATCTGTCAATATGAATTACTGAGGAATGTGAATATCAGGATACTATTACCTTCATATTTAAGAGGATGGCCCCAAATGAATTAATGTTTATGTTTACATTATGCCTTTCTTCCATAACACTCAATTCTCCCATCAACACATGTAAAGGATTCCCACGTTGGATCTCTCTGATGGCATTTTTAAATATTTGAGTATTTTAATTCAATCAGCCCTGTTTAATTCTAGAGGCCTCTAGGGGGAAGGGACACTTACATTAAAGTTACTAATTCTTGGTAAACACCATGCATCATTTATATTATTGTTTATACTTTAATTCAGAAATAGGCAGAAAGGCAGGAGGGAGCTTGCTACTAGGAAAAGATGTTGGGCATTGATAGGTGGCAGGGAAAATGTTATTTGAAGCTGTTCTTATCATCAAAAGGGGGGGGAGACTAATTACAGATCCAATAAGGTTGGCAATGGACAAAACTATGGAATAGATTAAGCAATCAATTTGTGAATATTTAGAAAGCAATACATGACAGGAGGAAGCATTAATTTATCAAAAATAACGCCAGTTCACTTGATCTCCATTTTTGATAAACAGTCAGTTGATCACAGGAATGCAGTGGACACAGTTGTCTGAAAAATTTCTCATGGAATTTTAATAGAGAAAATATCAAAATATGGGCTGGACCATGCTATCTTATTTTCCCATTCAGCTGTGTCTGATTCTTGGAGATTGCCTGGACAAGTCCTGCAATTTTCTTGGCAAGGTTTTTCAGAAGTGGTTTTCCCTTACCTCCCTAAGACTGAGAAAAAGTGATTAGCCCAAGGTTGCCCAGATGGCTTTGTGTCCAAACAAGGATTAAAACTCAGTCTCCTGGTTTCTAGCCTGATGTCTTAACTCCTCCACCAGACTGGCTCTTTATGTTATCATTAGGTGGGTACAAAGCTGTTTGAACAATCATACCCATTAAATGCTTGTGAATGGCTTGCATCAACCTGGAAGTGATGACTGTAGGGTTATAATCTGTGCAATATCAAAGAGCATATGTTGTGGGGAGCTATATCAGGTAGCAGCAATGTGCAATGGATAGATCAAAAGATGAACAGGAACCAGCAGTGTGATACAGTTGCAAAAAATGCAATCCATATCTACATTAAATAAGTACAGTGGCAAGACCAAGATAAGCCATTGTTCCTCTATTTGTGGCGGCCATGCTGCACCTAGAGCGTTGCATCAAACTCTGGATACTGTATTTAGGAAAAATGTTAGCAAACAGCTATGCATCCAGGAGATAATAGTCCAGATGATAAGGGGCCTGAAAGGAAAGCTTACCAGAAATGGTTGGGAGCATTTGGTACTTTTAGCCAGAAAAAGAGAAATGTCTAATGAAACTTGACAGTTAACTTCAGGTATTGGAATAACTAGCATGTGAAATATGGGTAACATTGTTCAGAGTCGTCCCAGATACCAGGACAAAAAACAATGTATTTACAGTACAAGGAAGTACATTTCATTACAATATCAGTAAAAAAATGTTTTTGACCAGAACAGCTGTTCAACAATAGAACAGATTGCCTTGCGATTAAACAGAGGCTGGATAGAGATCTATCAAAAGCTGTACTGCACTTTCTGAAGCATTTCATTTCAGCTCCATATATCACAGCAGAAACTCATCAGACTGACAACAGCTTTCCAAGGTTTCCGATGGCAGCCTTTCCCAAACATGCTTGGGAGGCCTAAAATCTGATAAGCCCTGAAGCCAAAGCAGAGATCTACCATTCTGCTCATGGCCTTCTCAACATGACAAAAAGCTGACAACAGACTCAGCCTGACCCACCACCGTCTGTATCTGCCATTATGGAAAGAACATTTTTGAAGATGAATACAAAAGCTGTTACAATTTACAGATCTTTCCCTCTTGTCTGCTAAAATAATACAAGTTCTCATTTTCATTCAGCAGGCAATAACTTCCCTAAAACACCTCCGACTTCGTTTTAATCAAACTTTTTTTTTATCCCTATTGCTTTTTCTGTTCCTTGCTGGCGTTCAGATTGGTAAAAGCAGTTGTGGCAGGAGGAGCAAAGAGACACTTTTATCCAGCTAATTCAGAGCAGTCTAGATTGAGCTTTCCTAGCCTAGCGTTTCCCCGTGTACAAATACCACAGTCCGCACTGACACGACCCCGCCGGCAGGGAATGATGGAGCCTATGATCCAGGGAATGTAGAGGAGGCCAGTCTGGCTAAGAGGACAGACCCCATATACAGCGGTGCCACCCGTATTGCTCACAACAGACCCTCCATTTGCGTTCGCAAGTTGCTTGTTCTCTAGTAACGATAGGCAGGAATAGCAACGCTGCGTTAGTCCTGAGGAAAGCGGGGCAATCCCGCCAGGGCGCCCCGAAAACCCGGCCACAAACCTCAGAGGTAAAGCGGGAAACACGAAGGGACTCTCTCGCTTCCCCCCCACCCCTACCCGACCCCCCAAGCCACACCTGCGCTGTCAGGCCCTGCTCCTCGTCGTCCTCTCCTCTCAGCACCCGCCGCAGCTTCTCCATCGCCGCGACAGCACCCTCCGCGCCTCTGATCCCTTCCAAAAGCAACCCCACCCCCCAAACCCCGCCGAGCCTGAGCGGTTCGGTTGGAACGGCTCCTCTTCCCTCTAAGGAAGCGTCAAAGCGGAAGCTGGGAGAACGGAACCGGAAGTCAGGGGAAGGGGAGGAGCCGGAAAACATTCCTGTGAATGGACTGGCTCGCCTCCTTTCTGATTGGTGACGAATGCGGTTTCTGGTTCCTCCTAGGATAAGCTGCTAGTCCCGCTCCCCGTATATGCTGGTTGAAGAGCGGCCTCAGAATGCTTCTCCACGAATAAGTGCTTGGTTATTCGACTCTTTGTGATACAGTCAGTGCTTCTGAAGCCGCCACTATTCCAACATTTACGGTCCGCCACTGTCAATCCGGCTACCTGTCCAAAGTGATCCAAGCAAAAGGGTAACTCGCTGAGACAAGCTACTTACAGAGCTGCTCTATGAAGGGCTGCTGTTTCATAAGGTTGGGGACGAGGCTTGAAAG
This sequence comes from Thermophis baileyi, assembly GCA_003457575.1. Classification (NCBI taxonomy): domain Eukaryota; kingdom Metazoa; phylum Chordata; class Lepidosauria; order Squamata; family Dipsadidae; genus Thermophis; species Thermophis baileyi. Next base: position 855,497 of record QLTV01001839.1, read on the forward strand.
GTGCAGTTTGTTTGTCAGGCGACCCAAACTATGGATCAAAAATGGGATTGTCTATGGAGATTCTCAGTCTTCCCGGTCATGGTTGTCCCAAAGGTGCTTTTTCAAGAGGCAACTGGACTTTCTGGTTTTTCTTTGAAGACGTTTTGCTTCTCATCCAAGAAGTTTTTTCCAGCTCTGAAGAAGCTTCTTGGATGAGAAGCGAAACGTCTTCAAAGAAAAAACAAAAAGTCCAGTTGCCTCTTGAAAAAGCACCTTTGGGACAAAAATGGGATTTCAATCCTGCTCGTTACTGATGGGGCGAAGGGCCATCCTGTTCCTTTTTAAGTATGTGATATAAACGTATCTGTGTAAAGAGTCGGTTAGAATCTGGCGTCTAAAAATAAATAAACAGAATAAACAAATGCCTTCAGTAGGACTGTCACAGAATAGGCAGAATGTAACAACAGATTATGTATTATCAAGTCAACCACGACAACTTGCAACCCTAGATTTTCTGCATGAGCAACAATATAAACTAAGCATAATTTCACAGAAAATCTGCATTGACACTGCCCAATAATGCCCCATATTCAGAATCTCACATCACCTTTATCTTTCACTAATTCACCTAATCTGTCATAAACAGCAAAATCAGGCTGTCTATTCATATATTTATAAATATACATATTCACATAGAAAATGTGAATATGTATATTTATAAATATATGAATAGACAGCCTGAAACCATTTATTTAAAACAGACTTTTTTCAAAGTTACCCAATACTTACATTCCTTTCTGATATTGGGACCCCAATGGGACCCCAATCAGTTTTCTCTATTGTCTCATCTTATCTCAAAGGTGCTTTTTCAAGAGGCAACTGGACTTTCCGGTTTTTCTTTGAAGACGTTTCGCTTCTCATCCAAGAAGCTTCTTCAGCTCTCTCATCTTGTCTCAACCTATCCATTCATGTATCCTAACTGAATATTATCACCCCCACCCCCACCACATTCATTCAGAGCATTGTATAGTTTTCCCCTACATTTCTCTGGTTCTTTCATTCCGTTGCACTCGGGAGCGAAATTTATATTAATCACCAACCCATGAATTCATATGCTCACATATGACACAATCTAGATCAACATTTCTCAATCTTGACATCTTAAATTGCCAAGGTTATGAGTCACTGATTGCGGTAATACCAATTCATAATTTCTGATTTTTATTTTTGTGCCTTTAAGTCAATTTTTGATTTCTAGCAATTGCTTGGACTGGTTCCTGCAGTTTTCTTGGCACTTTTTCAAAAGTAGTTTGCCCTAGTATTATTCCTAGATTTGGGAGATGGTGACTGGCCCAAGGTCATTCAGTTAGCTTTTTTGCCCACGATGGGACTAGAATTCATGGTCTCCCAGTTTCTAGCCTGATGCCTTAACCACTATGAAAAACTGGCTCTCTAATTTCTGACATATCATCGGTCTTTTTCATTCATAATTAAACCTATATCTTTGCTTTCTTAAATGCATTCCACAATATCTGGCAATTTCATTGGAATTTATGGCATCCTTTTCCTTCCTATTGGTTTTCCCTTTTTCCTTTCAGTCCTTGATTTATATTTTTTACTATTTACTCTTCTTACATTCTCTTCAAATTTTCCCTATTCCATCATCATGCAGCTCTAAATATTGATCTCTCTGCCATCATGGAGTTGGAAAATTGATAATTCATATGCTTTTTTTATTTTTTAGAAAGATAGAAAAGCCTTAGTCACACCCATTCCACATGTACCTTTCCTCATTGGGGAGATGGAGCTTGTCACTCTGAGCATATTTTTCTGGCATGCCGCAACTGCAACCAGAGTACCAAGAACTTTATCCATAGGGGAAGAAGATATATGCGGTATGCAGCTTTGTTTGTGTGTTCTTTTTAAGACAACGGGGGTAAAGTTTGATAAATTTGCCTATTTTTGCGATCCATTAGCATTAATAGGAGGAAACAAAAAATCACATTATGGATGAACAACTTTATTTCAGAAAATTTTCAGGAAATTAGTTTTCTATATTAAAGCCATTCCATGGCTATATAAAATCTGGAGGCAATCACCATCACATATTGCTGTGCTTCACAAAATATAGGAATAGTCTCAACATCTTTGATGCTAACCTTCTCAGTCATATTTCCATTTACCATCACCTTTGCAGTTTGCTTATATCGCCTTAATCATATTAATAAATCTCTCCCCAAAGTCCATGTCTTTTAATTGTGCTAGCATAAATTGCCAGTTCACATTATCGAATGCTTTCTGTAACCCTATACCAGTGATGGCGAACCTTTTTTGGTTCGCGTGCCAAAATGGTGTGTGCGCGTGTGCTGGCGTGCGCACACGTGCCCACACCCATTCCCTTCCCCCCCGCGCATGCGCACAACCCCTGCACTGCCCCCTGTGCATGCGCACAACACACACGCCGCTCCCCCCCCCGCGCATGTGCACAGGCCTCACTGAAGCCTCCGGACTTCCAGTAGGCCCGTTGGGCTGTTTTTCGCTCTCCCCAGGGTTCAGGAAAGCCTCCTGAAGCCTGGGGATGGCGAAAAATGGCCCAACGGGCCAATCGGAAGTTCGGAAACGAAACGGAAGTGGAACTGCCCTACTACTTACTTTCAGATAGTTGCAACCAGGCCTTGCACACTTCGGCTCATTTCTTCTGCAGCCGGCAAGGCTTTCCTGAAGGCCTCTGTAGCCGATAACAGAGCTCCGGATCGATCTGGCTGCAATTGTCCAAAGCCGAAGAAGTTCCTGAAGACCTCTGACAGTGAAAAGGAGGCTGGGGGTGAGCATACAAGTGAACTTCCGGTTGGCCCGTTGGACCGTTTTCGCCGTCCCCAGGTTTCAGGAGGCTTTCCTGAAGCCTGGTGAGAACAAAAACAGCTGAAAAGAAGGCCGAAAATCAGCTGGCCAGCGCATGCATGCGCGCTGGAGCTGACATAGGGCAACGCCTCGTGTGCCCTCAGATATGGCTCCGCGTGCCACCTGTGGCACGCGTGCCATAGGTTCGCCATCACTGGTCTAGGAAGATCAATGCCATTTGCTTCTCTGGATGCACTTCATAATACTCCAGTGTGTTTAAGATTATTCTCATACACCGTGTGCACAATTATTAGGCAAGTGAGTATTTTGACCATATCATCGTCATGCATATTTTCCACCTGCAAGCTGTATAAACTTGAATGCTTAGTGGATATAAGCATATCAGGTGATGTGTATTTGTGTAATGAGAGAGGGTGTGGCCTAAGGAGATCAACACCCTATATCAAGGTGTGCATAATTATTAGGCAGCTTCTTTTCCTCAGGCAAAATGGGCTAAAAAAGAGATTTAACTGACTCTGAAAAGTCAAAAATTGTAATAAGTCTTTCAGGGGGATGCAGCACTCTTGAAATTTCTAAGATATTGGGGTGTGATCACAGAACCATAACACGTTTTGTTGCAAATAGTCCACAGGGTCGCAAGAAAAGTGTTGA
>QLTV01001839.1:870346-903789 GCA_003457575.1 Thermophis baileyi
CAGATTTCAGCCTTCCTTACCTTGGCCATGTCTCTGAGCACTGAACACCTTGTACTTCTGGGAACTCCAGATAGGTTGCAGTTCTGAAATATGACAGCACTGGAGGATAATGGGTTCCTGGTAGCTTCACGTTTGATTCTTCTCAAATCTTTGGCAGTTAAGGTGCGTCTTTTTTTCTCAACACGTTTCTTGTGACCCTGTTGACTATTTGCAACAAAATGTTTTATGGTTCTGTGATCACACCCCAATATCTTAGAAATTCCAAGAGTGCTGCATCCCCCTGAAAGACTTATTACAATTTTTGACTTTTCAGAGTCAGTTACATCTCTTTTTTAGCCCATTTTGCCTGAGGAAAAGAAACTGCCTAATAATTATGCACACCTTGATATAGGGTGTTGATCTCCTTAGGCCACACCCTCTCTCATTACACAAATACACATCACCTGATATGCTTATATCCACTAAGCATTCAAGTTTATACAGCTTGCAGGTGGAAAATATGCATGACGATGATATGGTCAAAATACTCACTTGCCTAATAATTGTGCACATGGTGTATAACTCTGAATGCCCTTTTTGATTATAACTACATTTAGCCCCCTGACAGAAAGCAGTGTGGGTCAATTTAGCATTTGTGTTCCCATAAACACTAACTTCTCTTGATCCAGGAAAGCAGGTACAAACATGTGGTACAGACTAACTTGAAGGAACTTTACTGAACACATTTCTACAGGTTTGTAATCTACACACATAGCAAACTACTTTGTCATCAATTAGACTAATGAATTAATTATATTCACTATCACTTTTAAATGAGGTACTATGAAAGGAGTAACCATACAGATTTTTTTCCCACAAAAAAAAAAAATGACCTGGGAAGGTTTTTTTTACAATACAATTTCAAGTTTTATTTTGTGGCGTTTCCCAGGATATCTATTAATTGGAAATAATTTTGTTGTACTATAAATGAAAGGAACTTATTCTTGGGAACAGCTGGACTTGAACTTAAAGAATACTATGAGTGGCACAATTATAAGTGGCTGAAAGGAAGCAGAAATAATACCTTACCGTACTGTTTGATGAGCAGTCATAATGGTTCATCATTTAAGAGGAGATGTGAAAGAGAAAAAAAGGCAATAGCCTCCATGAAATAGAATTCCATATATAAATATTCGTTTTTATTTGTATGTATCTAGCCCACTTTATTACTAAATGCAGTTAAAAGTAGAATACAATTCATTTAAAACTGTTAACAATGACAAAATTATACCATGTTAAAACTCTAAAACAAAGGACAACAGTAGATCAGACTGACACCACCGGTTTTAGGCAAATGCCTATATAAATATGAGAGATTTGTACCACCCAGATCTGTGTACCTCTGATAAATATACTTCTTTAAGAATACTTTCCATAATCTTAATTGGCAGATAAGTACATATGAGAGAAAGCGCTGTTATATATCCAGGTCCTGAGCTGTATTTATCAGAGTTGTAGTACAAAATTGTAACTAAACTGATTTAGTGGGCTGGGTTGATGCTGAAGGAAAAAAAAGCATAGAAATTTTAGATGTTACCTCCTCTGCACTCTGGACTCAGTTTTACTGTCATCACAACTATCCCCAAATTACAGAAACAGAGGATTATGAAATGTTCCAGAGTAGCATGGTTAATAGTACAATAAACTGGAACTGGGAAAGAGAAAAATCAACATTTGACACTTCCAAGCTTAATCAATTTAGATACAATATGTATGGCTGAGATATAAAGTTTATTCTAAATTTAATGCTAATTGCTATACCACACCTATATAGCTTTCCCATTATAAATAATTATACTCACACATAATTTGAGATTTCAAGGACTTATTTTTAACTTAATTTCTACATTTACCAGTCACGTAATAATACAAATTATGTTCTCTGTATCTCTAGATTAGTAAAATAATTATGCTAAAATAATAACCATAGAAATATTGATTAAATACTTTTAATTTACCAACATTCCATAGTGTTGATATAATTTAGAAGCATACTATCTCTGCCTTTTTTGTTTAAAAATGGCTGAGTTACACTCACACATATCTGATTTACCAATTAAGCATGACTACCAGCAGTGGGTTGCTCCCGGTTCGGCCCGGTTCTGTGAACCGGTAGCGGCGGTGGCGGAAGGCTCCGCCCACCCGCCCGGGACGCTTCGAAGCGTTGCACGCGTGCAGTTTAGAACCCACTACTGATGACTACCATCTCTGCTTTGCAATATTACAAATTTTGGGGCCTGGTGGGCTGGGGGTATTGCATCCATACTGATAATTGATATAAATATAGTGGATTCCATAAATGTGTGAAAATCATTAGCCAGAACCTTGAACAAAAGTTCATTAGTCATGCCTTGAAACAAATTAAAAGAAAAACTGGGGAAAATGTGACCTGCAAACTGATGACAGGGATATGATATCAGTGCTGACAGAGTTATACTGGAAAAACCACCACCGCATCAGACATGCTCAGACAGAAGCAACTTGTACAAGGAATGTAAAAAAAAAAGTAAATATCAAAGATTCCTATATTATGTTTATGTAATAGATGTCTAGTATTAACTGCTAAAAGTTTCCTGTTATAGTTTATATAGGTTTCACTTTTCTGTATGTTCTACAATCCTAATATATACCCCAAATTGCTTCTAAAGGCTAATGGATTCTTTGCAAAGGCTCTGAATAAGTTCTGATCATTGCAGCTGGATACAAAAGCCATGGAAATTTGGCTCCCTTGCCAAAGCTGGAATACTTTCCTACCTATACAAGATACTGTCGAATTCTAGCCTTAAACTATTACCAATGTACTAGAATAAAGTGTCATGCAGATTTTAACCTTCATATATAATAATGTAAATTTGTAACTTGTTTTTTTTAATATTTTAAGATATATAAAAACATAAAACTCTCACATGTAGAACAAAAGCTGAAATAAAAATTATGTTACATTATATTGGCAGTATTTTAATAATAGAACAATTTTCAAATGGCACTTATGCATAATTAACCACATGGACATCAATATTTTCCCCTAAAAGTCTTACCTATACATGCTTGAAACATAATTATATCATAACTAATAGAACAAATGTTTTAATTTATAGTTTTTATCAGTAAAGAATTGCCATTTCAATTACATATATTTCTCTTGCAATAAAGCAACAATCTTCACCAATGTGCAGTTTTTAAAACTGTAAGGTTTTTTTTAGGTTAAGAACCCCAACTTTAACTTACAAGGAGATGGTTAAATTTCTCATCACAGGCCTGACCAACAAAAAGGCTTCCAAATGAAGATGTATCCCAGAATAATATTACAGGATCAAATCTAGGTCGGTCACTGGGACCAGAGCTTTAGTCTATAAATACTACACATATAGAATAACCCAAAGCACACATTCTGATGCAACAGAAGTTCTCTGAGGATGGGTCCCACATGAGTCTGAAAGCTTGTAAGGTAAAGCTCTTGTCGGCAAATAAGAGTTAGAGAATGGGAGTTAAGAACATGTCATGCTCTGTGTTAAATACCTTTCTTTTTCAAAACAATAATTTAGTGGTCAGGCAAGTATTGCAAGGTTTCTTCACTTCAGATTTGCTCAATCTCCTAAGTAATGAACATCTTGGACAGATTCACCCAGGAACATTCTTAGGCAATACTATCCCTATTTACTTTTGAGAAAGCGCCACTGAACTAAATGTTTATTTGTATACTTATTGCAGGTGTAATTAATTATCAGTTACTTTATTGCACTAGCATATTAAACCTTAATCTTAGATAGAAAGCTCTGTTGCAAGGCTTAACATATTGGCACTTCAGCTCCTTCAGTTAGTATATCCATCATCTAGGACAGGGGTCACCAACTTTTCGGACCTCAGGGACCACTAAATTCATAATTTTAAATCCCGCGGACCACTAATATGAATCCAGCACGCCACTTGCTGAAGCGCCTGGACTCCCAGTGACGGGATGGGGTCCTTCAGGCACTTAGCTTGGCCGCCTGTTTCTGCAACCTTAAACACTCAATTTGGACCCGTTTCCCACAAAAAACAAAACACTGGGATCTCTCATCTCTCTCTCTCATCTCTCTCTGTATCTCTCTCTTTCTCATCTCTCTCTCTGTATCTCTCTCTCTTTCCTCTCCTCTCTTTCTCTCTCTCTCTCTCTGTATCTCTCTCGCCTCTCTTTCTCTCTCTCTCATCTCTCTTTCTCTCTCATCTCTCTCTGTATCTTTCTCATCTATCTTTCTCTCTCATCTCTCTCTGTATGTTTCTCTCTCTCTCTCTCATCTCTCTGTCTCATCTCTCTCTGTATCTTTCTGTCCCTCTCTCCTCTCTCTCTCTGTATCTTTCGCTCTCTCTCTCATCTCTCTCTTTCCGCTGACAGAAAGCCACAGCAGGGGGACGAAAGAGCCACGGGTTGCTGCCACCCGTTGCTTCGGCCCGCCTGCGCCTCCACCCCCCCTTGCCGCAACAGCGCCATTGCCTCATTCTGGCCGGCGAGGGCTGCGCTACTCCTTGCACGTTGCACCACCTGCAAAGTTGCACGTTGCACGTACCACCTTCTACAGCAGAGATTTCCAGCCCCATCACGAGCTACCCAGCTGGTCCCATATTCCAGAGCTCTAGTCATAGGATTGGCCCATTGGTCATCCCGGAGCAGCTCCTCCACCCGGGTGTGCTGCGGACAACCAAAATTTTGTCGCGGACCACCAGTTGGTGACCTTTGAACTAGGAAAAACTTTGAAAGGAATTTCACATGCTTACTAGATTCCTGAAACTGATATTGCTTGTTAATACCTTTTAACAGCAATGTGACAAATTATAATGGCTTTCCAGAAACCTTAATTCCCCTTCACAATCAAGAAGTGGGACAATCATTATTTGATAGGGATTATAGCTCTCTCTCATGGCCTATTATTAGACAGGCACTTGAAAATTTGGTGTTTGTAAATGAATGATTTGGTATTATTTAGCTTTCTGCCTATTTAAAAAACTTATTTTTAATTCTTGAAATAACATCAAGGACAAGTTGTCGTTTTCTTGTTAGGAATTAACTTATGTTTGTTCAAGTTAGCAACAATTTATATTTGACTTTTCAACAAACCCAGTACTAGATAGATGGTTAACTTTCTGTACAGAAGCAAAAGTATTCAAACAAATAGTGAATCTGCTCCAAGACAATGCCTATAGTTCTGAAATCAAAAATAGTTATATTTTTTCAGTAAAGTATGTTATTTTTGCGGATAAAAATCAATTGATATGGAAAATGTCTTGTGTATTCTCAAAATAGATACTGCCAGTTCTTAAGAAATATATAAATAGTAACAGAGATGAACAACAGCAACAAATCACAACATAATACATTGCAAGTTTATTCAGAAGCATATCCCAGCGTTTAACAAAATATTTAATCCAAGCAATCATATCTCCTTAATACAGCATTTAGGAGATGCATCTTCCATCACCTTGCCACGCTTGTATCAAATTACTTAAAAGAGCAGGAGTCTTGTCCTTCAAACAGTTCCTATCTTCCCTCAAACTCATTTTCAAAACAATATTCATGTATTCACAGGGACAGGCATCCTTTTTGCCTATGCTGTTGGCTTTGCTTTCCTATTTTAGAAATCCCGAGAGCATTTCTCAGTTGGGAAGCCTAATAAGCACATTTTAAAAACTACAGCCTGTGCACCAAGGATTGATCGTGTCACAAGCTAGCTTGTGCCTCCTGGCTTTTCATATTAAGAGGGAAGGTCAATTATTTCAAGAAAACTCTTGCATGTGGTGAAGCCCCTCTTTGCTTCCTGAGAATTACAATCCTGCTGTAACTCTTTTGGCTCGTCCCAATCCTCTGCAAGGGGAACTATATGTTGTTCAGTCACTAAGTCATGTCCGGCTCTTCACGCCCCCATGGACCGCAGCTTGCCAGCCCCCCTCCTGACCTCCACTGTCTTGCCCAAATCCATGTTCATTATGTCGATGACACTATCTAACCAATCTCATCCTTCTCCTTTTACCTCCAATCTTTCCCAGCATCAGGGTCTTTTCCAAAGCTTGTCATTGCAAGCACCCAAATATGGGAGCCAAACCCTTTTCCCCACTTGTGCTTATCTGGGACACAAACCCGTCGTCTTTCTTCTGGCTATAACCAACCCGGCCTTCGTTTTCATCCCAGTCCTTGACCGAGACAGATTTTATTTTTATTTTTTTTACAGGACTTCTATGGCCGCCTACGCCATATACAGTGACTCTAGGAGGCTCACAATACAGTACAGGCAGGAAGACGGAGCACTTCGGTTCGACAGGGAGCAACGTCGGAAGCCCAACTCGGGGTGGGGGGGGGCAGATGACCTTGACCCGTTTCCCAACGGCCCAGCAGGGTCGACTCTGACAAGGTGCTTGGACGGAAGGAAATGCCGGGGCTATAGCAAAGCCGGGGAAGCGCTGCATCTGAAGTACCCCGGAGGGTCTTCCAGCTTCGGGGCACCGCAGGAGGAGGAAGCGGTGCAGAGCAGCAACCGGGCCAAAAGCGACGAACCGCCCTCTCCCTTACCTCATGAGGTAATCCCTGAAATCTTTGCTGCGCACATAGTCCGCGGCTTTCCGGGCCAGGGCCGCCGCCATAGCGAACGACAGGAGTAAGGCAGCCGAGCTCTCGGTGGCACCGCCGACGCGGCTAACAATGACAACCTTCTCCGCGGCTGGGAACGAGCCTTCTTTTCACGACCGGCCCGCCCCCTGCCTTACGATAGCGCTCGCGTTTCCATAGCAACCCCCATCGTCGCTAGGCGCCGATTCTTCCTTCTCCCTCCTCCCTCCCCCCACTTTCAATAGACTCGTTCAAGGGCGGGGAAGGAAAGGAGGCTTGCCGTAAAGCACGGACGACGCCGGTTCTCAAGCCGTGTTTCTGTTGGTTGCGGGCAGGGATCGGATGGGTTCTTATTGGTCGGTTGCGGTAGCCTGACGTATCGCTACACGAGGCACCCTCCGTCGCCTTCAGTTTGCCGGTCAAGGGCAAGAAGTATGGTTATGATTGAGAGGCGGAGCTGAGTTTATTTCTTCCTCGGCCATTGGTGGCTGAGTTCTGGAGTGCCAGTAGTGGAGGGAGCGCTCTCCTCGTTCAGGTTTCGGTATGAAATAATTAAAATCCAGCTCTTCAAATGGTGCTTTTAGCGTCGTATTGTATTTTGGGCAGCGTGGTCCACCTTCTGCAGTGTTCTTGGATGACCCAGAACACTTGCTGGTCAAACACGGAGTCCCTTCTACTTAGTTTGTTTTAGCCTTTCTTCCTAGGAAAAATACTTCCAAGTTCAAATTAAGATCATTTGAGTTGCCCGTTTCTGCATCTTTTGAAGGATTATATTTTCCACATTACCAAAACTAAAGATAGTATTTCAAAAGTGGATGCATCATACAGTAATTCGTACAGTAACTATTTGATATTCCGTTTGTTTCCTAAACAAAACTAGTACAGAATCCCCACCCCCCACCCCCGGTCATTTTACATTGCTGTCTATTATAATCCCAAGAATAGGTCTTTCCACATATTAGAAGTTAAAATACTGAATTGCGAGTTCAAAACTACAGTTCTAAGCTGAGAAAGAAGTCCCTACTAAAACAATACCTCTCTATGTCCAGATTATGGTGGTTTTTAAATGTTTTCTACTTGACAACATAAGTTTTTGAGAAGCCACTGCTAGGTTCAGACAAAATTGGAACAGGAAGATAGTTTTCTACATTGCACTGGAAAATTTGGCATGGGGACTCTAGAAACATATTTGCCTCCCATCTGGTGGCTCTTAGAAAGAGCTTTCGTTTCTAATCTTGATCTTCACTATATGCCATAACGTCCATCATGAAGCCCTTAATTCTTTGAATTTCACCAGTATGACCAAAATGATGCTCAAAAGAAAATGGATTTTTGCATTGAAGTTGGGAAAGCCTTTTTAAAATGAAAAAATATTTGAAGAAAATTTTAAATTTAGAAATGAACAGCTTCTCTTGTTTCTGGTTATTTAGGCATTTCTGCAAATAGTAAACCAATTGCAGAGAAATATAGGCTAGAGTTGATTGCTCCATCTGCAGTTTATACCATTATCAATACCATTAGATGTTTTATCCAAAGTCACTGGTGTAACTGCCATGACTGAATCATGCAGCTTCTCAGTTACTGGAAAATTCATACAGAATTGCTCAGTTTTGATTCTCTTATGATTTCCTCTGCTTTCTTTTTGAATTATATGGGAAATTAGGTGCCCGTGGTTTTTCCATTTCTAGATGGATGAAAGTGTTCTGTTGGTTTCATACATTTAATATGGCAATTGAAAGATTTTTAAAAGCTTTCCATTTCATAAGTGTAAGGAACCTATCTTGAATTTCTAATCCAGGCAAGGCTGGGTTTGTTTTTTTCTACATGACTTTTAGCCTCTTCGGCAAATAAATGGGATAACAACTCTTCTCTTTGCTTAGAAGGATAGATAATGAAACTGTTTATTACTCTTAGCTCTGGAGATTACTTTCCTTCTCTGTTAGTTTAAACTTGGTTCATATAATTGTAGAGCTCTTATCCTTGAGAAGAATTGTAAGAAACATCTGCCTACTATTAATAGGTTTTTTTTTTAAAGATAAGAGTGTAATAACACTAGTTCTCTTATCTATTGGGCCTCATTCATGTCCCACAATAATGATACAAGTAGGATATCTGACGTAGTTTGCCCTTTAACAGAATTTTGATTGTTCCTTTGACTCGCACACTAAAAAGCCGATCTAAATCAATATGTAACAAAAAAATTAAACTGTAACTTGCTTGGGAAATCAGTCTGAAAACTCTAAACACTTTCCAAAATAACTGGGATCAAAGGGAAAGTGATGGTTGTTCACTATAAAGTCAGAACTGCTGATCTTTTAAGGTGGTGTGTGAATTAATATGCAGGCTTTACCTCTATAGGCAAATCTATCTATTATTATTAGATTTATGCACATACACGCTATGCACATCTTTAAGAATAATATCACCCAGAAACATAGAAAGTGTTCATCAATATCCTAGCCAGATGTTTGGGGTTCATTTATTTATTCAGTTTATGTTTCACCTTTCTATTTGCTGTATTTGGATAAAGTGTATTTTACAGCAAGTAAAATACAAAAAGAAATGTTAACATTATTAACAATTGCATTATTGTTTGAAATTCTTGGTATGGTGGAAAAATGTTCAGCAACCGAGAACCACACTTTTAAGGATATTATTTTCCTGACAGAGAACTGCAGTGGAGGAGGTTGTTATATTGTATAATTGCGTCAGTAATAAATGCAATATTTTGAGGCCTTTGAAAAGCTTTAACACAGTCGGGGGGGGGGGGGGGGGGGGGACAGGGTGTAAAGGGGGGAGGGGGGGGGGGGGGGGGGGAGGTACAGTCTCAAGTGGCCAAGGGCACTGCTTCCCTTTTATGCTTTACTCACTGGACACACAGACTCTCTGTACCATAGCAGTTGTTTATTGGTTGGATGTGTCTTAAACTCTGAAGAAATTAGTTCAAATAACAGCTGATAACAATGAAATGGAAAGAAATAAGGAACTCTTGTCCTTGTTCACATAATTACACCTATGAAAGCCTGGGAAGCTTCAGGAAGAAGTGCCTGAAGCAGAGTCCTGGATCCAGCCACAAGTGAAAACAGGTTTTTACCCAATGTTAAGATAGGCAGGATATACAGTCTATAAAGCAAGTTTTTCTGGCTGAGCAATGTTCATTATTGCAATAGCATACTGCTGCTGAAAGGCAATACAATTAAGCTCCATAGCTTCAATGTAAAATGATATGTAAGAATGAGACCACCCTGCTCTGTTGAAATCATTGGCACTGATGCTGTGTACAGATTTGAATGGAATTTGGACTGTGACTTTGAGATGTAAACTTTTACCTAAACAGAATATTTCAGTTGATGTGACAGTAAGGCTGGGATCATTACTTCCAAGTCCTAATATGACTGATTTTGGCACAGCCTGCTTGGTGGCCTTAGACATAGTAGTTTATAAATTATGCTTTCTATTTTAGTATTAGCTATGAACCCAGGCACTAGTTTGATCAACACACACTTAGCACATGAGAAACTCAGCTTTGAGCACATGTGTTTTGCCATTATTAAGAGCTAATTTATATATATGAACATGTCCCTTTTTATTCTGGATTTATTCACAGAATATAGAATAGCTTTTCACAGTTTACAAGTAATCCTCGATTTATACCCCTTCATTTAATGAGGGTTCAAAGTTATGACAGTGCTGAAAAAGTGATTTATGACCCATCCTTGAAGTTACAACCATTATGTGACTCCTGCAGTCACATAATCACAATTCGGGCACTTGGCAACTGGATTGCATTTATGACAGTTGCAATGTCTTGTGGTCACATGATCTCTTAAAAATGATAGCTTCCAGTGATTGCTTCTTTCTAGTGCAGTCAAATATAAAATGCTTGACTAAAATTACCTTGAAAGATTTTCAACCTCTATTACAGCCTCTCCATATGACTGCTGTTTTTTCAGCTTGAAGTCACACAAATTTACTTAAGTATGAGACTTAGCTTCTTCAAAGCTGGTTTTCAAAGAGATTGATTATGTGCCACCAAGTCATTGTTGACTCTTTAAGTGATGACAGATGGATTGTTTTGATGATCCAAAGAGATACACAAAATTCCAAGTTTGTTGTGGTAATTTGGAATTAACATCATAGTATCTACTAGTATCTACTAGTTACCATAACATCACATTGCTCCTTCATATCTTCACTTTCTTGCAAATTTATCTGTAGGTATTTTAGCTAGGTTACTCCTGTTTCAGTGGCATTGCATTTCTATATTTTCAGAATGTTGTTAAACCATAACTATGTATCTTGACAGAACTCTTCAAATATTTTTTTAAAATATCTTTACTTATCAAAAAGTAGTGGGCATTGTTCTTTTTTATTCAATAGTTAGTCAGAGATATCCATGGGTCCCAGTGCTTTTATCAAATGATGAAAGCAGCATTGTCACACTGCAGTGCATGTTCTCTCCTTTCATAGATGAGAGTGATATCAAACATGTAAAATGCATGCTGCTGCATTGCTGCGTTTATCATTTCTCTCCCATGGATGTCCAGAAGAGTGACAGAATGTGCATGGCGACATTCACATCCCCTTTATATACTGGTGTGCAACATTGCAGTGCAAGTATAAAAAAGCAGACCATGACATCTCAACAAATTTCATCACTTTGGTGTCATCATAATAGGAAAGGATGCCTATGGTACAGTACAGGTGTTTTACCAGGAAAATGCTCCCCCTGCCCCAATGGATCAGGTGCTACAACAGATACAATTGCTTTACTATTCAAGGTGGCCCATAATTTATCCTAATGTGCATTGTGAAATATCTTTTCTGAATGCTTTGCATCTCCTTATGATATAGTCTATGGGAATAATATATACATGTACCTTAATTCTATGAAAAGGTGACATGCTGCTTGACTAATTTCTAAATATATGTGTTCTGATTCATAATATTTGTATTCCAATGGATTTCATAGATTCAAATCAGCTTACAATTATATCAATTAAAGAGGATATCCCTTGAATCATCTATGTCTAAAAATGACAGTCAAACTTGATTTGAATAATGTGCCTCTTTGTACTTTTCTGTTGTCATCAGGTATCTAAAGCAGAAAAATCAATTTTTGCTACTTATAAAAGTGTCCTAAACTGAGGCGGATTCTGCTATGGGTTCTGAAAGGTGAGAAAGCTTTGGAACATTCCATTCTGTTACCAACAAATAAGCAGGACCACACATTCAGAATTTCTAATACTCAAAACATTCTGGTATTTTTTTTCTATATTTAAGACATCTCACTCACTTTATGGTGTTTCCCAGCACTATTTTATTTGAAAAGTCAAACTTGAAGAACAGCTGCTCTGCTGCAGTCCTGTGTGCACAGCACATCAAAATGTACATTAAAGTATAATTTAAAAATTAAGGGCAAAATAAAATAAATATAACATTTTGTTGAACACAGAAACAAACATCAAGAAGCACACTACAGTAGCTAATGCAGTTTCTTGCTCTTTTGTGTATGCAGGCTCAATTAATACAAATCTCTCAAACTGTGCTTAGCACCAAAAATGGTGTTACTTCTCAACAACAACAACAACAACAAAAGATCTGTAGGATGCAATACCCTGACTTCACAGTTTCTCCCCAAGAATAAATGACAAATGATGCAGTTTCTCCCGCACACTTTCAGCAGGTGGAAAAATCCATTCTGAAAATAAAAGTCAAGTAAAGTGCTTATACAATCCTTAGAATACAATTCAGAACTGAATGCTCCAAAGGCACAGATTCCAAAGGTTTAGGGTGCAATCCTATGCTAACATACTTGAGAAAAGTCACATTATGAAACTTACTTCCGAGTAAAGAAGTATAGGATTGTACTATTGAGCATGCTTAAAACTGCACTTGGTTACAGCCATCTGAGTTAATGATGGTTATGAAGTATCAGTGACATATAAAATGTACCAATTTTTTCAATCATCTTTCAAGACTTTTAAGGAAATTATATACATGCTTCTTTTGATACAAGAAATAATACAAACTTTGCTTGTTGAAGCTCTTCTGCAATTTTTTTTTCTCTTGGGCAGTACATGGTTTTATCTTAGCCTGTCACAATAAGCTATTATTTTAACATTAAACCAATAAACAAAAGATCACTATCTCAAGTTGATATAATAGGAAACTCTGTAACAGCTTATGAAGCACAGTGCTTGTATTCATTCATGTAGTTATGAATGTGTCAGTGGAAGAAGAGGATTGAAGTCCTATCTTCTGGTTCCCCCTCTAACTTCCAGATGAGTCTATATGTATAGTGTTTAGGTGTAACCAACTACACCAGAGGTCTTCAAACTTGGCAACTTTAAGACTTGTGGACCAACTCCCAGAATTCTCCAGCCAGCATAGCTGGCTGGAGAATTCTGGGAGTTGAAGTCCACAAGTCTTAAAGTTGCCAAGTTTGAAGACCTCTGAACTATTTATTTTATTTTATTTTATTTATTTATTTGTCAAGCATATATCACTTTCCATTAAAAAAAAATCCCTTTGTCCAAGATGAGATTGTGCATTTTTGATCAAGAAAGGAGGTCTTATTAGATAGGACCCTTCAAGGTTGTTGTGTCAATGAGCACAACTCTAATCTCCTTTCTATACTTTCATCTGGTCCAAAGTCATAAAAATAATTCTTTTCCTTTAATAACACAGGTATGTTTCCAGCTCTTCCCCCCCCTTCATTCCTCATAGGAAATTGTTTTTATGGTCTCACACATCATTACATCTTCAACTCTTTGGAGATAGCTAATGACAGTGGTGACAATACACCAAAACATAGATGCTGGTAGAGCTGATGTCTAAAATCGAATCTGTTACAAAAAGTGGTCTCACAGAGCATCTATAATTCCAAAAATAGCATTTGGATTAAAGGAGGAGAGGAGAGAACACAATATCAGCAATCGATACAGTACTTAAATAAGAAGCAATACAGCAGTTGAAAAAAATGGCACGTTTCTGAGTATTTGCCATCTTGTTGGTAATGTAAAAAACAGAACCCAAAAATGTCTGAAAGCAAAGGACAACTTTGCCTTAAACTGAAGTTTTGCTGATTAAAACAATGTATGTGCCAGGAGTCCTGCAACATTAACAATATAGATCAGCCTCTCTGATCAATATATTGGGCAAGTGTTTCCTTTTGATTTAAACAGGCCTTTTTGGGACCATTATAACCTCGTTGAGGTCAATCTTTTCATCCCCCTTCGCTGGGCCAGGTTGGAGGACAATACGGGTTCCAGCCTTGGTGCTTGAGGCGTTTGGTTTAAAGCAAAGTAGGTGGCTGCCATGGCACCCTGCAAAATTTAAAAAAAGGGAGATTATGCAATATTTCAGAAAAATCACTTTATTCCTCTTCCTAGGAAAAGGCACGGCTGCTTTAAAGAGACACAGATGTGCTACATTCATGCTCCTGCAATCCAACGTATCTTTTCAAAACTGAATCTGATGTACTGCTCAAAACTAATATATTGGAATCAGGGTGGCCAGCAAATTACATTTCCCCCTTCCTATCTTATCAGAAAAATGTAGTATTATATACGTTGCACATAGATATCTTTTGTCAGGCCACCCACTTTAAGGATAGTGTGTAGGGAAGAGGCAAATGAGTTGCAAGCAAGAAATAGCTTTACTGGTTATTGCTATTATGATGCATCAGGTTCAAAAAGGATGGATCTGTCAGCCTCCTAGTGGCTTCATAACCAATTCCACTGAGCCATCTGGGAATCCTCCAAGTTAATTGATTACATGCATGTCTGCCATTGATGGATGAAAAGAGAATGGCTTCAAGCTTTTGTAATGGGTGAGACTATGAGGACTCTCAATCCAGGGCCTACAGGTTCTTGTCATCTGCATACCATCAGCATGCATCTGACCTAATGCTCCAAACACTAACACTATCCAAAAAAGTTGTGCCCAAAATAATCCAGACAATTACATGCCTTAATCTATATCAAGAAACAGTGGACAAGGAAGCCATGTCTCCAGACAAAAAGAGGATGTCTTTCATAGATACTCCCGTTTAAAATAAACTGAGAGGAGATAGGTCTCATAGGCAACCTAGCAACTAGAGGTTATTCCCCTCTACTTCCCAGGTATTGTTTGACTGATAGGTTATTCTGGCATGTGAGAAGAAAATCTTTTCCCTCTCAGCTAGAGCTTTCAAGCTGGTCCTTCAACTACTTGGTCCATGCTAAGCAAAATGAAACTCTGTAAGCTAGGTTTGGGATCCTGTTTCGTCTTCCTAAAAAAGCTAAATATTTCCCCTGTCCGACTCTAGGGGTGGTACTTATCTCCATTTCCTACTGAGGGAGCCAGTGTTGTCTGAAGAAGTTTCTGTGGTCATGTGGCCAGCATGACTATATACGGAGGCAGATGGAATGCTGCCACCTTCAAAGTGGTACCTCTTTGTCTACTTGCATTTGCATGTTTTCAAACTGCTAGGTTGGCAGGAGCTGGGGCAGGAATGGGAGCTCACCCTATCACATGGTGCTTGGGTCTCAAACTGCCAAACGTCCGCTTGACACACACAGCATCTTAACCGCTAGGCCACTGTACCCCCGCCTTCCTACCAGTTCATTATCCTAACTGACAAATAATTCATGACAGAGATCTGCAACATTTTAGAATCTGAGCATCGTTGCATGATTACTGTGGCCTGGTTCCTCCTCAAAAAATGATTTTTGAGGTTAGCAGATTTTGGCAGTTCACTTCAACTTTACACTAAGGCCATCCTGACAGATATTGATTGGCACTTTCTCACAAGATTGCATGAATATAGGTGACCTTGTAAGAATTGGGTTATTTATTAAAAAAAAAAAACAATTTTGAGATTTTTGGGTGCAGGAGGGAATTAAAAATTCTAGGGAAAAATGAAATAACGTTGCTGGTTCTGATTGTATGTAAAATCAGGTTAATTATTTAGGCATCTTAGGAGACCATTGCCAAATTTTCTATGTCTAGGAATCCAAAGTGTCAGCATTTAGACATACCTTTACAAGGTGAACATCTTGTCTACTGAGTTGATTCTGGGAGAGATACTCCCTATTTACTATCCATGGATGCCTTAAAACTTGGGCTGCGGTTAAGCGCTGATGGGGATCTACATGAAGCATTTTTGACACAATATCCTGCAAAAAATTATATAGAGGTTACATTAATGTATTTTACTAAAAATAATAAGCACTCTGGATGATTATGATTATGATTTCAGGTATGGATGATAGGAACAGAAAATGGCTTAAGAAGTCAGCCTATAACGATTACTGTATTTTTTGGAGTATAAGACGCACTTCCCCCCCCCTAAAAGAAGGTGAAAATTTGGGTACGTCTTATACACCGAATGTAGCTCTGCCCACCCGCCGGCCCCCACCCTTTGGCCTCCGCGTGTCACGTTTTATACCTGTTCCAGGCTGCAGGGATTGCCACAGACCTTAGCCCCAAAAATGGAGCTTTTGGAGGCTGAAAAGGCAGCCCCTCCCAAACGGAGCTTTTGGAGGGTGAAAAAGCAAGGCGCAGAGGCCAAAATGGCAACCCGGAACAGCTGCTGCCTTGTCGGACCGGTTCCCCGCTTCACCTGCTGTACTCACTGGAGCGCCCTGCGACGATCAGCTGCATTTTTGAAGCTGGGTATTTGCCCCAACGAGGCGCATGCGAGCATAGCTAGCACGCATGTGCACTCACAACCAGCGAACCTGTTGCTAAAGTTCACCTCTGGGAACAGCTGATTGGTGGTATTCCGGAGGCCGATCCACCCACCAATCAGCTGTGAATCAGGTTAATGTGCTGAAGCTGACCAGGCTGTTTGCTAAGGACGCTAGTCAGATGAATACCGATGGATGCTGGTAGGCAGAGGCAGATTTTTTTTTTCTTATTTTCCTCCTCAAAAACTAAGGTGCGTCTTATACTCTGGAGCGTCTTATACTCTGAAAAATACAGTAGTCTACATCCTTCTAAAGTAATGAAATTCTTCTGATGTTAGGAGGAAAGAGAGAAGCAAACGCTTCAGGGCCTCAAAATGTTCCTATCAGGATATTATATTAAAACTATTCATAAGAAAAAAATAGCTTTAGTTCTGATTTCTTGGAAGATAGAGCTAAAGATTATTCATGTGGCTTGGGTTGCAACATTATTGATCTGACATGGGTTTTGCTTTGCCTACAAAAGAATTAACCTCTCAATGTATTTTCTGCTACTTTAATAATAAATAGGATCTATTTATTGAGATAGGAAGCCAGTGTGGTGTAGTTCTTAAGGCACCTGGCTGGAAATTAAGAAACGATGAGTTTAATCCTACCTTAGGTATAAAGTAGCTGGATGACTTTGGCCCTGTCACTCTCTCATAGCACTAAGAAGGAGACAATGACTAACCATGTCTGAAATTTTGTCGAGCTAACTGCAGGGAATGGTGCAGGCAATCACCAGGAATCAACACGGAAGGAAGGTAGTTTGAGGAGTTCAATTTATTTGTGATATGTATCACATATGTCCCTGCCCATCCATAACTCTAATTTGAATTTAAATATATATATATAGGTACAGTAGTCCTCATTTAGCAACTGCTTTGGACAGAGACTGCAGTTACAACAGTGATGAAAAAGTAATTTTGGGCCTTATGCCTGCATTTATGACCTGAGTTTTCTCTGACACATTTTGGCTATTACAGTTAGTATCCATTGTCCTGTGTCTGACCTGTCCCCAACCCCCACCCCCACACAGTGGAGATATTGCTCAAATAAGCTATAGTATCTCTTCCTAAGCTGCTTTTCCTCATGGTGCAGCATGTCCCTTAAAAGTGCTAACTACAAGTTAACAAGCTATGTTAACTCTATGATCTTAATTGATTAGAATCCTCCAGCTCATTGGTGCTGCTGTCTGACAGGGATAAGACCCTAATCAATTTCACAATGAAGAGTTTTTGTCTTCTAAGCAGCTGCAGTAAAGAGTATGCTAGGAAAACAGTTAAACTAATGCATTGCTTTTGATGTGTATTCCCCATTGTTTGCCTGCTTCTTCTCTTGTAATCCCTTTCTCTTCAATGAGTGTAACAAATATTACTTTTCTTCTTGCTAATTATCCTAGCCCTGGGGTCAGCATTCCAAAGGGTGTGCGAATTGGGGAAAAAGGATTATAAGATTTGCCCTTTTACCCACCTTCCTCATAAGTCAAATTCCAGAAATCTTGCCCACCGTTTGAGCTATCATATCCTACAAATTTTGTAAAGCAAAGAAAAACTAAAAATTGTAAGCACAATTGTGGTCGTGTGATTTTTTTAACTTAGTAATGACTTAATGACCAAGTTGCTGGTTCCAATTGTCATTAAATGAGGACTAGCTGTACTGCTAGCTACAATTCCTTTCTAACCATGTTTTCAAATTACTTTTAAGACTTAGAAAAAATGAGTCAGGAATTGTGTTAGAATATTCAATACTGTGGCAACTGGTAGATCACTAATCAGAGGTGGCAATTCTATACCCATTAATGTGAAAACAAAACTCATTGAATTCACTGAGAATTACTTTGAATATATAAGACTTATAAATTTTGATGTATACAATACACTTCCTTGGGATATGCAACTTAGGGGAATGTGTGTCAAAATCTGCAACTATATCGAACTCCTCAAACATCCAAAACATAGGATAATGAACTTCACGTAGATTCACAACAGCATCTGACCATTCATTGCTGAAAACAAACTGCTTGATAAATGAGACTTTGATCTGATTCAGCGTGTTAGTGTTTACTTTTGCCAAAGTGGAAGAAAAGAAAACAGATTGAGCCAACTCATTCTGCTTTTTTCTTTGTCTACACCAATTCTGAACTGCACTGAACTTTAGAAACCCAGAAAGCTATTAAGATATTGAAATGAAGATAAACATAAGTCATTCATATAGTTCTAATTTAAAGAAAACCTAAGTCACACATTGCTGTCCTTCTGTGATTGTTTCCAAACTATTGTAATGATGCTACAGAACATGGCATCTGTGCAATACATGAGATCAACCAGGCATTTTAGGTGCAATTCATATTCAGTGTTGGGATTAATCCTTAATCATTTCAGTTTTTCTACTTTTATGGACAATCAGAAAAATTGCAAACATGACAGTCTTAACAGGCATTCCCACTTAGAAGATATAATTATACTTATTTATATAGTTGCTATTGGATTTTTAAAGAAACTGCTGTAATTTATTGTTCATTTTATGTGCGTTCATTTTAAATAAATGGAGGACAATCATGAGCAACACAAGCAAAATAAATGGATAACAATCACAAGCACCATAATTGTGATGCATTCTTTTACCTTTGCAGCATCAGATATGGAATCCCAGTTCCCTCCTGTTAGAGCATATTTTCCGCTGCCAATTCTAGCCAGAATTTCCTCTGGGGTATCATCTGGTCCGTTTGCAAAAGGGGTGAATCTGTTAAACAATAAATAATATGTGAAACAACTGTAGCGTGATCAAAGCATAATACATCTGGCTTGCATACAAAAAGCCTTCCTCGATGTGGTCTTTATGTGTGTAGACCTCCAATTCCTAATCTCTCAGCTGTCCAGCACCTTCTTTGTAGTAGCACCCTTTGAAGAAAAAAACAACACAGCCACCACTAGTCTTGTAGCTCTGCCAGAAGCTAGCATGCTTTTTGGAATCCCTTTTAAAAATTCTGGTTCAGGCATTTTTCTCCTCTTTTTCATTTCAAATCAGGTTTTTAAATCTTCTATACTACAGTATCTACAAAAATAAGCATATTGTGTTGATAAGGTAAATTTCTCCTAGATTTTAGCTTCTTTAAAATTGTTCTAAGAAGCAGAATGAAATATATCTAATACTGTATATCTAAATATATCTAAAAGCCAAAACTTGAAGTCCTAAAAAAAGGTGGGCAGGATTGGATACAGTTCCTATAATATGACCTTTTTTTCTTCTGTGATACAAAGCAACACTTAAGAGCCAATATTATAACACTTTCCACTATGAAAGGCTTTATAATACTAATACAGTATAACACAATTTGATGGTCATCCAACAAAATATACATTTTTTTCTATAAAATCTACATATTTTG
Source organism: Thermophis baileyi (assembly GCA_003457575.1). Taxonomy (NCBI): domain Eukaryota; kingdom Metazoa; phylum Chordata; class Lepidosauria; order Squamata; family Dipsadidae; genus Thermophis; species Thermophis baileyi. The sequence goes on from QLTV01001839.1 coordinate 890,064, forward strand.
ATAAACATATTTACTTTTTTTAATGTCAAAACACATTTCAAGAAGGACATCAACTGGAATAAACAACTGCAAATAATATGCTTTAACTTGCCTGTAATGAACCTGACAATTTCAGTCATATGAATCTTTAGCACCCAACAAAGTAATTTAATTCACTATAATGTCTAGATTGTGTTTCTGTCTTTATATTACTATCCATTGGCTTCACTGGCTTCCAAGATTGACCACGTTACAGATATTAAGAAATTTTTGCACTTACCCTGCTAACATGGTATACAGCAAAATCCCCAAACTCCAGATATCACAGGCTGCATCATAACCTTGCCGTTTCAGGACCTGCAGAAAGGAAACATATTATATTTTACTACTTTATTTATTTATTTATTTATTTATTTATTTATTTATTTATTTTTGTCAAGCATGTATATGATTACAGCAAAGTATAAACATTAATATGAGTATATAATAAGTACAAACATGGTTTTGAGTACATATTTTTCGAATACATGGGGACTTTAGGACAGGGACGGTAGGCACGCTGGTGCGCTTATGCATGCTACTTTTGAGAGTTGCTGAAGATTTAACTGTTGCTTGCTTCACATTTAGGCATATGTTCCCTCATGCCAATAGGCCCGGGGTCCAGTTCAAAGTTCTGCTTTTAACCTTTGAAGATGTTCATGGCTTGGTTCCAGGGCGGTTTAGGGACCATCTCCTCCAAATGGAATCTACATAGTCCATGTGAGAATGCAGGAGGAAGATGGTGGGTGTTTCATCCCTACAAAAATTTGAGGGACTTGGGTTCAAAGGCACTCCTTCTCTGAAATGGTTCCAATGCTTAGCAGAAATTTGCCATTGGAGTTCACCTTATATATTGACTATTAGCTTAATACGTAGTGGCAATACTGATTTGCCTGAGTGGGGCTTAGCAATTATGACTGACTATGTGGGTGACTCTTTGTATTAACTGTAGTGTTGTTATATTCCTTTATGTTTTATGTCAAATGCCAGAAGTCATATGGAGCTAGGCAATGTAATAATGTAAGCAAGCAAGCAAAAGGATCAAAGTATATTTCACTGATTGCCATTCACCTACTAATTGATCAGTTTGCCCAGGATATTTCATTAAAGTACAGTATTCTGATATGCGTTTGTGTGTGTGTGTGTGTGTGTGTGTGTGTTCTAAAAATGAAACTGGGGAAAACATTCTAAACCTGAAACTGGGGAAAACATCTCCCATTTTTGTCTCTTACAACCATTGTGTGGAGGAAGTACTATTTACACTGAATACATCCTTGTTTCTTAGTTTAGGGTGTCTCTGGCAACTTCCCAGATCATCTTATTTTAACCCAAACAGCAGGTTGTCCATCCTGCCATTCCATTCAGAGTAAACAACATAATGCAGAGTGCAAAAAAAAAAAAAAGTAAAAAAAAGTAAAAAATAGTAAAACAAAAAAAAATTAAGTGGTAAAAATGAAATAGGTAAATCTAGTTTACACTATATGCCTTTGCACCTTCCTATTCTAATATATGTGTCTTCACTACATCCACCATCTTTTGTTCTTTAAATATCTCATTTGTCTCTTTGAGAATCTCATTACTTGAGGTTTTCAAAAATAGACTGGACAACCATTTGACTGGGATATAAGGCTCCTGCCTTGAGTAGGGGGTTGGACTAGAAGATTTCCAAAATCTCTTCCAGCCTTATGATTCTATCCAACCATAACATTCTCAATATTCCTTTTCCTCTTGACCTATTCACTCTTCCTTCATATAATTATTCTGCGAATAGATCCTCATTCATTTTGTCTCTCTAATCAAACCACTTCAATTAACTTCTTTCATTTCTGTATTCCATATGTATTCGTTTGGTGTTCATTTATTCTTGAGGCTATCACTTCCTGTTTTATTACAAATATTTTTTAAATTAATCTATTCCTACTGTATCCAATTTACTTTAATGCTTTTGATACAGCAAAGTCTCATCTCTACATAAGAAATAGGGTAAAAACGTGTTCTTATATACATCCATTTTTGCTGCTTTCAACTTTATTCCCCAGACCACATACAAGCACTAGTTATCTACCAAATTTTCATGTCTTAAAATTCCTCCATCCATTTTCCTATCTTTAATAAATATTCTGCCATAATGTACAAATATTCATCTACTTGCTCTAATTTTTCATCATTTATACAGTATATACCGTATATATACAGTAACTTGCAATTATCATTTTCTCTGTCAGATACAATTTCCTTAATCTTTGATACACAAATCTTCAGGCCTTGTATTTGTTTTATTTGTATTTGTTTGCTTTAGGCAATCTAAAATTCAGCTGCAAATAATTCAGGTTCTCAACAAATAATACGGAATCATCTGCGTACAAAAGTGCACCTACATTCACATCCTTGACCAACGCAACACACCTTTAACTTCGCACACATATTTTTAACTTATTAATCCAACTCTTAAATTCATTAAGATGAGGGGAAATCATACATTCTCTTTCTCTATTCAGTATTAAACCCTGTGCTATGCATTCAATTCATCCAAACTTTATTTCTATCATATACTACATCCAGCTGCCAATTTCAACTCCATTAAAACATTCAGTAATTCAAATTCAGTAGATCATACCATTCCCTAAATCCAAAACTTGAGCAATATACCTTTTCCCCTCACATTTACACATTTTTCAGAGATAATCTGAAGAAGAAAATTCTGGTCTGCAGATTCCCTGTCTGGCTAAAATTGAACTGCACTTCTCAGATTTTGCGCACTGCTGCCTCTTTTAGCCTTTTGATCAGAAATCCATTTACATTTTTGGAAGTGCTACGGGTATGCAAAATCCAACATGTTACTCCTTAGAATTAGCATATGGGATAGGAATACTCAATTATATTTTAGAAATTTAATAATATTGTCTTAATAAATAGTAAGATTTGGGTTTTTATGAAGATTATTTCTCTGTGTTAGTTTAAATCTAGTACCTTTCAGAGTTATCTAATGAGATTTTGTAAATAAAATATAGCTTCATGAATTTGTTGCTGAAGAGAACAAACAAATTTCACCCAGACCTCAGCAACCATTAGAGAAAATAAAAGCTATTATGTGATTAAATTTACCTGCTGACAATGATCAGAGCTTATGAAATATGAGACTATTTTTTTTCTGCCAAGACGCTTCCACTAGATGGCAGGTCAGTTCTTCTCTAGATATCTTTATAATGTTCCGTTCTCTCATTGCTATTAAATATATAACTGGTATAACTACCACCCATTATAATTAAAGGTTCAAAACCAAACATTTAAAAAGACGGTATGGAAACAAGCATGCAATTTCAGTTGCCTTTTAAATAACTTGTATAATTGAGAAAGTATTTAATACGGCAAAACAATATATTGAAGTTTGGACTGAAAAAAATTGGAGATAAGTAAAATAAGATTAGGAATCAACAGCAAATGAGGTGCAAAGTTTATGTTTCAAAGGAAAAGGGAAAGGAAGCAGTTTACCTGGTAACTGCCTTCTCTCCTGAAATTTCATTCAGTTGGATAATCTATTAACATTTATATTGGATTACGAAGACATGTTTATTAGGTACAAATGGAATACAGTTAGTCCTCAACTTACAACTAGTTGCCTATCAACTGTTCAAGGTTACAATGGACCTTCTTTGGTCTTTGCAACCTGGTTCTGAAGTTCTGATGGCTGAGACCCCTCTCCCCCAGTCATATAAATGCGTGTTGGGCCCTTGGCAATTGATTTTCAATCATATCAGTTTTCTGTATCCCGCAATCCAGGGGTGGGTTCTGGATCCTTTTGCTGCCGATTTGCTCAGGGTTGCGCCGTGCGCGCGCTTCATGCATGCGCACGTGCACGCGCAGCAATAAAAAATAGCTTCTGCACATGCACAGAAGCAAAAATTAGCTTCTGCGCATGCGCAGAAGCAAAATCCAAGATGACGGCGCCCATGGAGACACCGACAGAACTGGCTCCGTGACATCATCGCGGAGTTACTAACAGTTCTAAAGAACCGGTTAGAACCAGTAGGAACCCACCTCTGCCGCAATCACATGACCATGTTTTATGACAATTTTGCTAAAAACAGCAGTTACGTCTGTTTTTCAGCAAAACCAATCCATAGCAAAGCATTTGTTCTCTTAACGACTGCTGCAAAAAAGGTTGTAAAATCAGGTCAGTCATGTGGGAATCCCATTTTATGACTGGCATGGCTTATGACCAAGGTGGGCAGTTCCATTACGGTAATAAATTGAGAACTATCTGTATCATATATCAGTTCCATGACACTGAACGTATCTCTCCACATGCCATCCTCTAGTTAAAAAAATAAAACCATAAAGATAGCATGGCCATAAAGAATGGTATGAACTGCAACACCAAAATCCACAAAGAGGCCCATTTAGGACCAGCAAAGAAATGACCACCTCTAGGTGGAAATAGTTCGTCTGGAATATGACTGTCTTCAGCATTCTAAATACATTCTGAAGACACTCAGAAAAGGACCAATAATAAATATGTAATTCAAGAACATCTGGAGCTACTCTGCTGGTTTCCCTTCAACAACATTCTGAAGAAGAAAAAAGGTTATATGCAAACCTGGTTCTGAAAAATAATCAGAGCTTTGATACAGTAATTTGCATGAAGGTGATCTCCAATTTGGTAATGAGAAGTTGCTGTTTCTGTCCTTTGAAACTATGGTAGAACGAATGAGACTGAACTGAACAAAATAAAAATTATCTACACATATGAGGGATTAAGGTGATGGATTCCCCCCTTGTGTTTTGTTTTTAGTGTTGTTTTTCTTTTGTAGGGATTTCCAACTACTAGAACAATGTGATTAAAAAAAAGTAAAATCTTGCCATGGTTGACTTGCTACAGACCCACTCACAATCAGATAACAGTAATGGGAGGGGGTAGGGAAGGCATTGGAATGTAAGGGAGGTTTGGGAGGGAAATTTGGAATGCAAGTGTGCCGACTGGAAGCCTGAGACAGACCCAACACCTTCAAGGTCACCAACTGGAGAACATCCGAGGCAGACAGACCGTTCCCAAAACAAAGCGAGTGCAAATGATTGGTGGACAATTGACAATGGGAGGTACGGGGGGGGGGGGAGTTTTCCTATGCTGTTTTATGCATCAAATGGTTAGAACTGGCTTTTCTACTTCTGTACCCATATGGAATCTTCAGTAAATTTATACTCTTGGTAAAAAAATGTCCCAGGAGTTTCTTTTGTTGTCTAACCCAGTGGGATAGTCCTTTAAGTTGAGATTGATTCCTTGCAATTTTCTGGACCAGTCCATGAAGTTATTTTGCCACTGTATAGAAATATTTCTTATTGTCTTATTCTGGGATTTCCCCCCCAATTTTCTAATTCAGGCCTCATATTTCCTGGTGGCTTCCCATCAAAGTAGCAGCCAAACCTTAACCCACTTACCTTCTGAGCTCAGAAAAATTGGTCAGGTACTGCCAAAATTGGTCAGGTACTGTCTCCAAATCTAATGCTCTTGAAATCACTCTCCAGAAAGTGATTGCATAAATATCAAAGGCAACTCCTGGATATTGCCCATTATGGAAATAGTGACCATCATGTGGACTTTTTAAATCTCCATACCTCAGGTGCTACAAAATTGGCTGTGTAACATGGTGTCATTAGTAGACCATTCTCAGCTCTCAGTTGTTTGGCAAATCCAAAATCACACATTCTGATAGACTCTGGGTTCCCTGATTCGTCCACGTACAAAATATTACTAGGCTTCAGATCTCGATGAACAACCTGAAAATAAAGTTGAAACACTGCACGTTATCTAAACCCAAATTGCTGTAATAGTAAATGATTTGTCCATAACTGCAATTCTTTGAAAATTATTAGTTAATTCCAGAAATGTCTTTTGGAGATTTAGTTCCATGCCTTGATAAATATTGACATTACCACACAACAACAGAGAAGAGGATACATTTTAGTAATAAACTAGAGGCACTAAATGAATTTTATATTTATCTCTATCCTTCTGAAATATTAATCGTTTCCAGTAAATTACATGTAGCAAATCTGATTGGGAGCAGTTGATAATTGAGAAGCTATAACTTGCCAGTAATTTGGCTCATACTGCAACTAGAAAGGTAATAACAATTAAATCTTCTGTTTGAAGGATGCGCTGCAGGCATTTGATCTTTATTATAAGAGATCATATTTCTATTCTATGCCATTCTATTCTATCTTGCAGTCTTCCATTTTTCATTAGTCAATGAATCGCATTCCACGTTCATTTTAATTGTGGATTTTGTGTCTGTGGGGAAGATGATAATACCACCTTCCCCGATTCAATATTTTAATGACATGAAGTAATATTTTTAGAAAGTTGATTGGATACAGAAGAACTGTTATACTCACACCCTGGGAATGGAGATAGTCCACAGTTTTGCTAATGGTACAGAGAACGGCACTAGCCTCTCGTTCAGAGAAGCATTTCTGTCGAAGGATTCGATCTAAGAGTTCTCCTCCTCGCATCAGTTCCATCACAAGGTATACAAATTTTCCATCATCATAGACCTATATATGTGTACAGAAAGCTCATTAAGTACTTGCTCCATGAATCTTAAATGCCCTAAAACCTCATACCGGTAGTCCTTGACTTACAGCCATTCATTTAGTGACCGTTCAAAGTTACAACGGTACTGAAAAAAGTGACTTATGACCATTTTTTGCACTGTTCTTTTTCGCACTGTTGATCGCTGCAACATCCCCATGGTCATGTGATCAAAATTTCTACGCTTGGAAACTGGCATACATTTATGATGGTTGCAGTTCCCCGGGATTATGTGATCCCCTTTTGCAGCCTTCTGTCAAGCAAAGTCAATGGGAAAGCCAGATTCACTTAACAACTGTGTTACTAACTTAAAAATTGCAGTGATTCATTTAACCTCTGTGGCAAGAAAGGTAATAAAAAGGGGCAAAACTCACTTAACTACTGCTTGCTTTTCAACAGAAATTTTGGGCTCAATTGTGGTTGTAAGTTGAGGACCACCTGTATTATCTTATTGTGCAAATACGAAGTTTTTTTTTTACAAACCCCCCCCCCCCCACTTGTTCCTTTCCTGATTTCCAGGAATCAAACAGGCCTTGCTTGATGGGAAATCAAATGTCCTTAATGCAGGTGGTTACATTAGCTCAAGTTACCTACATTTTAATTAACTTTAACATTTTATTGACCTGCATTTTTTTCACTACATTTGCTTATCATTCTAGAAGTAAAATGGAAATATGTAGGTTATAGAAAGAAATATAAAACAAATTCCATAACAAATATTATTTTTGTGAATGGTTTGCTGTACTCTTGAGCTTAAATGTAATCAGGAATAGGCAACTTGGTATTTTTCAGATGCTTGAACAACTCTGTCAATTCTTATCATTGATCATACTGTTTGGGGATAATGGAAATTGAAGTCCCAATCACTGGATGGCACTAACACGCCTGACCTGGTTTAATTCAAATATTTCCTGACTGCATACTTCTGATTGTGAAGTATGAGTTGAAGTAGATGAGCCTAGCCATGTGCATCCCAACCCAGCTCCCTGGTCCTGGTTTTTAAATAAACAAGGATCAAATCATTACTTCCTTTCACTTTTACCGTGTTTCCCCGAAAATAAGACCCTGTCTTATATTTTTCTGAACCCTGAAATAAGCGCTTGGCCTTATTGCCATGCACTCAAAAGCCCGATTGGGCTTATTATCAGGGGATGTCTTATTTTGGGGGAAACAGGGTAGTAATAAATTGACTACGGGCCGCACAGTTTATGGATTGTAATTTTAGTATAGTTAGACCATGTATAATTGACAGACTGGATTTTATCATATATTTTTATCTGTTATTATTTTATTCTAGAATTTTTAATTGAGTGTTTTTATTTGTTCTGGTCTCTGGTCTATGACTGTAATGAATTGAATTGAAATCATTACTTGTCACTGTTGACATATGAATATAGGGAGGTCAGGAAAAATTACATATTGCAGGGCAGCCTTGAAGATGTGATGCTCTCTATAGAAAATGTGAACTTGGTGTCATCATCAAGTGTTATTTACCTATATATCTGATCATTTTATTGTATGAGAGTTGAATGAAAAGTTATGTCTCCTCTTCCATAACTTTGAAATAGGGAAAATGTAATAAATAAAACAAGTAAATAATCCTTGAAATGAGCTGTTCTGTTACCTGCATTTTCTTCTCCACATAATTACCACTGCTACACACCTCTGCCAATGATGCACAAGCTTCTTGAAGCTGTCATGAAAGAACTCCATATTTTATCCCTTCAACCAAGTCCTGAAGGTCCTTTCCACATTTTCATTTGATTACAACAATGTCCCTGTAGATATTGCTTCAGTTAGGGGGAAATGTGGAAGTCCGATGATGCCAAGTCTGGATTACATAGTGGATAGGGTAATACAGTGAAATCTAATTTCACAGTTGCCCCTCAGGTGGCTCATGACGTGAGGTACAGTATTGTCATACTGCAATAAAATCTCTTTCTTGTGATTCTGAATGTTGTTTCAATCGCTGTTTCAAAGTTTTGAGTGTTGTGGTGTATTGCTCTGATTTGATACTGGTATCAGGTTCAAGGACATCCTTCTGAATAACACCATCTGTATATCCCAAAACCATAACCACAAGTTTTCCTGCCAAAGCCTGGGGTTTAATTCCCCCCCCACACACACAGGTGAAGCTTTGTGATGATATTTCATGGACTGATGCTTCATTTCTTGGTAATGATGAGCACATGTTTCATTGGCCACTTTTATTTCACAGCATGACAACTGGTGGCAAAGTTTAAGACTTGAAGCTTTCATCTCTGTAGTCAGCATATGAAGAAACCATTTTGCACAAATCTTCTGATACTGAAGGTCATTACTTCACACATTCCTTCACACATCATTACATCACACATTCCTTAGATATGCCAAGCTTGACCGCAACTTCTCTTTGGGTGACCCAAATGCCCTTAATGAGTTCATCAACTTTTCTCAGATTCAACTCATTGGTTGGTATCTCAGGTCATATCTCTTCTGGTTCAATATTTTTACCTTTTTTGACCTAGCAATGCACACTACTCATATCATCGCAATCATAACCATAAACAACCTGTATTCGAAGGTCAATTTTAACTGGAGGGACTCCTTGGCAGTCAGAAATTTCAATCACAGTGCATTGCTTAAAGCACACTGATAAGTACTCACTGCAGACTTCCATTTGAGAAATAATAGCAACACAACCTATTCTCACAATAACTTCCAAATGAATCAATAGATGCTAAATATATCAGAGCTTCTAGTAGCAGAGCTTCTGTCATCTGTTGTAGGCAACTTATAACACTGAAGACATTACTTTTTTTATTCAACCCTCATACTTCCAAAAATGATTAGAAAGAGGAGAGACTTATTATACCATTTTATTTGCATTACTTGTATGAAAAATATGTGTCTTTTTTTTTTTAAGCATGAAGGTCCCTAAAAAAATGGCAATTTCTATTTATTTTTTTTTTGTAACATTTGCTTATACTGCAGATTGTTATTAGAATGATCCTTACCATTTTGTAAAATGGAAAACCTTTGTGTAAGGGCACTATACATAAACAAAGTTACTACCTACATAAGAAAATTTATCAACAAGGTCTTTGTAGTTACTTCTTTACATTCTGATCCAACTTCAGGATTCAGCATAATTGCAAATACAAATACAATTGCAAATATAATTGCAAATACAAAGGTTATTGCAAATTTATTAATACACCTTCTAAACCCAATAATATAGCACAGATTTCCACCAGATTGTTGGAATGGGCATCATATAGGTTTCCCTAAGCAACTTTTCTTATAGATCATTTACTCACAAGGAGATATGTACAAGAAATGTGTGACTTGAAAACCTACTCACATCTTTAAGTGTAATGATGTTTGGGTGCTGTCCATATCTCAGAAGAATCTCAATTTCTTCTGAAGGGTCTCTTTTGCTCTTATCAATTATCTAAGGGAGAAATGGAGAACAGAGAAAATTCAAAAAGAGAGGAAGCCTCATCTGTGCAATTGAAAGAAAAGCTATGCATAGATATGCTATGCTAAAATTAAACAGCAATCTCTATTAATGAACCGATTATGGGAAACTGTTAACAATAGCAACCAGAGACAGAAAAAGAAATCATTTCCTGATTCTGACAATGAAGAGAAGCCAGGAGACTCATAACAACAAAAGGGCAGTTTTGTATTATTATTATTATTATTTATTAAATTTGTATGCCACTGGTGAAGCTAGAAGTAGACACACCTGCACTCCAGAGCCACTAAAAGCTTTGAGGGTTTTTTTTTACATTGTAAATTTACAATGTGACAAAAAAGGGAGAATTATCAAATGCAAGACTCTATTCATTCTATTTTATTGATTAAATTAGAATGTAAATGAAAAGACCATACTTTTGTCCTAAAATCCAATCGAGGTCTCATCAGATAACTTTTAAGAGAAGGAACTTAGAGTACGCCCACATATCTAGCCTGGTGAGATGGGCAGATACCCTCAGGGAGAGGCAGGATTGAAAACAACCCAAGGGCTTCAAAGGTAATACATAACAGTGGTGTGATATAGGCAAATTCCAGGTGCCTAGAACTGCACTACTGCATTCTGGACTAGCTGCAACTTCTGAATGGCCTTCAAAGACAGCCCCATGTAGAGTGGATTGTAGTAATCCAATCAGGAAGTGACCAGGATATGAATGACTATGAGCAAGAGTCATAGCCAAAGAATGGACACAATCGGTGCACAGGATGTATTTGTGCAAAGGCCACCTTGTCATGGCTGCCATCTTCTCTTTGAGCCAGTCCCACAAGTCCAGGAGAACCTCCAAATTACATTCTAACTATGTCCAGGGAAATGCTTCTTTACTATAGTTTGTATGTGTTTCTAGCCTCAGTAGAGTAGGCAGTATTTGTATCTGAAAAGGAAATCATTGGCTCAAACTGTTGTCCTCTGCTTTAGAGTAGAATTGTTTGTAAATAGAATTTCACTAACTCTGCATTTTCATACCCTCCTCTCTATTGTATTTTTCTGTACAAGCAGCAGGCTTGGTTATATGGCTGTAGCTGGAAGAAGTAGCAGAATTATGTAGGAAGAACATAATGTGAGTTATGGACATGGAGGTGTGGTCAAAATCTGCAAGATGGTGGGTGCAATTGAAGAATAATTCTGTTGTCGAATGTGCATTTATAAAAAGGACATGGGTTTCAATTGTGATATCACACCAGCCATCTTAAAAGATTTTGAGATGTGGATGCCCTATCATTTAGGGTCTAACTCAGAGTTGGCAGATGGATCTTTGACATAGCAGCAGATCCTGTTCACTGTGACATAATTTGCTTCTATAGAAAAATGCATTAATGGCAGGACAAAATAATCTAGAATTTCTATGAATTATTCCATCTTTAATTAATTCATCTTCAATATTTTTTTCAGTACCAAGGAAAAATAATTGGAACGTTTTGCTAATGGGAACTGTAGTTTTGTTGTTTTTTCCATCCAATCAAAATGTCATATTAGCAAGTGCCCAACTACACAAATATAATTAACTCCGAGGTGTCAGGAGGGCTGTGCATGCTTTAGACCTTATATAAGCAGTTCAATAAAGCAGACTGAGTTTTTAGGGCTCTGTACAAGGCTGAAAAACATTGCAGCTGCTTAAGAGTTGCATTACTTTTTGTGAAACTTCTTAAAACAGCAAGGTGAGTTTTCATTCATGTAGAAGATGGGCTGCTTTCATAATTAGCAGACAGATGCTTTGCTTGCACTTGCATGAGTCTGAAGCATTTCTTTCACGTTATTTTTGAAGTGTGTCCAAATAATGATTAGCATTATTTTAGGGGAATTTATAATTACTGTTTGAAGATGTCTTGAAGGAGAGAGGTTACTGACTGTAGTTGTTTCTATGATTTTGAATTATCTTGAATAATTGATTAACTTTGGTGATTCATTCACTGGACAGTAACATCATCCATAAAATTAACTTATTATTTTAGAGAAAAAGAAGAAATAAACTAGTAATATTTTAAGCAACCTGGCTTACTGTATAAAAGATATGTCTGATTCCTTCTACCATTAATTGACAGCATTCACATATTTAACCTTCAACTGAATCGTTGTTAGCGTTCAAAGTATGTATATGCTGACGCATTTAATTAATTAACTCAATTAAACAGTTTTCATTGGGCCAAACAAAACTGTGATTCCACACTGCAAGTCCTTTGGTATGGAAATACTATATGATATCTTTTTTGTTCTAAAATCTTTTAAAATATCACCCAAAGGAGTGCAGAGTTCCTACAGTCAAAATCTTACAGGAAGAAAGAGTTTGGCAGACACAAGATCAATATTTTTATTTTTATTTATTTTTATTTAATATTTATTTATTTATATTTGTAGAATTGCCCATTTCACCTAAGTGGCTCTGAGCAATTTACAACAGTTAAAAAAACACACTCCAATAAAAGAGTTAGAAACCACTACAGAATATGTAAAACATCAGAACTAATCAGAACTACAAGAATGCAACTATTCTTCAAGAGATCATACTTCTTCACATCTGTGATGAATCTTTTCAAGAAGAAAAAATGTATATATATATATATACCAAAATGAATGAGAAAAGATCTATGCATAAGTGCACATCGGGAGATGTGCATTCAAATTGTTCATTTATAAAAAAATGTAGACAAAAATATATAGAACAGATGGATATTTTTAAAAAAATGTTCATTCTATCAATGTGCTCACAACGTAAGTATACAGAACACACAACATTTATAACGGAGTCATTTCCCCTTGTCTATTAAACATACAGTGTTTCTCTGTAAAAGAGAGAGAACTGTACTGAGACTCTTTCATTGGTAGCAACAGGCACATTGCTGGCATATGTTCAAGGACATTCTCGTTATTATTTATTCAAATGTTTCAGGAGCAGGCTTAGGAAATGTCAGTGTTGCGGTTCAGTATGAAACCTGCCAGTTCAAACTGATTGTTTTATCCCATGACAAAATAATAAATTTAAATAATGGTAGTGTGTTAGTTGTAAAGCAGAAGTATGTTTGCTAGTACAGCAGATGACAGCTGTAGAAGTATGAGGAGAAAAGTGAAATGGGAAAAGATGATAATTTATTCTGAGGGTCCTTTCATATATTAAAACAAGCTTCTCTCTTCCTTCCCCCCCCACTCAGTTCCTAGAATTATTCTAGTTACATGAATGATGGAAAACATCAGCCAGGATTTAATAAGTTCTCTGCATTTGTTGTATTCCATCTGTTATACCAGCGGTTCTCAACCTGTGGGTCGCGACCCCTTTGGGGGTCGAACGACCATTTCACAGGGGTCGCCGCGTGCGTTAGCCCGCCATTTTGGTGCCACCGTCACTGCAGGGGTGAAAAGGTCCCGGTTCGGCCGTGCTGCGGGTCGCCGGACAGCTGGTAGCCTGGACGCTGCCATTTGAGTTCTTCTACCCTCTGTGCATGCGCAGAATGCTTTGCGCATGCGCAGAGGGTAAAAGAACCCAAATGGCGGCGTCTGGGTGAAGTCTCCTGCTTCCACGCTATCAGCTGTCCGGCGACCCGCAGGCAAGCCCGAACCCGGAGCATTTCGCCCCTGGTGCCACGCCCCCTTTGTCACCTCATCCCGGG
>QLTV01001839.1:903879-917415 GCA_003457575.1 Thermophis baileyi
CGGCGGCGGGGGGGTCGCGGGGGGGTCGCGGCATTAGAAAGGTTGAGAACCACTGTGTTATACTGTTCAAAGAAGTATAGTACTAGCATGTACTAGCAAAAGAAGAAATCAGCCAATTGTAACATGAGAATTTGTCTTCCTGTTTGTCCATATGACTATGTCTATAGTAACCCTTCTCCAATCTGTTGTACAATCCCTCCAGCATTTACGCACAATTATACAGACATTTCATCTCATTTATATCCATTCATTCTCTCTTACACAAGTGACTTTGCCCCCATCTAGAAGACATGTATGCTTCAAAAAACCTAACTCCCATGAGTGGATTTCAGGTGGCACAGAATACTTGGGGGGATCGGGGGATTTTAATCTTTTATATCCCAATGGTTAGCCCACCTCCCAAATTATTCCATAAGTAAAATCAGGTTTGAAAAAAGATCCCTATTTACTATAATGGGAAACATTTTGATCAAAGGTCCATTGTGGCAGGATTCAAAAAAGTCAAAGAAAATCAATTGGGAAGTTCTTGCACGCTGAAACTAACTGTTCTTGTGCTCTCTGGTAATCAATAACTCTTCCAAGGAAAGGCAACTCCTCCAAGTCCATTCCTATTTTATTGTGTTAATTACCCGCAGACAATATTTTTTGCAAGCATATAAATGGGGAGTTTCTCATAGGCACTTTTATCACTCTTTCAACACTCCCCAAACCCTCAGTCTTGCAACAGTTCATTATTATTTTTAACTACAGACACTGCAAGAATGAAACCACCACACTAGACCAATGCTCTCCCTAGCTAACAAATAAGGGAAAATCATGTCTGGCCATCAACCAGTGCTCTGCCCTCCTCCTCCTTCTTAGCCTATGACTTTTAAACAATGAAAAAAGTAAAACAAAAATACAGATCACTGGCTGCAAAGCTCTGTGCAAGGACACTGGTATGCCACAGTGGCTGAAGAGGCAAAGGAGCCAACAGTTCCCATCCATGGAAAATCAGCCAGGCCACAGGCTGCATGAAACTCTAATGCCAAAGATAAGAAAATAAAACAAAAGTGATTTGAACTGGGTAGAGCTACAGTAGAAGAAAACTGGTGTAGCTGATATAGGGGGCATTTAACTGATCTGAAAACAACTCAACAATCCCAAGTAGAAGTGCCCTTGGTCATGTCACACAAAAACTGGTGATGTTTGTCATAGGGACAACAAAGCAGCAGAGACAAATCCTTTATTTCTTCTCAGCCTTATAAATTTTACATTCCTTAATTTTAATATTGACTATTTCTTTACCTTCCTGCAATAGATTATGCAATGTAATATTTTGTATTTTGCTTTCTTTAAAAAAAAAAAATCAAACAAGCAAAAATAAAGGACTCTCAGAACATCCGTAGCTTCTATTGTAAACATCGGTCTGGCTGGCTTCTTTCAGTGAACCAACAGAAGTAAACAAATATTTAGGAAAGGAACATAAAACTATCAGAACAGTTCTCAGCATATCTCTCTAATGCTTTCAACAGAGCTTTAAAGCACAGTGTTGGACAGCCAACTGTGTTTTTAGATCTTCAAATCTAAATATTTCATGAACCTTTAAATTAGATTTTGGTTTTTTTTGTCAATTTTATATGGCTGCCCATCTCACAAGAAGATGGAGTGTGTATAATAAATGTATTGTATTGATGTTCTTCATGAATCAACATAAATATCATTATTACTGTATAATCTAGTTAAAATCAAAACTGAATCAAAAATAAAGCCAAAGTTGGATTATGTTCACTTGTTACTTGTTAAAATACCCTCAAAATACGTGTCATTTAAAATGATCTGATCTCCCAGAATTTTTCACACTTGCATAGCTATCGGGGGAAATGAAATAGCAACAGTTTTGCCATTTGAAAAGAAGCAAGCTTTAAAAATCCAAGATAAATTTGATGGACTTCCTGTGGTTGGATCCAAACAGCCATGTGGCTATGACCATGGCTTTGTTCTCTTCTGATACTGTACTTTATGTCAAAGTTAGCATGAAATGCATGGGATTTTCAAAAACATGACATAATATGACAAATTAATTGTGATTGCTAGCGATTAATAGAAAAAAGAAGCATATACTGAGCATATTGAAGCCATGCAAATAATCTGAAGAACATCTCTGAAAGCCGTGAGTGCTCCATTCATATATACATTTTCCTCATGGGCTGACTTACATTTATATTCAAAATTCTCCTTCATACTGTCTGGTTCTCTTGCCCTGCTGCATCAAGGCAGCATAACCTGTACTAGTTGCCCTTGCCAGATGATCACCAGACACACCACAGTGATTTCTTACCTTTACTGCAAACTCTGCTTCTGTGGCATTGTGAACACACCTCTTGCAAACAGAATATGAGCCAATGCCAATGTCTTCCCGGATTTCATATCCATCTGTAAAGTGAATATTGTTCCCATGTAACTGCTACAGAGGGAAACAAAACAGTAGCAATAAAAGGACAAGTCTTACGGTTGACTCCATCAGAAGACTCTCTAGCTCTAACAATTCAGAGACATTAGTTTATTACACAGAACCAGTTAATTAAACAAGTGCTGCCTTAATTCTGTCCAATTAATCTTACAATCCTTAGCATGCTTGGATTTCTTTTACATAAATCTGAAGAAGTTATAGCAATATTAGTATAAAAATACAGTACAGTTAATCCAAAAATAAACATCCCATTAAAGTTAAACCTCCTTTAACATGAATTCAACTGCTGATGATTTAATACAAATATCTCTGTAGTTTTCTTGGCAACAACATGAAACTTATTTGCAATGGGTTATGGAGTGGTTTTTAAAACTTCCACGCTAGCCAATGACACTTTCCTGATATCTAAGGATAGAAGCTGCCATCTGGCTGGGCTGGTGTGGAAAAAGCAAATTCTATGGTTTTTAAGGAAGGGAGTTAAATTTAAAAAAGTAATTTCCCCTCCTCAGGGCGTTTATTATTTTAGCATTGATTCACTGACCAGCAGTGGCTGTTCACTGAATGTTCAGGTTATATTCCCTGGGGGATTTTTCAGGGTTTTTTTTAAATGTAATGGATGATAATGATGACAATCATGAAGTTCATGATTTATATCTTGTCTTTCTATCAACATGGCATTCAGAGAAACTTGTCTGGGAACTCCTGCACTCAAAGGGCATACTCTATCACTGAAAATAATCCACCTTCTCATATTAGCTTTCACTATTAACATGAGTTTTTGGTTGTTGACCTTTGTTGTATTTCGCAAGCTAGGACTGGAGAGGAAGGACACAATAAGTTACTGCTGATACCACACAAAAAGGTGGGGGAAACAAACTGTGTCACTTTGTAAAAAAATGGTTGATAATGGGAACTAAATCTTTCCATGAAATAAATGAAACTGTTTACATAAAGGTGTTAGTCACATCACTGATATACTTGTGGGTAATGTAATGTCTGAACAATTTCCCTTCAGTGGATACAGCTCATATTCAGGTCTCATTTAGCGGATCACTTTCTGGTACTGAAATAGGGAAATTCTCTTTTCCACATTACAAAATATTTCATGCTGGAAACATGAGAAATTGACACGTGTATATGTTATTTTTAATAATTTAGATAGCATTGATATTACTAATGTTTTACATTTTAGGTATCATCATTTCTTATGCTCCTAGAATATAATTGTAGTGGATTAAGGGAACTCTATATTTTGAGTGGATTGCTGGGTAACTCAGGATTTCAAAAAATATTCTCAAAACAGAGTTACAGTTTTTTCTACTTTGAAGCAGAGGAGGGGATTCAGATGGAAATGAAACTAGCACTTAGTTTGAACTCATTCAGTCTTTAGTTAGAGGCCTTAAGGAAAGCAGCCTCTAAATAAATCTAAAGCCACTCAGTCCAATACCTAGAAAACTCTGGAAGACTGGGGTATCTAAAGTTACATGTTTGATAGGTTTGTGAGGATATTCTTTTAAGTAGCAGCTTATTCTATCTGGGATAACTTCATGCCTGGTTCTGTTCTCCGTCTCCCTGTTTCTTTCTCTATTTTCTCAGTCTATTTACACACTAGTGTTATCTTTGATTTGAAACTAAATGGCAATGATACCATTCTCTCAAATCCTTACTTTGCTGCAGTTATGAAGACGGAAAAAAAAACATTTTTCTTATTTATTCTAATTTAATTTATAATCAGTCACTTCATACTCCAAAACTGCTTGGGCTTAATAAGCCCAATTAAAAGGGGAAAATTAGAACTATTTATTTTAAAGCCTTGTCCTAGAAAGGGCATCTCTTGCTTTACACATCCAGATTTCAGAAGAAGGGAAGCAGCTCATTCAAGAACAGGTACTGGCAACTACCGTATTTTTCGGACTATAAGACGTACCGGTGTATAAGACGCACCAAGATTTCGAAGAGGTAAGTAAGAAAAAAAAAGTTTTTGCCCTTCCCCAGCCCCCAGGAGCACTCTGCAGACCTCCCAAACCCTCTGCGCACCCCGTTTTTGTGAAAAATGGGCCATTTTTTGCCCATTTTTTGCAAAAACGGGGGCATTTTTGCCCTCCCGCAGCCCCCAGGAGACTCTGCAGACCTCCCAAACCCTCTGTGCACCTGTTTTTGCATGGGGCGGGGCTTCGGGAGGCCAAAAATGGCTGTATTCGGTATTTAAGACACACCAACATTTCCACCCTCTTTTTTTGGGGGGGGGGAAGTGCGTCTTATACTCCGAAAAATACGGTACTTGCCAGGAAGAATCTTTTTCACATGGATAAACAGCCACAACTTGGGCAGAGAAGATCTAGGGAGAATTCTAGGAAGTTGGTGGGAGAGGGCTAATGATACACCTTCCTCATCTTTCTTATTGCTATCATCTTAAATTATAAGAACTTAAATTATAAGACATTATGTAACAAATAGAAGATTATTGTAATTATGATCCTACTTTTTTATATAGAAAGCTGTCAAAGAAGCTAGCATAGTTAAAAAGAGATACTGAAAAACACTTTCAATCAATTCAAATGACTAAAAGCCTTGAATTATTTCCTAGAAATAGAAAGAGTAATTGTATTTGACTTAATGCTTGGAGAAAAAGTACCAGTAGTGACAATATGTGTTTTGCTATGTAGGAGAAACATAGAGCCACGGTGGCGCAGTGGTTAGAGTGCAGTACTGCAGGCTACTTCTGCTGATCACCGGCTGCCAGCAGTTTGGCAGATCGAATCTCACCAGGCTCAAGGTTGACTCAGCCTTCCATCCTTCCGAGGTCGGTAAAATGAGGACCCAGATTGTTGGGGGCAATATGCTGACTTTGTAAACCGCTTAGAGAGTGCTGTAAAGCACTATGAAGCGGTATATAAATCTAAGTGCTATTGCTATTGCTATAGAAAGCAATGATATTTACTACAAATCCCACAGTCTGTTGCCATTACCCCTGCCTGTGCTATCTAAAATATCTGGAGGATACTAAATGTTGCACAAGCGAAAGAAATAGCAGGACAAGCACAATAAAGTCGTGATGAACTATGTAAGTGCTTGTTCATGTGTCCCTGCTTATGTATTTAGGACTGAATTTAAAGGACTGAATCTGACGTTTTTTGTAATTGGGGTTTCCACAAGTTATAACAATTTTGAACTATTACAATTACAATAAAACATCAATTTAATAGATTCTATTTAGCAGACTTCAGATGCAATGAATATTTCTACTGAGACATTACCTGAAATAGTGGACATTCAGATAATAAAAGAATTTGCTCATAAATACATAGCCAAACTAAGAAATTCACTTCCATAAGATGCTGATGATACCAACAAAAGATGATTATTGCTTTTTAAATTTATATCACATCTTTCCTCCAGGAATTCAAAGTGAAATACATAATTGTCCAATGTTAGTCCATAACAAGCCTATGAGGTAGAGAGTGAATTAAAAAAAAAAAAACTAGCTCAAAGTCACCCCAGTGTATTTCCTTAGAAGATTTGAATCTGGGTTAGACAGGCAATTTCTCTAATCCTAGCTGTTTTTCTTAATGTTCTTTATGCTACAGTAATACATCTAGATGAAGTGAAAGTGGTATAACAACTATACAGCCAAGTTCATACCTGGACAATTGGATGAACTGTGAGTTTATGTGGTTCTTGCTGTACAGGTTCCTGCCCCAAATTGGATGCCACAAAGCTGAATCCTCTGAAGAGATGATGAGCATTGGCACTTGGAGGGACACCTGGGGAATCTGAAGAGGAGATGAGAGATGACTCAAGGAACAGGGCATCTGGAGATTCCAACCATTTCTCCACTATTATTTTCCCTAGCAATGTTATAAAGAAGCAATTTGCACACTAGGACCCAGCCATGCTATTTTCAACATGAAGACATGCATTTGAAAGAACTTCCCAATCTTTGCTTCAACATAAAGCTACATCAGAATTTCCAGAGTGACAACTCTGAATATACTGAGATAGTGAGACCAGCTGTTAAAAAGGAGAATTAAGAGGAACCAACTGACTCTCTGCCAAGAAGAGCCTTTAAAGCAGGGGTGTCCAATCTTGGCAACTTTAAGACTTGTGGATTTCAACTCCCATGCTGGGTGGGGAATTCTAGGAGTTGAAGTCCACAAGTCTTAAAGTTGCCAAGATTGGACACCTCTGCTTTAAACTACTAAACTACTTAATAATTAATTATTAATTAATAAACCACTTAATAATTAGTAGTAGTAAACTACGAAAAACAGACTACCTAAAATTTTCTTTTTTTTTTTAGCAGCAAACTGCACAACTGCTTGTACAATTCTTTGTATGCAATGTTTAGCCCATCTGAGGATTTGTGGCAGTGCAGAATTTCAATGTAAAAGCATTTTCCAATAGGTTAGACATGAAAGAATTAATGGGAAGCAAGTGTGCAGTAATACAGAACCCTAGAGCAGTGGTTCTCAACCTTCCTAATGCTGTGACCCCCTCCCCACCCCCTCCCCACGCGCGATGAGGTGACAAAGGGGGCGTGGCACCAGGGGTGAAATGCTCTCAGTTCGGGCGTGCCTGCGGGTCACCGGACAGCTGGTAGCGATGGAAGCGGGAGACTTTGCCCACCCGCCATTTGGGTTCTTTTACCCTCTGTGCATGCGCAAAGCGTTCTGCACATGCGCAGAGGGTAAAAGAACCCAAATGGTGGCATCGGGGTGGGTGGGCGAAGTCTCCCGCTTCCGTCGCTACCGGCTGTCCGGCGACCCGCAGGCACGGCTGAACCGGGAGCATTTCACCCCTGCTGACGGTGGCACCAAGATGGCGGGCTAGCGCGCGTGGTGACCCCTGTGAAAAGGTCATTCGACCCCCAAAGGGGTCGCGACCCACAGGTTGAGAACCGCTGCCCTAGAGAGTCTGGAGAGGCCTTCCAGAAGGACCACTCCAATTGTTAACCAGAAACACTAGGAAGAAATTATGGAAAATATTACACAGTAGTATTCTAATTCTCTAATTCAGCCACACCATAAAATTCCAACAGTGAGTGTATGTGAGTACAGATTCTTCTGGAAGCAACAGCAAATTTGGAAATATAATGGTATTTGGTATAATGGTATCATCAAGTCACAACGATCACTTCCAAAGGATCAGTACTGCGTTGTTTCTACCCATCCTATCTAGTGAGGCAGAAGGAACATGCTCTGGGTTCTGTCTGCCAAGGAGTGTCAAGCTGACCACCCAGGAAGGTAGCCTTTCCTATTGTGGCATCTGCCCTCTGGAATATGATCCCTCTGGAGATGGAATTGGCTTTGTGCCTTTTGGCCTTCTGGAAAGCCCTGGAGACATGGTTCTATGCCTGACTTTGGGGCCTCAATGCATGAGGGAGTCTGTCTCCTGCTTATATTGATTGCTGTCTGTGCTTTATAATTCTCGACTGTTGTGGGTCTTATGTTTTTAAATATTTTTATTATTTGAAAGTTGTAAACCATCCAGAGGTAACATTAACCCACCCATTTGAGATGAGTGATTATATAAAAGGAAGGAAAGAAGGAAGGGAGGGAGTGAGAGAGGGAGGGGTAAGTACTTCTTAAACTCTAGATATAATTTGGATAGTTTTGCTTGAAAGTTTTTAAAAACAAATGTAAAAATAATGGCAAATGTACTGATATGTTTTCTTGGTAAAGTACCTGTTGGGGTCCGTGATGTGAATTCAGGATCAAAATGGAAAGTGTCCTCTGGCCGACCCACTGCAGGTTTAAAAGGTGGTTTGATTTCTCTTCTGTACAGTTTCTATATAAGAGCAAAGCAAAACAGAGGTTAATTCTCTTGCCACAAGGGACCCTTGAGTTAGAAAATAGCTGTAAGCCAAATAATTAATAAGCAATAAATTGAAATAAAATAAAATAATTAAAATAATAGTTTTTAAAGCAGAAGTCTGCTTAAAGGAACAGAAATCAAGAAAAATGCTTTATATGCTTGCTGCATTCTGACTATGGGAAATATGTTTCCTGTTTAAATTGAGAAGCATCACACAAGAGAAAGTACGAGGCTGCAATATTTTCCTCACTTAGGATAAGTTTCCATGACAATCAAGTAGACTTATTTTCCTCGTGGCAATATAGCTCTGTGCTTTTCAGAAGTTTTAACTGCACATTAAAATATATCTGCACATATGATGTAAGTGTTTGAAAAACAGTAGCCTGATTTTTATTGGTATAGTTCATTCATTACAGGGGAGAGGGGAGCATTTCCACACAAGCAAAGTGTGCTCAGCATATTCTGCCTTTAGTGACATTTTCATAGGCTGTAATTTGAAAATGATAATGCAGATGCCCAGTATCAACTATTGTAATAAAATAATGCATTCATTTATTACCTGACATAAATGTGAGCTCATTAACATATCAGTAGGTTTGATCTCTGGTTTTTAAACATATAAGCCCATTGCTCAGACTTATGAATCCTAATTCAAAAATCAGCCTATTCTGTTGTTATCCATCACTTTGAGTTGAATACATATTGATTATGTAAAAAAACATAGAGATGGTAAAATATGGTATTTATTTAAGCACTTTGCACACTGATATGTGCAATACAAATTATACATTTCAATAACTGAAAGAACTGTTTGGCACAGAAGATGAAGCACTATATTGGAAGTTATTTTTGAGTATCTAAGAATCCACCATTTACTAATTTGCTTTCCCCCTCCCCCCACAGATTC
Source organism: Thermophis baileyi (assembly GCA_003457575.1). Classification (NCBI taxonomy): domain Eukaryota; kingdom Metazoa; phylum Chordata; class Lepidosauria; order Squamata; family Dipsadidae; genus Thermophis; species Thermophis baileyi. Next base: position 913,053 of record QLTV01001839.1, read on the forward strand.
TCATGTTAAACCAGAACTACATATCATCAGGGTTTTCAACTGTATCAAGGCCTCTTTGAAGAAATTTATTCAGGTGTGATTATCTATGGAGAGGATATATCAGATAAACGTTAAAATAATGATAATAAAACTTTAATTTAAAACAATTTTAAACAATTTTAAGTGGCATTATATCATTATTTCTCCCTAAGATTTTCATCACAACTGTTTTATTAGCCTTGACAAATAGATTTGGTTACCATTTGAAATACTGCGTTCATGCACACATTTCCTTACAAAATCTTTATTTTTTGTTCTAAGGGTCCAACATCCTTATTCAGGAGGTCACTGCAAGTTTAAGGGGCTATTAGCACTTGCTGTGCTGTGATTTGAATGAACACACTACAGAAGAAAATAAGGAAGTCCCTAAGAATCCCATACTGAGCAATATCCTTCCTCATGAAACCCAGAACACCTGATGTAACTCAACTTTAGCTTTATATAAAAGGAGAACTTGAGAGACAGTCATATCCACAACTTTGGTATGCACCTGGTAATTATCCTCAAAGGAAATTCATTTCAATTAAATCAAAGAGTATATAGTCATTTCCTGGCCTGAATGCCCTGATGGAAATGAATGAGAATAGCAAGGTTGCACCTGCTGGTACTGTATGTATTGGGTGGGAAGGGTATATTAATCAGGACTTGTTTACAAGGAGCCCAAGGCATATATTTCTATGGAAACATATCCTATCCTTGCAATCTCTACTTTCCATTTTTGCAAGCTATTCTGGAGAGGCAGTTCCTTTGCACACATCCTAAACAGGATATGGAAGCTGAACTCAAGGCAGCAGCACATCCTTATGCTACCAATAGAAGAGAATGATTGAAGTGTGGAGTCTTTAGTGCTCCCTGAGCTTGGTTGTTTGCTTGCAGACATTTCACTACCCAACTAGGTAACATCTTAGGTGCTGGAAGGGAGCAGGGTTTGTTTTCTGTTTATATACAATAGCTTGCCCTGTCAGTGTTGGTGGGAGTGTGGATTCCCCTTGGTAATTCCTTGATTAGGGTGTTGTTTACTATTTGTCCCATTTGATAATTCCTTGATTAGGACATTGGTACTGCTTGATTGTCTGATGTTCATCCTGGTGTTAATTCCTGCTGGGTATCAATTGCTAGTGAGGAGTTGTTCTCGTCTATTTGCTTCCTTTTCCCCTTTTTTATTGACTCTTTTGAATGGTGTGTAAATATTACATGTCTGTTGATGGTTGATTAACACCATCCCCAACATTCTCACTAACACTGGCAGGACAAGCTATTGTATATAAATAGAGAGCAAACCCCACTCCCTTATACCACTGAAGATGCTATCTAGTCAAGCAACAAAACATCTGCAAGCAACAACAAAGCTCAGAGAGCACCAAGGACTCCACACCCCTATGCTCTTTCTCCCCAATGTATTCATTTCCATCCTGTTTAAATGTGTGCATTCCGCTAATGGCATCTATGAAGACTGTGCCTTCCAGAAATAGAAAGATAGTGACTCATAGCAATTAAAATATGCTTAATATAATAAAGGATTTCCATGAACAATACTCTTGCCACGAACTTAGGCACCACCACCCCTCACCACATACATACTGCAATATGCAGGTGCAGAGATGAATTCCCTTCTAAAATGTTATCTTTGGACTTTTTGTATCATCAAAATTGTTTCTGTCAATAGATGCCAAATAAAGACGATTTTTGTTCTGAAAGATTTCCCTCTTAATAAGCATAAACTGTTTTTGTCATTAATTTAGGTTTATAATTCCCAGCAAAGCTGGACAAAACCTCCATTCTCCCTTAAAATCTTTGTTCCAGATGTAGCAAAAGCAGTGTTTTATTAAATATTAGGGTTGTGCAGTGCTTCAAATTCTGTCTCCAAAAAGCTGCTTTGGACCATACACATCACATCAGCTGTGCCATTTCTGCTGCCTTGCAGTCCCAGGAAAAGATACAGCTGCTTTTAAATGCTGTAGAAGTCCTTTGCACTTTCAAGCACCTTTGGGAGATCGAAACCAAAGTCCAGAACAACCTTATGGAATTGAATAACTCACATCCTATGCTGGAGCCCGAGATCCTAAGACAAGAGGAATAATAAAGGATGTAGTGAAAGTGCTGTGGGTAGACCATACCAGTGGTAGGATTCAATTTTTTTTACTACCGGTTCTGTGGGCGTGGCTTGGTGAGCATGGTGTGGCTTGGTGGGCGTGGCAGGGGAAGGATACTGTAAAATCTCCATTCCCTCCCCACTCCAGGGGAAGGATACTGCAAAATCCCCATTTCCTCCCCATCAGCTGGGACTCGGGAGGCAGAGAATAGATGGGGGCGGGGCCAGTCAGAGGTGGTATTTACCGGTTCTCTGAACTACTCAAAATTTCCGCTACCGGTTCTCCAGAACTGGTCAGAACCTGCTGAATCCCACCTCTGGACCATACTGTCTGTGGTCCAGTATCTATCACCTCTGCAGTCTTCACCACAAAGTCTTCTGGCTTACTTGTTTGCTTTGTTCCTTCTGTAACTTCCATAAGGAACTGTGGCACAATCATGGAGTTTTGAGCTGAATTGCATTTAGGCAGTGCCACAATAGTATTTTTCTCAGCTGTCACCTGGTTTTCTGAGTTACTTGAATTCTGCAAGTATGACAGGAATGTCCCAGACTTGTCTCCCTTTGTGTCTGCCTGGTGTTGGTGGGTCAGTGCCAGCACACCCTAACTGATGAGCTCTAGTGGAATTTTGGAGGATGCTATGAGCAGATCAATTTTACGATTTAAAAATAGCACACCCAAGTCTGATCCTTCATTAGACACAGTACCCGTTTCACAAATATGGGGATATATCACGGGTTCTGGTGTAATATGAATACAAGGTAACTGAATTAAACCCTATCAAAATGTTATTTGTTTTGTATTTATTACAGGAAAGAATACATGTTTTGCTGTTTAAATGTGAACTGTCTAATTAGTTGTCCGTCTTATACACTATAACTAATCCTCAACTAATGAGAATCGCACAGGATTATTTTAATTCTCAAACAATGTCTCAAATATGTTTCTTAGAATAATAGAAATGCTACAGCATGATGAGGGCAATTAAAAAGCTACTGCTTTTCTTCTAACAATTTCATGTGTTTAATACTTTAGGACATATCCAACAGTGATTGTAGGGAAAAATTTCTCCTTAATCAAAAATATCATTATTCATAGCTTGACTCTTTAGGATTGACCCATACCAAATTTTGTGAGGGATTCATCAATGCATGCAAAGCTTCTGATTAAGGCATAAGGTCATATTTGACCTTTTCCATAACAACAGTGACCAGGACAAACCAAACACTTTTACTGGCTCCATTCTTCTTTATTAATACTTTTCTTTTTCTATTTATGAAGAAAAACTCTCTTTTTAGCAGCTGGAAACATCATTATAAGATGGCTAGAACTAGTTTCAGAACTCATGCTGGTACATATTCTGAAAGTTATAAAGTCAAGTGATTTTCTGCTTTTTAAATGCATTATTAAAACTGTATTGAAACCCTTCTCTTCAAAATGGTGTTACCTAAATGTGTAGCATGATGCTGGTTTGCTTCCTACTACATTTCTATCAGGATTTGTGAAGGTTCAATTAGAAAGTAGTTCGATTGAACTGTTGAGTCATTCTGATGTGTTGAACTGAATACATTCACATAGATTAAGTGATGAGAAGAACGTTTGCGCAAACATAAACAGACTTTTGAAGAAATCAATAATTTGAATAGATTTAGAAATTCAGATTGTGGGCCATTCATATGTCCTAATTTTGATGCCTCTGCCCTTAGTATTACAGATTCTAATCTAGGCTGTTGTACCAGATTTTCCTCCAGGAAGGAAATATAATGAGGCAATTTGGATCAGACAATAGCACTGGTAAGTTTTATTGGATGAAGTGCATTTAGAGAAAGGAAAGTTGCATAAAGAATGGGGCGTGCCTATACTTTCATATCCAGCTCTGCCATTGCTAGTTATTAAGTTGCACAAGATTATACCTTCCAAGGAAACGTAGCTCTTAATATTTATTATTATTATTTCTTTTATTCATTAAACATGAAACTCAGTCAGCTGAACATTTAAAGATGTGTCATAAATACCATTGACTGGTGCTAATGGTTGATACGGGTTGCTTCCAGCATCCTAGGTATCAACTAAGTATCTTCTTAAAATATATGATGTTCCGAGTAGTGCAGTTTTTTGCAGTTCCGCTGGTGTTATTGCAGGAAGCTGCAATTTCTTGATGTGTTTTGTAAAATTCTTGGACATGGTACCAAGTGCCCTGATGACAATGGGTATCAAGGTTACATGTTTCATCC
>QLTV01001839.1:917754-940616 GCA_003457575.1 Thermophis baileyi
CCGTTTCTTTCTCTTATTATTATTACTGTTGTTGTTGTTGTTGTTGTTAATCATCGCACTGTCAGCCAGATGTTCAGATTGTGTTTGGCACTTTTGTCTACCTATCGAGTCCTTACCAAGAATCTGGGATAGGCAAATCTGGATGTTTGACAGTGTTACAGATATCGTCGCAGGATGGAAGCAGTTCCAAGTAAAGCTGCCTTCTGCAATTGACTGATGGCAAATTTGTCAATGCCTATGGTATTCAATGGTGCTCCAGGGGTTTTGGGACTGCAGCCAAGGCACCTATTACTATTGGTACTACCCTTGCTTGCCTTTGCCATAGTCGTTCTATTTCTATTTGTAGGTCTTTGTATTTTGTTATCTTCTCCAGTTCTTTCTCTTCTATTCTGCTGTCTCCAGGCACTGCCACATCCACTATCATTATTATTACTATTGTTGTTGTTGTTGCTGTTATTATTATTATGGCTTATAGGCATTCACATTTTGCAGTCTCATGCCACTCACTTTATATCCGTCATATATGCCATGGCAGAACAGTAACAACAGTAGTACAATGCCTACTTTTGCATAAGGTATCTCAGAAACAGATAGCCTTTAGGGATCAGAAGCCTATCTGACATTATAAAACCATATAGCAGACATGCATAAAATGGCTTCCAAAGTTTGGGGAGGTGTACAAACAAAACGGTCTGTGTCTTCCTACAGTGTCTTATGTCTTTTTCCTTCCATGCAGAAATCTAAGAGAAAGACAGACCAGCTGTCCAGTGTCTTCAGATTATTTGCACCATTGACATTCTTCCAGCCACAAAGAGCCACATCCTTTCTAAAACTTGTGATATAAAAGCAATAGCAGTCTCTGCTAATTCTACTGAGTAGGTGCTCCAATGAAAAATCCTTAGCAGGGATCACTAGATAGGAACAGAACCAGGATATGGTTGCCTATGACTATCAAGCCTGGATTACATACTGTTACCCTTTCATTAGCTCCACAGTTGACCCAGACAATAAGTTGTTTTCTGCCATTTAATGATACTTGTTTAGAAAGCCATTCGTCCTCAGCCTCCTTGGTTACCAATTAGCAGCAGAATCCCTCTTTTGTATTATTCACTGTATCACCAAACAGCTTTAGTGGGGTCCCTGAGTAACTTAGCCTTCCCTAGCTCCATGCTCTCCAGATGGATAAGATATCAATCTATCTGAATGTCTTGCAGGCTGGAAATTTAGAATCTGACATATCCAGTGCAGAGGTCTCCAAACTTGGCAACTCTAAGACTTTTGGACTTCAATTTCCAGAATTCCTCAGTCATGTTCAGCCATTTCCCTATGCTGGCTGGGGCATTCTGGGAGCTGAAGTCCACAAGTTGCCAAGTTTAGAGACCTCTGATCTAGAGGATATCAAATTATACCCAGAAAAGACTTTTGCTGCTACTAAATTGCTTAGGTACTTGGAATGGGGAAAAATTGTTTAGAACACTAAAATTGGGTTTCTGTTTGTTCAGTAGAACTTTTAAATTAACTGCGCGATTGATTAATCACATTATACAATAGATCAGTTGAGTAAACTACTCACATTCCAGTCAATGGTAGCAAAAAAGGGATGGCGTTTAATTTCTTCAACTCCATCAAGGCCAGCACCTGCCAAGGTAATGAAAAGAAGACACAGAGGGTGTCAGACCGCAAGATTTCTTCTGAGTTTGTTTTTTATAACTCCCCATCAAGAGAAGTAGAATAGCAGAAACAAGACCAGAGGCTTTGGGAATGTTGAAATTGTTGAATTATTGTAAATTGTTACATTGAATTATTACAGTTAATTTCCTCCAAGTAGTAAAGCAAAATATTATAATCATTGAATTACTGACTGGTTACTTAGTTAGAATGTGAGAATATATTAATATGTTGATATAGACAAAAAGATAACAGATAAATTAAGGGAGGGACTAGTTCTATTGAGAGCCTAATTCAAATTCACACATCAAGTTACAAAGCTCAGTGGATAAAGAGTTTAAACCATCTCATAGCACATTCTGCATTTACAGTAAATGGATAAAATGGAGTGCTACTAGTGTCCCAATGTACAAAGCCTTGCCCTTCTCAAAGTACAAACAGCTCATTTGCTTAATACATAAACAAATATGTATCTACTCATTTTAATATTCAAGCTATTAAAATATTTAAGAGCACATTTAATTTTAGACTCTCGAAAAGCCAAATTAAAATAGTTCCATAATTTTAAAATGTTTAAGTGTTGTTTAACAGAATTGCATCTGCGTTGTGATTACTTGTTTTGCAGTTTATAGAAAATTGAAGACATTTCCTTCAGTACAGTACAGGAAATTTGCACAATTCCAGATGTGCATTAGAACTCCCATAATTCTCAGCTTGGGCACTTCTGCCTTTTCTGAGTAGAAGAGAAGTTTGAAGAACATCAATCTCTTCAAATCTATTTATGCCTCTCTTCTTGAAATTCAATGGTGAAAAAAGTAAGGTTCTACATTTAGGCAAGAAAAACAAAATGCACAGGTACAGTATATGTGGTACCTTGCTCAATAGTAGTAACTGTGAGAGGGATCTTGGAGTCCTAGTGGACAACCATTTAAATATGAACCAGCAGTGTGCAGCAGCTGCCAAAAAAGCCAAAACAGTTCTAGGCTGCATAAAACAGAGGGATAGAATCAAGATCACGTGAAGTGTTAATACCATTTTATAATGCCTTGGTAAGGCCACACTTGGAATACTGATTCCAGTTTTGCTTGGTTAAAAGCCTATCAATAAGTGGCTGTGTAGACTATGTCCAGCTACTAAACAAAATATGTTCTCTATGTTTGTTCGACTGGTGCTCAGAAATGGCTTCCGTGTAGTCTTTGCTCATCATCTGCTAGTGAGAGATCACTGAACACATAGATCCTATTGGTTGCATCTTGAGTGTGGCTGTCCGTCTCTTGCACAAAGATGAAGACTTAAAAGTTGAGAGAGACTGGAGATTGTTGTTTATTTATTAAATTTATATGCTGTCCATCTCCCTCTGAAAAGTGACTCTGGACAGCATCTTTGTTGTTTTCAGCCTTTGAATAATTAAACATTCTGAACAAAAAGCAACAAGCATAAAAATCCCATGCGCACTCAAATCTTTCACCTAGATTCCCCTTCTAAATTTGCTTGGCCTCCGTTCTCATAATCCTCAGCAAGCTTGGCCATAAGAAGGACCAATTGGCTTGGTTTTTCTTACTGTCACAAAGATTAAAGGAATAAAGTTTCCTTTAATTTACAAATTTATTTAAATGTATACATTTATTTTATTTTATTTTACAAATTTAAATTAAGCTTTGGGAAATAAGCTCCTTTAAGAACAAGTCTGACAGACTTTGTCTGCAAAAGCTCTTATCTGGTACCCATGAAGTCTTCCTTGCCCCACAATAAGTTCTTTCCATAGCAACAGTTCGCCTGTCCCTCCTGATTTTATAATAAATGTAAACAATGCAAAGCAGGCATACTGCAAATCAAAGTACTAGCATCCATTTTCATACTTATTTTCAAGAATACCTCTGGGCTTCAAATGGGTTCTACAAGCTTTCTTAGAATATACTAAGGAACACACACAGTCAAATACTTACTAGGAAAAGAGCTGCTTGGTCAGAAAACAGGCAAAGATATTTGAGAACATCCTGAATGGAAGTGAGATGAGATACTAGAGAGAGTTGTAGGCAGCATTCTGCTAAACTTTTTTTTATGCTCCCCATGCAAACATTTTGTGAATGTATAACAACCCCAACAGCTATTTTGCAAGATCACCCTCAATATGTTTACAAATTTCCAAGAGTCCCTATAGACCAAAAGGCTGGGGACCCTGGTCTATGGTCATCCAAGTTCATAGTAGGCAAGAGAGAATGAATTATTTCTTGAATCACAGCTTTCAATCTTGTCAACAATGCAATAGGATCATAAATTTCAATATTTTTTTCCATATGTATCTCTCTGTTTTTCCCTAAGTACTTCAGGGAAAATACAAAAATAATGCTTTTTTAAAAAAAAAGTGACATAGCCTATAGGTAGTACTCAAGACAGTACTCAAGAGAGCCAGGGGAATTATCTCATTTGGATAGAAGCAATCAGGCAAAGGATGGGTTAATTGCTCTTGGACTTTTTCAGTTCTGAGTCTTTTTTTCAATCTTGGTTTTAGGAAGCTTGTGCTTCCTTTAATTTCTCACAGCAATTGAGAGACATGCAGTTTATAAATCATGTCAGAAATGCAAACTAATGTATCTAAAACACATTACAGCTATACATCTTCCACCTAAATATGCATCTTTCTTCTCTTTTGTACTGCTATTTCTAGCAAAAACTTTCAGAGTTAAGCAGCAGCAAAGGGAAAGAAAATCCAAGGCAGTTGTTTTCTCTTCCACCCATTATTGCATGGAAGACGTATAGCTCAGCCAGATGGTCATGAAATGAGCTGCCAAGAGTCCTGATAACAACTCCCCATCCAAATGCTAGCACTGGGAGCAGCAGATCAAGTGTTACTGTTTTGTTGGTTATCGTCACACTTCTTTTAGGAGTATTTTGAATTCATACAAAAAGCCAGTAATATAGCTTTGAAATGTTTCCATTTCTTTGCAGTTAGTCTATTGTGTCCAGGGGTTATCTCAATGGAAAGATCAGGGTGGGGAGGGGTATGTCCAATGCAGCAACATGTTTGTCTTCCTATTTCCATTTCAAATTCATGAAATTGAAATTGCAAACAATACAATTAATAGTATTGTTATTTCAAACATCCAAAATGCAGCATACAGCTTGCCCATCCACAAATCCATTCTCCTCACTTCTGTATCTCTTCTCCAGATAAGCTTTTGGGTCAAACATTATATGATATCTAGTTTATTGAAATAAATGTAATGAGATCCACAAATTTCGTTCACCCCTTGTTCAGTGAAGGATAATCTGTTCAGAACCTTCCTAGAAGATGGTTAATAACAAACCCCTTTTAATGCTGTTTCTGGATGATCTAGAAATCTAAGCAAACAAATAAACAAACATTGCAGACACCTATCCACAAAACCACCAGGAATTGAATGGGACTAAAAGAGGACGATGCCTTTATTTTTTATGATAAAGCCACCAGAATTGCTTAGCTTAATTATTCTTACTATTCTATGAGTGGCCAGTAATGATTAGAAAAAGTTTGAAAAAGAAGTTGTGCTCTTATGTAATGTCACTACCAAGAACAGATTTCATGGGAAGCAAAAAATTAGACTATGAAAATTTACTGCCTTTGGGCATAATTAGGTAGATAACAACGTACCACTTGCATTGAAGAATTCCCACCCATTCAGACCAAATCATTGATTCTACAGCAGACACCAGAACTAAAAGAACACATTACATTTTACATTTTTTCCTACAATGAAAAAAAAAAAATGTGGGAACACAAATCTAGCTCATTTGTGCAGTCCTGCTTCTCTGTGCCTCTAGCATTAGGTACTGACAGGTATTCTGTATCTGTCAGTGGATGATATGTTGTGCTTCCATTCATGTGTAGCATCTTTTCCAACAGTCCCAAACACGTCATCAATTAAAGTGAAATTACCTTGTAGCTCTCCATCATACACTGTTCAGCTGCATCACGTAGATGAGACTAAATGATAATTAACTAAAGAGAAAAAACAACTGGGGAGATTTGCCACTGTGTTATGCAGTAATAAAATAAATTCCCATACCTAATCTGTTAGATGGATTCCTCTTGAAAAGAGCTCGCAGCAGACTCTGAGCTCCTGTGCTCAAAAACTGTGGCATTCCTAGCTTGGCTCTGAAAAAACAGGACATTTTAATGCAGGAATAAAAATCACTGGTTCTTTTTTTTTAAATCTACACACATGGATGTAAACGATTAAATACATCAGCGAAATGTATAGAAGTCTCAAATGAACATTTAAACTTTCTATAGACCAAGTTTTGGGATAATTTTATTAAACATTTTAATTTAAATCTCTGTGCAACTTATTTAGAGAATTTGTCATCCCTTAGGATTGTGGCTAAGTCATATATACTGAGTCATAATTCTTTCTATTTGAAAGAGTTAGAAAATGGACTGTTCTCTCAGTCTTGTTTCTGTGAAATTCTCTTCCCTTGTTCTTTCAGCCATGTTATTTAGAATTTGGCAAATAAAACAAACAAAATCAAAATCCTATATGAACGTTCACCTGCATTTTTGTGCATGCTTTTTTTTTTTAAAAAAATGTACATTCCATGCATGCACTTCTTCTATGGTACATATTTTTAGGTTTCATTTGCAACACTCATTCAGTTGCAAAATTATGAACAATGAAGATGTTGATGTACGGATAGGAAGTTTACACAGGTATAATTTGGCCCAGTTCATACTAGGTTTGTGTGTGTTTATGGGTGTGCTTGTGTTTGTGTTTTAGCTCTTCTTATCTATTTCTGCCAACATTAAGACTTCATATAGCTAGTCAATGAGCTCCTCACTAATGTTTTGAAAATCCAGCTCATAATGCAATACATTGTGCCTTAGATTTAGGCAGCAATGCTAAGTTCCCTGGTAGGACAATGGAAAGTCTATTGGGCATTGAGAATATCCCAGAAGATTTCCATAATTTAAATAGGTTCCCATACTGCAAGTTGGAATTAAAAGTGGATTTGACTTTTAATAAACTGCTGGAGTTTTCAGCTCCTTAATTAAGAGTGGTCCCTGGGCTACTAGCTACTGTGTTTTAGATATATTTGGAATGTCAGTTCTTGTATTTTCTATGAGACAATTTACATAACCCAAAAAGTTTATTCTGAGTTAAAGAACATAAGCTATAGCTATAAATAGATATACAAGTTGGGAGTTTGCTACTCACTTGAGAATGAGTGCCATTGTTTCCTTTCGGTCTTTCCCCTGAAATGGTAGTGACCCTGTCAACATTTCAAACTGTAAAGAAGGAATAGAAATTCTAAGAAGCATGAAACAGTGTAAATATAAACATAGCATATAGTCTACTGTATTTATCTTAACAATGCAGAATGTTCATTCATGCTCCATAAAAATTAGTAGCCCCATTAAACCCATATGTGGAACATACATGAAGTTAAGGAAGAATATCTTAACCTCTAAGTTGTGGGCCATTATTTAAAAGAGCATAATAACAGCATAATCAAGTTAGAAGGGACCTTGAAGGTCTTCTAGTTCAGCCCTCTGCTCAAGCAGGAGATCCCGTACCATTCTGGACAAATGGTTGTCCAATCTCTAAAAAACTTCCAGTGAATAGAACACCCAAAACGTCTGGTGGCAAGCCATTCCACAGATTGATTTTCTCACTCTCAGGAAATTTCTTCTTAATTCTAGGTTGGATCTCTCTTTGTTAAGCTTCCATCTGTTACTTTTTGTCTTGCCCTCAGATGCTTTGGAGAATAGGTTGACCCCATCCTTCTTTGTGACAGCCCCTCAAATATTGGAAAACTGATATCATGTCACCCCCTAGTCCTTCTCTTTGTTAGACTAGACATTCCCAATTCTCAAAACGATCCATCGTATGGTTGAGCCTCCAGTCCCCTACTCATCTTTGTTGCTCTTCTCTGCACTTTTTCTAGAGTCTCAACAACTTAATAGATTCATAATAGATTCACTGGATTTTTGGTGTGAATAGTAAAGTTGTTCTAACCTTATGATGATCTAATAATAAAAGCATTCAATGAACACACAGGTGCTGTATTATACAGTGAAAATATTTTATGCACAAGTCCTGTGGAAATGTACAAAAATTACCCGAAAAGGCATCATGCTAAAGTTCCCTGCATCTCAAGACTTTCAGACAGCAAAAGATCAGTAATGAACACAGAAAATTTAACAATCAAGTGTAGAAAACAATAAAAAACAAGGAACTTTTTATCCATCTATTTTATTAAATGTTTAAAAGAATAACAGAGAGGGAAATAAATAAATAACACCAAGTGCTACTGGTTGCCATAAATTAAACATGATATAAATAATTCTGCTGATTGGAATAAGAATAGCCAGTATTTTAATTGAATTTAAAGAATTCAGTAGGAAACAAAAGAATATCAGGTGCTATTCAGCAGAATGCTTAAGTTCCTGCTTAACTTCAAGATTCAGACTGTAAATGAAATTTTTGATGGCTGGGAACAGAAGTGTGTCAACTCTAACATTATACGGGGCATTTATGTAAGAAGACTGATAAATGACATACAAATAGGCAGGATCAGAGTATTTTTAGTGGCTTTTGAATTGAATTAAAATGCTATGCCTGCTTTAGTATGCTATGGTTTTGGTTTGTTCCCTTCCTAATAATGGAACACTACATTGATTTTCAACAATGGCATCTGGTCCTGAGTCTTCAGGCATCCATTCTTGTTATAATTTTTTGCACAAAAACCAAATGATAAAATAGTATTCCAAATGGAGCATTGCCTGCAACAGAATTTTTGGGAAAAAGATGTTGCCTCTTTGAATCAGTACAATTTTTTAAATATCCTTTCTTTGCCCATATTATTGCTCAAAGTGGTGTTTTTTTTAATGATGTAAAGCACAAGACTTTCAACTGGTGACATGGAAATGTTTCTCTCTTTCACAAAACAATATATCTCCTTCAAAGCCATAAAGAATGTTGAGTACCTAAAACAGTAAAATTGACTACCTAGAAGTGGTAGAACAATGGTTTCCAATTGGAGCCCACCACGTATGTTCAACTACAACTTCCATCAGCCCCATTAATACTGCCTGTTTGGAAGGAAGGTATTTGTTCATCAAACAAATGTATACTATGTTACAGAACATTATTCCTGACAAAGTTTGTTCCTCTTTTCTTTTTGGCCATAACACCCCTCACCCATCTTTTAGACATTTTTTCCCCTTAAAATCAGTTTAAGCATATCAATGGAATGCTAACATCTGCTCTACTTTGATTAAAACAAATTATAATTAGATACTAAATCTAATTTAAGTAGCTCAGAGTACATCTTTCAGTTCCATTTCAGTAAATGAAAGCAATAAAAGAGAAACTACAGTCCCCAAGGAACAGTAATTCTAGATTTGCGCTGATAGGTAATTTAAAAAAGCAGAAGCAGAATGATGGCAAGAAGAAGTACACTAATTTTAAAAGCACTCTCATTTTTTTCTGTTTGAACTTAAAAAAGTCATTTATTTGATGCAACAAGTGGCCTGAATCTACTGTTGCAACTGTTTATGCTTAATAAACAAAATAAATAAATAAATAAAATAAATAAAAATAATAAAGAATTCTAATCTTCTATTATTCTATTCTATTCTATTCTATTCTATTCTATTCTATTCTATTCTATTCTATTCTTTCTACTTTACTATATCCATACACTCACACACACACATACAGTATACACACATACACACATTGTTCTTCTTTTCTTCCGTTTCTGCATTTTCTCATTTTTATTATTTTACTTTTTTATTTTGGGTCTTTCCTTTTTAATTGTAATGCTCAATAAAATTATTATTATTAAAAGAAGGGAAACCTCAACATTGTTTTGGGAAATTTTTCTTAAAAGGATATGCACCTTCCACAAAATTGTAGGATTTGTCAACAAAACCACTTAATATGGTGAAAGCTGATTGTTGGGGAGGGAAAGAGGGGGACCAATGATAATTTTTTTAGCAGGATGATGAAAATGACATTTCTTTCAACATGCAAGATGTACCTGCCCACATACAGTAAGAGGAATTACCTGAGAAACTTTTGCTAAAACGATTCTAGCTACTTTTGCATAATATTACTATGCAAAATATTTGTTGATTTTTAAAGTTCAACTTACATTATAGATTAAACCCACATAGGAAGAAAAACATCATGACAGAGACTATGAAATCCATATGTGACCTAATTTTATGGATATAAAAACACAAGCCTATATATCAATAGCAGATTAAGAACAGATTTTCTAAATACAACCCGCATGTAGACCAAATAGGCCTGAAAAGTAAATGTTAGCAGTGAAATCCCCAAAGTTTGCTAACGTACAAAATATGGAAAGGGGGGGGGGAAGAAGGAGAAAATAAACAGCTCAACAAAATCTAACCATGCTTAGTAGTTATAGAAATCTGAATGTCATTAGGGGAGTAATATGAAACACACATGTACTGTGTACTATAATATCCTACTGTATGTCTATTGCTATAGACCAGGGGTGTCAAACTCAAGGCCCGGGGGCCAGATCTGGCCTGTGGGGTGCTTAGATCTGGCCCGCGGGGCCGCCCTGGAAACAGCAAAGGACCGGCCCGTGGTGCCTCTGCCAGCAAAAACGGAGGGCCGTGTGCGACCCTCGCAAGCTCCATTTTCGCTGGGAGAGGGTTGCAGGAGGCCATTGCAGCCAAAAACGGAGCTCGGGAGCCTGTTTTCACTGGCAGAGTGCTCAGGCCACCACAGGCGCCCCTGACACAAGTGATGTCGAGCTGGTCCTGGCCACCCTGGCCACACCCACCCCAGTCCCCCAGTCATACACAACCCTGATGCGGCACTCAATGAAATCGAGTTTGACACCCCTGCTATAGACTAATCATCTACCTTTTCAGAGGAACAGGGTGGAGAAGAGAAGACAAAAGTATGGAGAGAAAAGAGAAAGGGGAAAGAGTTTCTTTGTCAAGGAAAAATAAGAGAGATAACACGAGCTGTGGTGGTGCAGTGGTTAGAATGCAGTACTGCAGGCTAAGTCTGCCGACTGCCAGAAGTTCGATTCTCACCGGGCTCAAGGTTGTCTCAGCTTTCCATCCTTCTAAGGTTGGTAAAATGAGGACCCAGATTGTTGGGGGCAATATGCTGACTCTGTAAACCGCTTAGAGAGGGCTGTAAAGCTCTATGAAGTGGTATATAAGTGCTAAGTGCTATCTCCCACATTTCTATATGCAAGAGAAAAGAAAAATATGCAATAGTCTACAACCCAAGGTGAGGAATGTAAAGTACAGTATCAGTAGAAAAAAAAAAGCTTCAGTGGGAGTCAAAGCCAAGCCCAGATCTTGAAATAGTACAAGCAATGCCATGGTCTAATAAGAAAGCTTGGTCAGATTCTGGGCATGCTGGTACAAGGGAAAGATGGAACTGATGTTTTTCTTCAGCACTTGACTGCCCTTTGCTCAAAGCTTTATGCATACCTGTCTAGCCCCACCTGGTTGGTAAGACCAAAGAAGCAAGAGCAGTGTGGATTTCAGGAAGCTGTCTTCCAAATACCCAAGCTTGGCTCTAGAAAAAGAACATAGTATTAGGGAGAGGTTCCTCAAAGCCTTGGACTTCTGGATTACTCCTGTCCTTAGTGCACCACTTGGTTCCAGGTGTGTGGGATCCAAAAGGTAGAAGAACTTCGCTCTTTCTTGCTAGTTTTGAGAATAGCCCTCTCCAGACTCCCAGGGTTTTTTTTTTCCATTCCTAGGAGGGCGAATTCATCTGAGGAGATCATGACACTTCTCATTAAAAGCTGCAAGCCATACCACTAAATATTATATTTCAGTCCTTTCACTATTCTACCTTGTGATTAACAGGAGTTGAATTCTAACATTTCTGAAAGATAACAGCTCACGGCAGGAAGGGGAGGAGGTGATGGTGGCTATGACTGTGTGATTTAGGCACATAAAACAGGGTCAGGTTTCAATTGCATGACTGCAGTCATTTTCTTGCCTTTAAAAAAAAACCATGCCTACTAGGCATTTCAGGTAGGCCTGGTTAAAAAGCAGACCTTGCAGAATTCCAGAAATACTTATTATTGTGGTAGAATTTAATAACAGAATCTTGAAAGTCAATGCAAGTTTCTCTCTGTCTCCCCCTTTATACTAAACAAATTAAGATGAGTTTCTTTCTCATGCTTCCTTCTATATTTAGATTGTATACTTCTTGACTAAGTCCCTGCTTAAATGGCTTGCTTGTATAAGCTTTAAATTCCTTTACAATCTCTTCTTGTAGATACTCTTGGCTTGAGCTAAAACCTTCCTCATGTGAGGGTAGGAAAACAATGCCACTTAAGGATGAATCTGTCTGTTTGTGTCACATTTCTGGCATTTCCTGTAGTTCCGAAATAATATAGACATAATGGTTGCAGTTTCTATAATCTGGCATCAGATGCTGTCTGACATTGTCTACGGTTACTTCCATAAAAAGAAGCCAACTATTGTTTGAGGCTGTAGATGTTGCCTTGAATAATGGCTCCATCACAATTCAGAGGATGAAACAGAATGAATGAAGTTTTTACAGGGAGAGGGGACTAAATGCATAAATTATACACTGCCCAGCAGAGTCCTGAAAGGCATTTCAAGATGTGCACAACAGAGAGGTATTAATGAAAAGAAACTTCTAGGCATTATGGAAGACAGGCCTTTTAATCAAATGTTCATTAAGATTTCATGAGGATGCTTTATTATGACTCTCCCACCTTAAAAAATTGGGGTAGGGGATAAAAATGTTATTAATTGGCTACTATAACTGATGGGAATTTGTGAATGCTGAGAAGTAAGCTGTTGGTTTTCTGGTTAAACACACATGAATGAATGAGTGCTATTGAATATATATTCCATAGTGATCCTTATGTTGGACCATGGGTTTACCTAGTCCAGTGATGGCGAATCTTTTAGACACCGAGTGCCCAAATTGTGCACGCGCACATGCCCAAACTGAAAGCTGCACGCACGTGCACACGAGCAAATGTGCGCATGCATGAACGTGCGCATGCGCAGCAGAGACCCGAAGACCAGCTGGCCGGTGGGAGGCGGGGCATCCCAACACCGGCAGCGCAACAAGAGACAAGATCTTTTTCTTTCGTGAGCTTCTGTTTCGTCGTTTGCAGAGAAACAGAAGCTCACGAAAGAAACGCCACGGAGATCTGACCTGGGGCGATGGCACGCGTGCCAGCAGAGAGGTCTCTGCGTGTCACCTCTGGCACACGTGCCATAGGTTCGCCATCATGGACCTAGTCCATTAATGCCAACTATCAGTGATTCTTCAGCATTTTGTGCAGTAATTTTTTTCAGTCTAATATAATTGTATGAGGAGAAAGACCACATTACCTTCTGCATGAAAATCCATGTAATCTAACACTGAACCATAAATCTGGTCATAAACACACCCTCCTTTGGCTGGCCTCAGCCTCAGAAACAGAGGACATAATCTCACAATGAAATCAGAAATTTTAAAAATGGTCAATTCATGGAGAACTGAACCACTTTCAGCCGCAACAGGCCCTAAGTGGCCCAGGCTATATCCAGTTGGTCCCTAACATCTCTGCTTTCCGTGGTCTCTTTTGTCCTTCTTCTCCAATGCCTTATTTCTTCCCCAAATACTTGCATTTCCAGTTCTTCTATCAGGAAATTCCAGTTTCTGAATGATTAGTTAGCCACTTCATAATCCTTAAAAGACCAATCTCTGGCAATTTAATTTCCCTCTCTTTCGACCACTCTTTTTAAAAATCAATTCAACTGTCTATAAAATAAAGCTCTCCTATCTCCTAGCAACAGCAGGCTAGGGATGGGGATGCTGCACTTCCCTAATGAGCCATAGCAGTGGCAGAAGCAGACATGCTAGTGCTCTCCTATTCCAAATTGGATTAGTTGTAAAAAAAAGAGAGAGAGAGATTATACAGTTTTGGAAGTGCGTAAACCCTCCACAGAAGAGGGCACAGTGGAAAAACTGCAGAAAAAACCTGGTCACAGTACAGAAAGTTGAGAGCTGGGAAAAAGTGATTTGATAAGAAAATGGAAAGTTCTGCAGTCAATTCCATGGCAAAAGAATTAGTATCAAGATGGGCAGGGCAGGGAGTACCAGGGTGCAAAGGTCTGTAAGAACAGATTAGGAACAATTCTCATCTCTACCGGTATGACAGGCACATCATGATGAACTATGAAAGCAGTCCTTATTATTTATGTCACCATCAAAGCTGACACCAAATAGAGCATAGAAAAACCTCAAAAAAATAGTGCAAGATCAGATGATGTGGAGAGACCCAGCCCATAGAATTGCCAAGAGTCGGACCCAACTGAATGGATATCATCATCATCATCTATGTACAGATTCAGTTTTCCCCTAAATATTTCTTAAACAGGGCTAACACCATGTGCAGACCCAGCATAAAGTTCACTCTGTAGCAATCCTACGTGGAAGAAAAAGGAGACAACACAGCATTCGTCCTTGTGTGACATATCAAGTGACTCAATGAAACCTGCCGAGGGCAAAGAAATTAAGTACTGTAGCTGGAATTAAAAGGAAAGTAAAAAGGCTGGGAAAAAAGCTTATTTAATATATTATCTAAATTAATGAACAAACATTTTGTTTTGGCAATAGCTAGTTGCCAAGATGGTCAAATGACAGGAATGAAAACTTTAACAGTCCGGCTTGTACAACTTCCTACATACTACTTTTACCACCAATGAATTACTGTACTGGTGATTTCACAGATGAGAATGCTTCAGTAGACACATGCTGATAGTTCATTGACTACTTCTACCTAAGGATATAGCCTTTCTCCATGCAAAATTAAATACCAAAGCAACAAAATTCAGGAAGAAATTACAAAAAACCCTACAAAGGTTGATGGCAGCTTTTCATCCAGGATAAAGAATGCCCATCGTGCCCTTGGAGACAGCAGTGGCTGGTACCTCCCAAACTACCCACACAACTGTGAAAAACTGTACAAATTACATGCAGTCCGCTAGTTAACTTACATCAATTGTATGATTATAGACTGAAAAGTCATCAATATCTGGACTGCAGGAGCTATAAGGGCTGAAATCACATTTTAGGACAAAAGAGAATTGATGCTAACACAATACAGGAAATGGCTCTAAACATCTGCAGTCGATTTTTACTCCACATTTATATTTAGATACGGATATCCAGCTTGCAGTTTTGCATGAAACAGACTCTGGATTTAATCCTGAGTGCTTTCACTTGAAGAAGAAGAATCCCTAGGGTGTGGGAAAAGTTCTACTTAAGACTTTGCCTCCTACAGTAAGCCATACTGAGCTAGAAGAACTAATATCCTGATCACTTCTTTAGAATTTAATAGGACTGAACCCAGAATTAGTCATTCTCAAACATACAATCATTGGAATCAATGGATCCAAACAAAGCCTTGATCTAATCCACAGTGGTGATAAAATTGAGGAGTCACGTAAATGCAAAAAATTCCCAAGCTCATAAATATGCTCCTCACAATAAGCTTACATTCTCGTATTGATGTATCAATCAATTAGTGTATTGCAAAAAAGTTCTCCCCTTACCATTAGGACACCAAAGGACCACCAATCTGCACTCTGGGTATGCCCTCGCCGGTTGACCACCTCTGGAGCCATGTATTCTATTGTCCCACAAAATGAATAAGCTCTCTTGTCATGGTCAATGGCTTCCTTGCTCAGGCCAAAATCTTTAAAAAAATGAATATATACTATTAATTATATTGAATATTCCAAATAAAGGGTAGGTAGTCCTCAATTTACAACCACAACTGAGCCCAAAATTTCCATTGCTAAGCAAAACAGTTGTTAAGTGAGCTTTGTCTCATTTTATGGTGTTTTTTTGCCACAGTTGTTAAGTGAATCCCTATAGTTGTTAAGTTAGTAACATGGTTGTTATGTCAATCTGGCTTCCCCATTGCCTTTGCTTGTCAGAAGGTTGCAAAAGGTGATCACATGATCCCAGGACACTGTAATAAATACATGTCCGTTGCCAAGCGTCCAAATTTTGATCATGTGACCAAGGGGATGCTGCAATGGTGGAACTGTGAAAAACAGACATAAGTCATTTTTTTCGGTGCCATTGCAACTTTGAACTGTCACTAAACAAATGTAAGTCAAGGACTACATTTATTAGTGCACCAAAAGTACATCTACCCATAGTTATTTCTTTCTTGCACAGTTTTGGATTTCAACTCACATCAGTCCGATATATTCCCAGGACTAAAGACTGACTATGTCTACCTAAGCAAACAGCTCTCCTGAACCTGCACACTTATCTGGTTGCAGAGACAATGTTCCAAGTTACTCAGATGAATATTTTCTATTCACGATTTCAGAATGTTGTTGGGCACATTGTTATCATGGCTGCTTCACACTGCTAGGAGTGCTAAAATTAAAGCAGCAATGAGGTATACTCAGGGGTGGGTTCTAACTTACCTCGCTGCCGGTTCGCTTCCTCCCGCACCACGTGGGCGCACCTCGTGGGCGCGCGCACTTCACACACGCACGCATGCACAGTACCGAAAAATCCCAAAAATCCCCCCCCCCAAAAAAAGCCAAAAACAAGATGGTGACGCATGCACAGTGCCGGAAACTTGGCTTCTGCGCATAAAAAAATTTTTAAAAAAAAAATTCCAAAAAAAAATAATAATCCAAAAAAAAAGATGGCGGCGTCCACGGGCTGGCACTGACCGAACCGGCTCCGTGACGTCACCAGTGGGTTGCTACCGGTTCGGCCAAACCGGTCTGAACCGGGAGGAACCCACCTCTGGGTATACTTCATAATGAGCATGAGGTCCCGATGGCAACCCAAAAGTGCTAGGTGCTCTGTCATCAAGCTGATGTATGATAGATAATGCAAATTCAGCTGCTGTAGAAAGGTGATCCTTACCTGTGATCTTAATGTGTCCTTCTTCATCTAGAAGAATGCTAGAAGACAACGTAATGAAAAGCTATTATATTAAACCAAAGCAGATGCCTAGAACTGTAACTTGTAACTTGAACAATGACAAACAACATTCTTGATTTTCCTCTCCTCCTCCTATGTGTAGTGATGCATTCTTCAAATTTGTTTATATTCATCCTTTAAGAATGAAATTAAGAAGAGATACAGAACATAATTCCCCCATCTCAAGATTTGTTGCTTGAAAAAGACTGCCTGAAAAAGAAAACTACACTGTCTCTTTTTTAGGTAGAATTATCTTTTGTCATGAAAAGTAACTTAAAAGGAAGTGGTCTTCTATAAAATTTTGGCAGGCTGATAAGAGACTGCCACTGCACGCAAATGAATAATCAACACTAACAGTTGTCACTACTATTATTTAATAAATACTATTTTTGTCCTTTATGTATTGCCTTTTGACAAATCTTGCTTCCTTGAATAATGGTTGTATACCAGTTGCACCACTTGCTTCTCAATAACACTGTATTTAAGAAAACAATCCAGTTCTGTAATCCCTTGATCTATAGATAATTCAGAGAACACCAACAGCAATTGTTCCTTCTATAAGAAAGAGACAGTGAATCTACATTGTTTTTTTCTTTCTAATGCTTATCAACCCTTCTATTTTTTTCCTAAAACAGGCAGTGATGTTGTCATTGGTAATTTAAATGATGCTCAGGCAATGGAAAAGTAGCATATTCTGAAAAAGTAAAAGTATTTACTGGAAATTGGTCAGCATGGACAGGAAATTGAGGCAAAAGTATGGCCTATGCCAAATATGGGAAGAACATAGTGAGCTTTCTGTCTAGAGTGGTGTGGTGGCCTAGAGATGGTGCTCTCACCTCACAATCAGGAGGCTGTGAATTCGATCCTAGATAGAGGCAGATATTTCTCTCTCTGGGCACAATGAGAATATATCTGCTGAATAAAACTCTGCACTGGCGACAGGAAGGGCATCCGGCCAGTAAACACTCTGCTAGCTCCATTCAGTTGCCCAGACTCCACAAGGGATTATGGGGTCATTAAAAGAAGAAGAATAGTGAGCTTTCTATCCTGGACAGATTCATCTTACAACAAGAGAGCAGTATGAGTGCTGAGAATAATGACTTTAACTTTTAATGGAATGCATTTCTTAAGATCAGTATGTCTCAGAACAATTCACAATACGCTCATGTTTTTACAGGCATTTTTTTTTTAAAAAAATGCATTTTCAGAATCTGCCCCTGAAATAATCCCCTCTGCATGAGATATATTGAACATTTAGACTCTTGAAACAAATATCCCAGTTGAACTTCCATGGGCTTCAATAATCTCTTTCTCATCATCTTACTCTTGACCAGATGATGCACTATATTTATTTTCTTGACAGTATGTGAAACATCTTACTTGACTAAGAATTATTACGTATGTTAGAAGCCTACCAATCATTTATAAATACTTGCATGTTCTTTTGCTTTTGTTCTTAATACACTAAAAATACACTGTTTGCAGTAGAGGTAATTATCTTTCATGCAGCGCAGGCTGGAGATGTCACATCATCAGAGTGGGTGTGGCATATTTTATTTTATTTTTGCTTGTTTGGGGGAATTCTGCCTGTTCATTCTGGATTAGACAATTTAGGAGGTAGAATGATTATTAGATCTTGTACAATTTAATGTACATTTTGTTACTACAACAAAGTAACTTTATTTAAACTATTGTGTTTCTGTATTAACTTACTTTTCTGGTTTCAAATCTCTGTATATAATACCCAGACCATGAAGATGATCTAAAGCCAAGGCCAGCTCAGCTAAATAGAACTTAACATCTTCTTCTGTAAACATTACCTGGAAATGAAAAAATATCAAAGAGTGCATAATATACAGGAGCTAGATTCAGTCATATTTAAAGGGAATCATTAAAGTCAATGTAATTTAGAATGGTCATAACTTAGGATCAATTAATTTCAAGGCTAACTTTAGATTTACCCTATGGATTTTTTTAAAGGAACAACGACAAACCATGACTTCAACAAACAGAACAGAAGCAATTTAGAATTAGAAGGAATTAAATTAAGTGGAGGGTCCATAGCACAGTAATAAGAAATGAAATAGATGTGGTATCTACAGATAAAGCTGGACAAATTTCTGTCTGAAACTGTGTACAGCTACTACCAGCCATTGTTGACAATATTAGGCTAAATGGAATGATCTTAAAATCATTTAGAGAGGACCCAAAGATGCTTTTTCAAGAGGCAACTGGACAAGAAAGTCCAGTTGCCTCTTGAAAAAGCACCTTTGGGACAACTATGACCTGGATGACTGAGAATCTCCATAGACATTTAAAGATGACTTTGTCCTATGTAGCACAATTGGGTATTGCACCCTGTTTCATACACAAAAGTAAAAATGCCAATTCTCATATAACTGACTACATTATGCCCCTTTTAAATCTTACTCAGTATTGTTAATATATACAGTAATAGTTTTAAAGTTTGAGAAAACAAAAGCCAAATAGATTTGATTCTGTTTTCTCCAAGCCAGCAGAAATCAGTTTTTCACAACATGATTGGCAAAATGTCCTATAAAGTAAATTAATGTGGTTAACCGTTCATAAGATTGCATTTGCTACCATTCCAATTTTTGGAAAAAAAAATACAGGGGAAGTTGTTTAAATATGGATAAAAAGAAAAAAAAATTATCAAGACACCATGATGAAGAAGTCATCATTTCCTTTCAAAATAAACATGCAGTTTGCCCTTTCCAATGCTGTTCTCTTTATAAAACCATTATTCTGAGCTTAAGACTTTCGTAGTGGTTTATTTCCCAGTATTTCAATTATCTGTAATTAATCCTTACGTTAAAACAAAAAGTATCTTGGTTGGTTATCCCTTCCCTCAAAGAACAATTCCTAGATATACAATATATATGAAGCAGCCAGCAAGGACCAAGTGAAAAGAATATTCTGTTTAGGTTTCATCATGCATTTTATGAACTTGGTACCCTTTGCTTTTTTATAGAAAAATAAAGTTGATAGGGTACATTTAAGGAATAACTACAGGATGACTGTGTCTTATTCTTTGATGATCTCAGTTGCTGAGGAGATTGAAAGCCACAGGAAGAAAAACAGCAGGCAGTTCTACTGTGGTCAAAGAAAAGGCGTCCAGGAAGAGACTTTTAAAGTCCATCTGCTCAAAGGTAATGACAACACCCATTTGGTATTGGCACAGCTGCTTAGAAAGTAATAAGAGCTGAGTAATCACTGTGGTTTACCCAGACTGAAAACTCTGAAGACCAACATAGGTGAGAAAAAGGTGACTATATTATTATTATTATTATTATTATTATTATCTTTTATTCATTAAACATGAAACTCAGTCAACTGAACATTTAAAAATATGTCACAAATACCATTGACTGGTGCTAAATGGTTGATACGGGTTTCTGCCAGCGTCCTAGGCATCAACCAAGTATCTTCTTAAAATATATGATGTTCCGAGTAGCGCAGTTTTTTGCAGTTCTGCTGGTGTTATTGAAGGAAGCTGCAATTTCTTGATGTGTTTTGTAAAATTCTTGGACATGGTATCAAGTGCTCCGATGACAATGGGTATCACTGTTACATGTTTCATCCATAGCCGTGTAATTTCAATGGCCAGGTTGCGATATTTCGTGATTTTTTTCCAGTTCTTTTTCTTCGACTGGTGTCTCCTGGTACCGCAATATCAATAAACTGTACGCTTCGGCCCTCGACAACCGTGATATCTTGCGTGTTGTGTTCCAAATGACAATCCGTCCCACAAGATCTTCACCTTCTTATTTTTGACAACTTTTTCCACTTTATGTTCCCATGACTTTTCGGACACAGGTAAGTCGTATTTTTTACATAACACAATGTAGTGGATTAATTTGGTGGATTAATTTAGCAACTCGATCATGTCTAGCTTTGTAATCAGTTTGCGCGATTTTGCTGCACTCACATATTAAATTATGATGATGATGATGATGATGATGATGATGATTAGTATTAGTATTATCATCATCATCATCATAATATAGTATATATAGTATATATAGTGCTATAGTAGACTAGCATGTGACATACAGCCACTAAAACATCACTTCCCAGTACATGGGAAAACTGAAACTCTTTCCCACGAAATATTCTCACAAGTCAGCATTTGGAAGGCATAGAAAGAATGCCATTAAATCAATAGAAAAAGGAAGGTTGGACAGAAAGAAAGGTCAGACACGACTTATCTGTGTATACTAAATTACAGGTACGATTTACAAACATTCATTTAGAGACTGTTTCAAGTTACAATGGTGCTGAAAAATGTAACTTATTACATTTTGGGGCCATTGATCTCGCCTCTGTAATTTGGCGAGATCCGGCCACGAAACGGTATGTATGCGTTTTTAGTTGTTGTTGAATGTTTTTAATATGTTTCTGGTTAATAGTTTTTATATTTTTATAAAGTTTTTATTGTTGTAAGCCGCCCAGAGTCCTCCGGGAGTTGGGCGGCATAGAAATAAAACTAACAGTAACAGTAACAGTATTATTATTATTTATTACATTTGTATGCCGCCCAACTCCCAAGGGACTCTTATGATCAGTCCTCACATTTACGAAGCCCTGCAGAGTCCCCATGGTCATGTGATCAAAATTAAGATGCTTGGCAGCCGGCATGTATTTATGACAGTAGCAGCGTCATATGGTCACGTGACCATCACCATTTGTGACCCTCCCAGCTGGTTTTCAACAAGCAAAATCAATGGGAGAAGCCAGAATCATTTAATGACCGCAAATTCACTTAATGATCATGGTAATTCACTTAATGACCACAATAAAAAAAAGTTTGTAAAATTGACTGCCACTCACTTAACAACCACCTCACTTAATCACAGAAGTTCTGGCCCTAATTGTAGTTGTAGCTTGAGGACTGCCGATAGAAATTAAGATACAAAAATAGCCACCAAATAGCTAAAGCATAGTAAACAGACAGAAAGGGAAGCATCAGGAGGTAGAATGAATACCAAGTCTAAAACACAAATATAATATTCCTGAAAATTAAGCCCAAATGAATTCTATGGGATTTATTTTTGACTAGACATATACAGTATAGAATTGCATTCTGAATATTATTTTTCAAAAGGAATAATTTCTCTATTTTGCCCGGTGGACCAAATAATGTTTTTCTAACACAAGCCAGAACTAAATCTAAAATATTAGATTGATATCATCATCAGTAAATTGTGGAGGTTCAATTATTTATATTCCTTTGTACATTGCATTCAAAAGCTGCTTTCCAATGTGGCAATATGTTTTTATGCACTACTTTTTGAACTGTTAAAAAGACACATTGTTTTCAAGGTTCACTGAGCCATCCAGAAGCTGCTGTAATCTGTCTCTCCATGCATGTGCATGTAAGGATACTACTTTGCATGCACACTGGAAGAGAGAGGGAGAGTTGAAAAGGAGCGTTGGTCCTACCTGAACGCCTTTTCTCAGTGAGGGTTGCAGGATAGGCCAGGAATGGGTTGTGACTTCGTCCTTCTGCCTGGAGACTGAGTCATAATTTTTAGCCACGCCTCCATCTCCTCTCTCTCTGGCGTTGCCTCTGTCACTGACTCCAGTTATCGACGAAGGCGCAGCTGTAACAAGACAAACTTATCCAGAGGTTAAATTCCCTGACCCCACCCAGCCGAATCCAGACCCTACGGTCATACAAGGGCGGGACTGGCCTATCCTGCAACCCTCACTGAGAAAAGGCGTTCAGGTAGGACCAACGCTCCTTCTCCAGTGAGGTTGCAGGATAGTCCAGGAATGGGACATACCAAAGCTGGCAGTCCTAAGGGCGGGCCTCCGTTGGGGCTGGATCGTCCGATGCCCAGAGAACCTTGACCCCACCCAGCCGAATCCAGACCCTACGGTCATACAAGGGCGGGACTGGCCTATCCTGCAACCCTCACTGAGAAAAGGCGTTCAGGTAGGACCAACGCTCCTTCTCCAGTGAGGTTGCAGGATAGTCCAGGAATGGGACATACCAAAGCTGGCAGTCCTAAGGGCGGGCCTCCGTTGGGGCTGGATCGTCCGATGCCCGGAGAATCTGCTGGAGCACTCTCCTGCCGAAAGATGCCTCAGCCGAGGCAAATACGTCCAGCCGGTAATGCCGGATAAACGGCGTAGGGGAAGTCCAGGTGGCCGCCTTGCAGATTTCTTCCAAGGAAACCTGCGTAGACCAGG
>QLTV01001839.1:944035-955660 GCA_003457575.1 Thermophis baileyi
AGGCGACTGGGGCGGACACAGGGGAGCCTGCTCCGTTGATCCTTTACTGTAGGAAAACTGTCACACTTCGGGCGGCGGCTGGGACGGACCCAGGGCAGCCAGCTCCGATCGTAATTAGCTCCCTGAGATAGGCGAGGCTGTAGCAGCACCAAGGGCTCGCTGAGAGAAGCGAAGCGATCGGCTGGGCTTTAAAAAACGGCTGCTACGCGGGCGGCGGCTGGGGCGGACCCAGGGTAGCCTGCTCCTATGCCAAAACCGGCTTTCAAGATCCCAATGCCGATTTTTTAAATTTTGTTCCGAAGAACACGAAGCCAAGGCAAGCCGGCTTGCGCCCGCCGGCAAAAGGCGCCAAATTCAAACCTGTACGATGTCCTGAGGTTGCAAGACAAATTCAAATGGAAATGACTCGTTTTCTGCCTAGAGGTGTTCAGCCACTAAGCGAAGCGTGTCTCTCTGGCGAGGACTGAGTCGATAACTGGGGTCAGTGACAGAGGCGACGCCAGAGAGAGAGGAGATGGAGGTGTGGCTAAAAATTATGACTCAGTCTCCAGGCAGAAGGACGAAGTCACAACCCATTCCTGGACTATCCTGCAACCTCACTGGAGAACAGCTTATGCAGCAGCCCTATCACCTTTGCAAATGGCATGGATGCTTGAACAAGGCAAAAAGAGGTGCTTCTGCATGTTGAAAGGTGTTTCTTTTGAATACTTTGCAAAACCCTACGGATTATAACATAAAAAGGAGCAGGGGGAGAAAAGGGAGAAGAGAAGCATGGGCATTTTTGTCTGTGGCACATGGCAAGGTATATTTCAAGAGAAAACGTGTTTGGATGCTAGAAGAAGTACATGGTTATGATTGATGGCTGGCCAGTTCCAAGAAATCAAGTGAATGCCATCTCTGTTGCCAGCAAATGATTAGCAGAAGGCCTTCCTCCTCCTCTTCCCAGCTGTTCTATTATTCTTCAGATGGTGCTTTAATCACTATTCACATTCTGGGATGGCTGGCCAAGTTTTTCTGAGTCTTTATAGTGTGTCGCCCCCAGGGTTGATAGAAACGAGAAGAGTGGAGAATGTATTCTGGATGGCATAGCAAAATTTGACACAGCAGTCATTTCCTTATAATCTTAGCCTGCTATGGTATTTACTAGCTACTTTTAGAACTTTTTGATGGTCCTCATCTCCTGGGAACTTCTGCTTTTAGAATGATCAAGAAAATGACTTGTCGCTTATTGTTCAAAGCAACTGGGCAGGAAGAAAGGAAAGCAAAATTTAAGGAGATCACTCCATCTTGCATAGATTATTCCAAAATCCATAATTGGATAATAGCTTTAATAGCACTGATCATAATGCCAGAAAGTCCTGTATTTTTTTTTAATTGCTTCAGATTATAATAAGAATTGCCAAATTTTGGTTGTGGGGTGAGGGTATGGATTGGGTGGATGGGACCAACAATGCAAAATGGGAAGATGTGAGTGTGTCATGTATGTTAGCAGGGCTGGGATCTTCCAGGAATTTTCCTGATTCTGAGGAGTGGGTGGGCTTTTGCTTTGTTTTTAAATTATGTTAAATCAATTTCAAAGCTTTCATTTGAATCTCTTTATTTCCTGCCCAAAATGCTAGATACAATTTTCAGCAGTACTGTTATTGCTGCTAAAATTTGGCAATGGAATCACAGGGAATTCTGGCAAGCACAAAAAGGAATTCAGGGGATACAGGCAGCTGTCCGGCTGCAGGTTGCTGAGCCCTGGATTAGGTGATACTGAAAATAGGAAATGGGAAAGAAAGAAGTCCCAAATTAGATCAGGTTCACCGCCATGACTTTTAAATCCAGTCTCAAAACAGAGATTATAGACAAATTAGTTTCTGCGTGTGGTTGCTGGTAATATCAGTTGATAGCTAGGTCAAGGAAACACTGGTCCTATTTCTGAAAGATAACATTTCCAGATTGTAAAACACAGTTGGCAGAAAAATAGACTTGGTTCACTTATAAAGATTTGATTAAATCAGTTTTCTTTACCTTGGTATTTTTCCACATAGGTTGCACTCAACTCACAAAACTATATGATATAATGAACTGCACTAAAAAGCTCACATGAAAATGAAGTACCAAATTTGCGCATCATATACAAAGGAGAAACCCTAAAGATGGATTCTTCTATGAAGGAACACAAAGTCAGCAATTTATTATTTTGCTTTGTTTTTAAACATCAACATTTAGTTTATTGGCCTTACCTCTTTAGAAAGTCTGGTAAAAAGGTCCCCTCCTCGCAGGAAATCTAGTATGAGATACAGTTTTCCTTCTGTTTGAAATGCTGCAGTGAAGAAAATGCTGAGTTTTTAATAATAATATTCTACACATATTATAATTGAGTGTGCATAGTTGCGGCTAATGAGTTAATCATTATTATGTATAATTCTAATAAGATGGGTTCAGACATTACACCTATCAAATTTTTTTCTTCCATTCAATGGTGATTTTCAGAGACTGCCTAGACAAGTTTTCTTGGCAAGGTTTTGCAGAAGTGGTTTGCCACTGCCTTCTTCCTAGGCCAAGAGAACATGATACAGATAATCCTCAACGTACAACCATTTGTTTAGTGACTGTTTGAAGTTACAACAGCACTGAAAAAAGTGACTTATAACTGGTTTTCACCCATTGCAGCATCCTCACATGATCAAAATTCACTTGGCAACTGGTATGTATTAATGACAGTTGCAGTATCCTGGGGTCATGTGATCACCATTTGTAACCTTCCCAGCTGGTTTCTGACAAGCAAAGTCAATGGGGGATCCCAGATTCGCTTAACAACTGCATGATTCACTTAACAACTGCAGTCATTCGCTTAACAACTGTGGCAAAAAAAGTCGTAAAATGGGGCACAACTTAATTAACAACCGTCTTGCTTAGCAATGGAAATTTTGGACTCAGTTGTGATTGTGAGTCAAGGACTACCTGTCCAAGATTGTCCAGCTGACTTTGTGCCTAAGGCAGAACTAAAACTCACGATCTGCCAGTTTCTAGTCTGATACCATTACATCCAATTGGCTCTGGCTCTTTATTTTAACTATGGACTTTTTAACAAACCATAATAGGATGCTTCACTTATAAAATTAAGCTGTTCATCATAGATGACAAAACATAATGCCTGGTTGAATGGTTAATGGTTTATGATTTTGAACAGTACAGTATGATACGTATATCCAGTTGAAAATGTCCATAGAGCCATATGAATTCTATATTAGAGAAATTATATTAGAGAAACTATATTAGAGAAATCTTACCATAATGAAGTTTTACAATGAAAGGATGATTCACTTCAGCCAAAATGTCTCGTTCCATTTTTGATCGTACACGATCTCGGACTACAGGAAAAAAATAATAATAAAAAGATATCTTCAGATTTAAGGGTCTCGTATTGTGAATTTTGTGGGCTGTATGGCTTGCCACTTAATGAAACATCATGAGCAAAAGAAGATATGTGTTTTGCATACAGCCAGAATTTTTGCAGGATTAATGTTATCTCCTATTGCTGGACAGACTGGAGACAAGCCACTTGATGCTCTAGTCAGAAGGACAAAGTTGTCCCTATTTGAACAGTTTCCTCCTAAAATCATTCTTTCCTGTTTTTTGTAAATATGTGCAATACATGCATACAGAACATTATTTCTTGCTAGACATGCCCCTTACAGCAATGATACTATTAGAACAGTAATCTTTCCCACCCTTTGTTAAGTTGATAAGTTGATTGTCTAAAATGAGCTAAGAACAGCTTTTAAAATGAGATATTCACTCAGCTAAAGATAAATGGCAACAAAATATCTGAATATCTAATCTAATCTAATATTAAAATATCACTTCGAATTTTAAATACAGATGGAAAAGAAGAGTGATGAAACTTTTGACCTAACCACTCTATGGACTTTCAGCATGTCGGGAATAAGTCTTACAGAGACGAAGATTTTGTGGGTTGCAATTTAATTGGAGTGAACCATTCGATACAGTTTTGTCTTTCTTTATAATAATAATAAATAAAATAAGTATTAACTCTCCCATACTCCTTCATCTGAAAGAAATAATGAACATATGGTTTCTGGAATTCTCATTGCCTGGAGAAACAGGAATACATAACAACATTAAATCATATCAAAAGGTACCAGCTGGAGGTCACTTCTAAATTCATTTGAGTATGCTTTCTGATCTAATGTTATTGGACAGGATGACTCATGGAACATCATTTCCTGGATACAGTCTTGATAAAAACATTGCACTTTCCAAACAATTAGTAGAAAAGAAAAGTCAAAAACACATGTAGAGGAGATGAATTTTATTTTCTTGCAAAGAGGGACAGAAATATAATTAGGGAGCATCTTTTGGGTTCAAACTAATTTTACAAAATGACAAGAAGATGCATTACAACAGTGACTAACTGTATATCATAATAGTTTGCCATGCTGTAGTTATTAGATTATGTCACATGATCCCAGATAACTTATTAGTGTCTTGATCCAAATTTGAATGGAGTTGCATATGCAGTATTTACCTTATTAAGTACCCTTCTTTAACTATTTTCTAAACATACTATAAAATAACAATATTTAACTCAGCAAATGGTGGTGCACGTGTCTATGAATTTGAATGTGGGTTTGGGAAATCCTGCAGCCAGCTTTAATCTCCTCCTCCCCCCCCTTGAGATCTCCCTTTGTCCTTTTCATGCTTAGAAATGAAAGCATGAGATTCCACAGGCTGGGGTCTCTTCAAGAATTGCTACAGTCACAACCATAAAGCAACCTCTTCAGAAAATGCCAGCAACTGAAGCATATTAGTTGAAAACCTGAAAACAGAGCACATAAATGTATTCCTGCATTTGTCATAATACAGTGCAATCATAAGCACCTAACAGCATGTATCCAAGTCTGTCCTTTCTTCAACAGAAATAAGAAACGATTGAAAAGCTTTTTGCTGCCTGTTATTTCAAAGGCAATTATAAATGATTGGAAGGAAGATGTCGGTTCTTTTTTGAGAGAGTGCTATCCACTTTGAAAGAAACTATGTAGACTGCTAGAAATGTAACCTGAATCTAGATCATGTAGATCGCTCTGGAATAACTCATGTTCTGGTTATTGGTTGTTTAAAGATCCTTTTCCATTAGACTTCAGATCTGGTTTTGTCATTTCGGAGAAAAGAACTGGTTGGATGTGACTGTGTTAATTCTCCTCTACTCCTCAGCCCTAGCAATACCACCAACCAGAATTAGAGGCATCGTGAGGGTGAAGGTGGGGAGTGACAATAACACTGTTTTGTCACCTTCACTCCTGTTGTAGTTTTTTGAGACATCTCACACAAGTACAAAAGGGCAAAATTCTCAGTGAGATGTTGCTTTCATAATTTTGATGAAATCCTGCAGATGCTTGTGATAACAATTTCTTCCTGGATTGGCTGTCTCAATCAGGTGTTAAATATACTGTATATATTCTGATTATACTGTATATCTATAATACCATGTTTCCCCGAAAATAAGACCCTGTCTTATATATTTTTGAACCCCGAAATAAGCGCTTGGCCTTATTTCTGGGGAGGTCTTATTATTTTGGGGCACGTGGAGCAAGACGGGGCTCCTCTTGCCGTCTTACCTGATTTCCAGCTCTGTCTCCCTAACCCTAACCAGAGGAAATGGCGGGGACCAGTTGCGCATGCATTTAAATATTTTCGTGGAGGGCTTATTTTCGGGGGATGTCTTATTTTCAGGGAAACACGGTAGTCTCATTCTTCCATGGGAACAATAATAACAACTGCTTTATTGGGGAAATGGAAGGCATATAAATTTAATAAATAAATAATAAGATCCGTGATAACATATAAGGGTTCTTTGGTAAACTTGCCATGTAACATGTTCAGCCAACTAAGGAAAGCGATGGATATGTGACATTGAATTACAGTGGTAATTGTTATGAGTTTTCTACTTCCATAAACACTTTAGACCAAGTTGTATAATTGTTTACTGAAAGTGCAGATGTTAGGAACTTACTCAAGAGCCTGTTTAGCAGCAGGAATGGAGTGGTTTTTATTCAACTACTTTACAGAATAACGCAAAATATTTAGCAGGCTTCTCTTTCTAGCCCATGATTTCCTATGGATCAGAGTATTAATTTTGAAAGTCAAGTCATAGGTGCTTCTACATTGTAAGGGTTAATTGCTTGTGAGATGCGGTTTGGGGCAAATTGTATTTAACTAACATCACTATGTTAGTTAGTGCAAGGCAAGCCATTCATGTTCCAAGGAAGATTGGCACATTTTTCTCCTGAGAGAGATTCTGTAGCTTTAATGGCTATATGATGTGCTTTAGTTAAATAGGTATGATTTGCCTCAGCGGGAAAATAAGATGTTAAATTTGTAGACTTAAATATGCCTGCTGAGTAGCTGTCAGGTGGGTGAGGTGCATTTAGACAGAAGGTTTTTTCAAAGCAAAATAAATTTTGGCGTGCTTTAAAGAGACAATAATTCTGGATTCCAAAGACTTCTTTTTTCCTCAGGGAGAGACACTGAAGAAAATCCTATTAAAACTCTAACAGTATAGGGTGCAAAAACAGAATATGTATGGGAGCAGGAGGTTTGTAATTGCCTAATTGAGGCCCCTCCCTACTATCTGGACTCAGCCTTGAAACAAGAGAAAAGTAAGCCTTTTTGTAAAGCTAAGGTGATTTTCTTCTGCTGAAACCAATGAGAGAGGGAAAAATCAGTGCAGAGGAAAGTGGGGGGGATAGTGGAAAAAGAGAGTTAACCTTAGCTGGGCTTCACAAATGTCTTTGGTTTCTTCCTCTCCAGTTCACAGGTTTGGTCTGATTTTTATTCCTATATGTGTCTGGAATAAATCTAACTGAATGCAATGGGACTTACTATAGAGTACCGGTACTAAAAATACTTACAGGGTTAGTATTATAATCAAGGAATGCATGGCGTTTCTTTTCCTCAGAAAATAGTCCCATGGCACCTTAAGAAACATTTTGAGCCAAAAAACATTTGCAAATTACACTCAGTTTGACATGGCATAAACATTTTTGTAGAATCCCCCAAATCTGACAAATTAGTTAAATGTTAAATCATTAATGATTTAGCTTGGATACGTTTCCAAATTAGATTTATAGGGCTTTGGACCAAGTATATGGATAATAGTGCATCTATTTTGTAAATAAAGCTGCTTGGAAATGGGTCCTGTTGATTTCCATCATGCCTAGTTCTGAGGAAACCTGGAGAACTGCAGCCAGAAGTATGCATTCAAATGTGATACCTTGTACAATAAATAATAATATTGCATTGAAGTCTGCCTTGTTTCTCTTTTAAAAAAAAATCCCTGTGAGAACAATTCTTTTTATTTTCTATTTTATTTTCATCTTGCTGATGTTTTTCAACTTATCTTTCCTCCTCTTCCTCCTCTTTTGTATTATGCATCCCTCTAAGAACCTCAAGGCTTCGTGTTAGTCCACATTTCAGGAGCTGAAAAAAGCCCAGAGGGAGGGGTTTCCTCAGGATGCCTTTGCTTCTCTTAGAGTTTTCTTGAAAGATAGGAAACCGAAAGGGTCTGTAGGTTACTACAATGGTGAATATTTTATATTATTATCATTATCATTATCATTATTACTATTATCATCATCATCATCATCATCATCAACATTATTATCATTAGTATTAGTATTAGTATTAGTATTAAACATGAAACTCAGTCAACTGGACATTTAAAAATGTGTCACAAATACCATTGATTGGTGCTAATGGCTGATACGGTCCCAATCAATGGTATTTGTGACACATTTTTAAATGCTGCCTTATTATTATTATTATTAATATTTATATTATTAATATTTATATTATTTATATTTATATTTATATTATTTCTGTTCTGTTTACACTCCTTTCATTTTCTTCCTTTTTATTATTGTATGCCCTCTAGAGTAGCTCCACAGCGAAATAGGCAGAAAATAAATTTAACAAACAAATAAATATACTTTGTATTTTTGCATTTGTTTACTGAATAGGTGGCTAAGGGCCCATTACTTTGTCCTGGTTGATTTGACAATTGTACAACTACCATACCTCTTCTCCCAAATCAAGTGTGCCTTTACATGTTGTGTAACTTTTTAAAGTTGTGCTACTTGGTGTTGAATAACAAAAAATGATTCCCTTGGAAATGCTGCATGGGTTTTGTATGTGGTATTTTTTGTTTTGAAAAACAAATTCAGAAATTGCATTATAAAATGTTTTGAAAAGCAACTGTATTACCAAAAATTATATGCAGACCACTCCAAAATTAGAGAATACTGTATGTCTATAGATAGAAGAGGAATACAAGTTATTCTTAAATACATGGCAAAAGGATTCTAGGAAATCATTATCTAGTCAATGCTGCCTTGTTAGCAAGCACAGAAAAATAAAAAATGATACAAAGAAATATGTTATTTAGCAGTTAAGGTTCACATAAAGGTTGCTAGTTTTCCAAATTTAATAGCTTACGAAGTGACATCCTTATATAATTGCATCAAACTTCCACAGAAAAAGCTCAGGAGTGACATTTCAATAAAGTTACTTTGTTCTTATCATACCGATGCTCTTTTTATATAAGAACATTGCACTGTTATCATGATGACTTTCTTTTGAGTAATGAGATAAAAACAAAATAAGAGGGAACAAAAGGTGAAATACAACCCCCAAAACCCAAGGAGAGGCTGCGGCTTAGTGGCAGCACATATACTTGATTTCACACGGCTCTTTTTCTAATCCCTGTCACTTCCATTAAAAGATCAATGGTCTAATGATGGGAAAATCTTCTGCTCACAAATCCTGAGGATCAGGGAATTATTAGGTTAGATTACTAGCATTAAAAATTTGGTTCTTTCTCCTGTGCATATTTCCATCACTCTCTAAAGCTCCTCTTCTCAACAGGCTCAAACCCTGAATTGTATCATGCTATTATTTGTCGATGCACCTTTCTTTCTCCAAGAGATTTTTAAGTAATGCTTTCTAACACTCAGTCTTTTCTCCAAATAGATCGAATATTCCATCTCACTTTGATAAGACTATATTGAAGACCAAAGACAATTGAGACTAAAGATCGCCCTCAAATTTCAATCATTTGTTTAATGATCATTCAAAGTTATAACAGCACTGGGGGGAAAAAAGCAACTTTACGGCTGGTCCTTGCACTCATGACCATCATAATATCCCCATGGTCATGTGATCAAAATTTGGGTGCTTGGCAACTGGCATGTATTTACCACTGTTGTGGCATCCAGGTCATGTGATCTCCATTTGCAACCTTCCCAGCCAGCTTGTGATAAGCAAAGTAAATGAGAGAAGTTAGAATATCTTAATGACATGAGTCACTTAAGTGTTTTGTTTAACAATCATCGCAAAAAAAAAAAGGGGGGGGGTAATAAAAATAGGCACAACTCACTGAACAATCACCTTGCTTAGCAACAGAAATTCTGGTCGCAATTGTGATCGTAATTGAGTATTAGCCTTGTCTATACAATATACATGTACTATTGAATAAAGTAAATGCATTTTCCATCTTGTTTATACTTCTGTGCCTTATTAAAGGCAAAGACTTCTTCAAGTCACAGTTAGATCCAGTCTGGTAATTACGTGGACACAATCATGCAGTTTTTCTTAAAACAATGCAGAAAGAGTTTGTCACTGCATTCTTCAGGGGTGTTCTGTCATTTCCCAGTTCTGGAATTTCCTGCTGATCTAAGTAATAATCTGGGCCAACCCTGTTTAGCTTTTGAGCCCAGATATAGTTGGCCAGATGCTGCCTCTTGCTAAGACTTTTTCCATTATATTACGTAGTTAATGTTTTTCCCAATTAACAATGCTGCTGTTGGTCATATCTGATTTATTTTGAAATGATTTATTAAACATCGTTTACTGGACTGGGAGCATGGTTCCTTTTGCAGTTCTACTGATACAGTAATTTATGGTCTTCAAGCTGCCTGATATTCTCATGTTGCCATTTTAAATTTTTTACAATTTTCATAGAAGATTTTAGGCAATTGCTTTACTCTATCATATGCCACTTTAAAAACAAGAAATAAAAATCTGTCTTATTTGTTTATTCAGCAACTTTACTTAAATCATAATCAAAACCCAGCAAAGCAAAACCGTACAAACAATTGAAATAAAGTGACTGAACTTTGTACATGATAACTGCAGCAATATTGTTGCATGTACAAAGATGGGAAAATTCAGCATTATCCACAACGGAGGAATAGTTGATGAAAATGATAGAATATACTGATGGCTATTTTTTCTATTTTTTTCTTTACTTTTTTCATTTTTGCACCTGCATTTCTCTCTCTTTTCTCTTTCTTACTTTATACTAGTTCATGTAATTTTCTATATTATTTTTAAAAATCTTTTATAAAATTGTGTATGTATATAAAAACAGCAGTCACTCTACATCCTAAGAATATAGGCCATGCTGATCTAGACTTACCAAATTCCAGCTGCTATCAATCTTGCAACTAAGGCAGATGTTAACTGGCTGATCTTGAAAAAGCTAAGTGGGATAACACATTAGAGCTTCAAGGATAGATAGATATATCTATATGTAGGTCTATGGTTATTCGGGTTTTCTCCCGCGTGAAGTTGGAGATGTCGTTGCGACGTTTCGACGAAGTCTCATTCGTCATCATCAGGCTGGTTAACAGGCTTGTGTCTTCGGCCTCGTGCTTCTAGGAGCAATGCGAGAATTAGCAATAGCAATAGCAATAGCACTTAGACTTATATACCGCTTTACAGTGCTTTACAGCACTCTCTAAGCGGTTCACAGAGTCAGCATATTGCCCCCAACAATCTGGGTCCTCATTTTACCCACCTCAGAAGGATGGAAGGCTGAGTCAACCTTGAGCCGGTGAGATTTGAACCGCTGAACTGCTGAACAGTCAGCTGAAGTAGCCTGCAGTACTGCACTCTAACCACTGCGCCACCTCGGCTCTTCTATTTTTGCAGCTGTTTCTTCCTTTTAACTGCCAGTGGGGTTTGAACTGAAAGGGTGGGGGCTTGGCTGTGTTCTGATTGGGTGGAAGTGTGTTGGGATTGGTTGGGGGCTTGGCTGTGTTCAGTGAGAGACTTCAATGAGACTTCGTCGAAACGTCACAACGAGATCTCCAACTTCACGCGGGAGAAAACCCGAATAACCATAGACCTACATACAAATACCCGCGAAAACCTCAAAAAACACATATATCTATATAGCTATATATCTATATATCTATATATCTATATCTATGTTATATTTTTACATAAATAAAGGGAGACTAGTATAGATCTATTTCAAGCTATTTAGCTCTCATCAGCTAGCCACACCCTTCTGGGATTAGAACCCGGGCCCCTTGCCTAACAAGGCAAGTGATTAAACCTCTGAGCCACAGGATTCTTCTCCCTATCTGCATGTTCCAGGGACAAGGATATATATATGTTTTTTTCTCTGTTAAATCACCTGGTATACCCAAATATGGGAGAAAGCATACTATATCTATCTATCTCTATCTCTCTCTATATATATATCTCTATCTCTATCATTCTCTCTCTCTCTCTCTATCTCTCTCTCTCTCTCTATATCTATATCTATTT
>QLTV01001839.1:956009-974575 GCA_003457575.1 Thermophis baileyi
ATCTATCTATCTATCTATCTATCTATCTATCTATCTATCTATCTATCTATCTATCTATCTATCTATCTTGTTTGCATTTTAATTCATTAAATTCATTAAAATGCAAACATTCACGAAGTCATCAGGACTCTAATTCAATTCAAATGAGGATTTACCTTTAGCACTATATAAGAGGCACACAAGGACAGTTGCAAAAGAATGCAACTGTTAAATACTATGGAAATCTAAAAGTTGTATGGTTTTGTATTGTTTTGTTTGGAAGATGGGTTCATAATTTTAATCACAGAAGGGCCAGTGCATAGCCCAACCTGAAATAAAAGTAGAACTTGGAGAGCAATAGAAAGTCCTAAGAAAGTAGGTTGAAGCAGAAAGTTAAAAAAGATATGTCTGTGTAGTCTCCAAGAATTGAGCTTACTCCTGGGAATATTTTCAGTTGAAGTTGCAAATAGAGATTTTGAGAGAATAGCAATAGATGCAGGGCCCATGATAACAGCATCACAACAATTCCAAGATTGAAGTTGAAAACTTGGGATAATCAGCTGTTGCAGAGTTATTCCTGGTTATAGAGCATACAGGTTGCAGTAACTAAGAATTCCTGGAAATGAATGGGCAGCTGAGCTAGTTGAGGGTGATGAAGAGATGACACTAACAGCAGAGATACAGGATGCTTTGCCCCATTAAGAACCTGGCAGGAAAGAAAAGTCTATGAAGCTTGCAGAAGTGCAGCTTAAGATGGAGTAAGTGAATGGTGTGGAAGAAAATAATAATGAACATGAAGATTGGGAACTTGGCAGAGGAAAGAAAAAACACTACAGGGCACGTCATACCTATTTCCTTAGCTTCTTAGGACTATAACTTTGTTGTTTGTATCTCATGATTTATGTTGATTGATTATTTAGTATCCTATGACTATCACTGAGTGTTGTATCTTATGATTTATGATGATTGTATTTTATGATTATGATCATGATTTATTCACTTGTTGCTTGTATGTACACTGAGAGCTTATGCACCAGAGACAAATTCCTTGTGTGTCCAAACACACTTGGCTAATAAAGAATTCTATCATATTCTAACTGCGAAAAGAGGAGGAGGTTGACACAAAAAATGGCAAGCAAAATCCTTGAAACTTGACATAGTCTCCAGATCCGAACTTATCTATTTTATTTACCACCTATATTCTGACACAGGCATAATGCAATCATTATTGCTATCATCTTCATCATCATAAAAAAAAAGATCTTGAGGGCTCTCCTCTATTATGAGTTGTTTATAATAGGAATTCTTTCTGGCTTTCATCAATTACAACTTCCCTTCACACTGATTTACATTACTGTATTATGTTTTTTATTGCCTTGTGAATATCAATAATCAGAACTTTTCACTGGGAATGGAAGGAAACAGATGACAACACTACCAGACAAACTCATGCCACTATTAAGAAGATATTTTTTGTAACCAAAGCATTTGTCCTACTGTTTGCATTTTAATTCATTTAATGAATGATGCTGGTCAAAACAAAAGTTCATTTGACATTTTTTGCATGGGTAAAGACACAAAAGATAGTGCCCGAACCAAATATACTGTATGTGAAACTATGGAAACAAGGTCATAGATAGCAAGGATCATCTTTGCTTGCTGTGTTTGATAGTAAACCACATGATTTAATTCTGACTTAGCACAATGTGGATCCTATTGTGATAGTTGTAAAATACATTTTAGGGATCTTGATTACAACCAACTGTAATGCACAGTCCCAACCAGGGGTGGGTTCTGACTTACCTCGCTGCTGGTTTGCTTCCTCACGCGCTGCGTGGGTGCACGCGCCTTGCGTGCCGCACGAGTGCATGTGCAGTGCTAAAAACCCAGCTTCTTTGCATGCACAAAAGCAAAAAACAGCTTCTGCGCATGTGCAGAAGCAAAAAACAAGATGGTGGCACCTATGGCGACGAGAGAGCCGGTTCGGGGGCGTGTCCAGCCAGCCATCGCTGCCGGTTCGGCGAGCGGAGGGAAATTCCCGCTACCAGTTCTATAGAGCCGGTCCGAACCGGCAGGAACCCACCTCTGGTCCCAACTACGAAGCCTTATACCAATTTATTCTGCTCTCTATAGTGCAAAGAAGTTAAAACCGTTCTATGGGTTCTGCTTCATAGTATAAATTCTAGGGTTTTTCCTCCCACATTTCCAAGTTAATTGATACCTGGGCATTCTCTTGATGGCTTGAGAAGCAGCTGGGGTTTGTCTGTACAGTGGATCTCTTTAGCCTGTGAACCACTAGTTGATACCTCAATAGATTCAGCCCTGAAACTCACAGTGTCCCAGCCAAATGAGTTTTAATTACAGAAAGGGCTTTCTCCTCCATCTCTTACATGTCGGTCACTCCCTTTTTACCTATTTTGTAGATTTGGGGGTTTATTTTTCAGGCTCTTTAAAACCGTTCAAATATATCTGAATCTATCCCTACCTCTATCTATGTACAAGTGAAATCTGGCATAGCTTGACAATTTATCTATCTAGTTTTATTTTCTGTCACTGGATATTTTTAAATACTCCATCATATTTATTTGCATTGTATTAATTTTCTTGTTGTTACTGTAAACCACCTAGAAACCTCTGCTACTGGGTTGTATGTCAATCCTCAATCACACCAATCAATATGTTTATAGGTTGCTTTATTTATTTATACAATTTGTAATCCAACCAATTCTACACACACTGGGAGGCTAGATGGAAAGAATCCAATGTGTCACTTTTGTCTTCTATTGTTTTATTCAGGGAAATATTCCCAGAAATGGAAAATTACATCTGGAAGTGGAAGAAAAGCAAAAGTGATTGAATTATGCTACAAGATCCCCTCTCAGGGCTCTTGAATTTTATACTAAGAAAAAATTGGGCAACTCAGCTTGTAACAGCAATAAAAGCTCAACCAGGACAGATTTACTGATCTGCTTACTGCTAGTGGAGGAGATAATTCAGAGCACTTACTTAAACCTTTAATTTAGCTGTCGTAAGAACTGCCCTTTAAGTCCAAAAATGACATGGTAGTGCATGTTGGGAATTGTGACTGATTTTAATTTAAAAACCCTGCTCCTGGTTAAAGAATCCCAGTGCCAGTAATAGGAATGTTCTGCAGGAAAGCAATCAGAACAATGCAGCAATAAATTGATGCCATGATTACATTACTGCATTCCAGAAATCCAGCAGATTCTGACAGGTTCTGGAGAACCGGTGGCGGAAATTTTGAGTAGTTCGGAGAACCGGTAGCGGAAATTTTTAGTAGTTCGGAGAACTGGCAAACACCACTTCTGGCTGGCCCCAGAGTGGGGTGGGAATGGAGATTTTGCAATATCCTTCCCCTGGAGTGGGGTGGGAATGGAGATTTTGCAGTATCCTTCCCCTGCCACGCCCACCAAGCCACGCCCACCAAGCCATACCATGCCCACAGAACCGGTAGTAAAAAAAATTGGATTTCACCACTGCTGCATTCCATTCTTCAGTGAGAAAATAATATTTCTTATTTAAAAATTTAGCACTACATTATATATACTATATAAGAGATAAGAACAAAAGCATTGTAATGCAGTGTTGCTACTCCCTAGACCTCTCAGGTGATAAAAAAGACACCATAGTAGATGTTACTGAAAACTGCTGAGATGTCAAGAATACAATTATAATTGCTATCCGATGATCCCCAAAGATAATTAATTAGTCTAACAGCCTCAGTTCCATAGCCACAAGTGAATTTGAAATGGGTAAAAAACAACCTTTCCCTAGATTGCCTTGCTCAACCGTGTAAAAGGTTTGGCCTTTCATGCCTATGTCCCAAGGCACTAGCAGAGATTTCTTTATAAGTGGACTAATAATTACCTCTTTTAACAAGGCAGCGTCCTGTTTAATCCTCAGAGAGGTATTTATGGTATTAA
This sequence comes from Thermophis baileyi, assembly GCA_003457575.1. Taxonomy (NCBI): domain Eukaryota; kingdom Metazoa; phylum Chordata; class Lepidosauria; order Squamata; family Dipsadidae; genus Thermophis; species Thermophis baileyi. Next base: position 959,933 of record QLTV01001839.1, read on the forward strand.
CAAAAGCATTTCTAATAACCTCTTACGAATTAACTGGAAGCTAAGCTGAGCAACAATGTAAAGAATAAGAGACAAAACATATTGCTCAAACTATCTCTCTACTTTCTTGGGTGACAAAAATTGAAACTGATCCAGTTAACCTGTTTAACAGATTTATTAGATATCTTCTGGAGTAATACTGGCATTCACACTGGCCTGAATACAAGAACTTTCCCCCCCACAAAATATGTTTAAAAGCACTATAGTAAGACTTGGAGAATTATATGATTCTGGAAGGAGGAAGAGATGAACAAAGAGTATGATTCAGCCCATTCACAACTCACGCAATCTAACAAACACAAATTTGAGGTGTATCTGGACAAAGAAGAATGGCTTTTCTGATGTACTTATCATCACAGCATAGGTCTTCAAATGGGCTTTATGCTGTGCCTTATTAGATGGAAGATGAATCTTCCTTCTCTAATGTTCTAGTGTCTTGATGCTACAATTTAGCATTGCAAAGGAACAAGATTAAGGTGGTAGAGTCTAGAACAATTCTAGAGATGAGAGGTATCATCTGCTGAGTCCACCTTTATCAGGTCCCTGTTAAGGAAAATCATCAACACCTTATGGGAGGGATATGTACCCCCAATCCAAGGGAGGCCATTTAAAAACCTTTACTGATAAACTGAGCAATTATAGACCACCCTCAAATGCTTCTTTCTAAGAAAAGGGGCCAAGATTTGGGGGGCTTAAAGTTCTAAATATATCTGAATAGTACTGATTTTCTGGATCTAGTGTATTTCAACTGAGCTGTCAGTCAGGATAGGGTACTGAAACTGCTTTGTTCAACTTGGGGATGAACTAAGCTGGAAACTGGATGGGGAAATTCAGTTTTAATAGTTCTGCTGGTCATCTCAGCACTTTCAGTACTATTCATCACAGATCCAACTCTGGATCACTTGGTGGAACAGTGATACAAGTCTTTCTGTCAGGCCTTTTCAAATAGGTAGTGCTGGAGAAACACTGTTCAACATCTGGGACACTGACCTAGAGGGCCCTAAGGAGCTTCATCTTGTCCCCCGACCATGATGCTCATAAAACTGCTGGAGAAGGTCTCCAATCAGTGGTGAAATCCTCCCGGTTCTGTCTGGCACGCATGAGTCGGTAGCGGCGGCAGCGAGTGGTTTGGAGAACCGGTAGCGACAGCAGCGTGAGGCTCCGTCCACCTGCCCAGACATGGGTTACTTCCTGGTTTTAACCCTCTGCGCATGCGCAAAGCCTTCTGCGCATGCGCAGTGGGTCAAAAATCGGAGGTGACGTCGGCGCATGCACTTCGGAACCGGTAGGGAAGGTAAGTAGATTTCACCCCTGTTCTCCAATATCTCCAATCCAGAGATTCAGTATCAGCAGTACTTCTCTAAGTAGAGAAGTAGATCCAACTCTATTGCCAAGTGTAGAAGTTTTTAAAAAATCCTGTTTTGTCTTGCTGGCAACTTTATGTATCAGGAATAGAAGAAAGAACTGAGAACCTAATTCTTGCCAACACACATGAAATGATTAAAGAAATGAAGATGAAGATGCATGGTACCATTGGCAGAAAGTGACCATGTTGACATCATGATATCAAGATGAGGAAAAATAGAGAAGAGCACACAATTTTTACTGGAAGGACAAAATGAGAGACATCTAAAAAGCGTTCTAAAAGGCTGAAAAGAAAAGGGTAAAATGTGTAAGAAATAAAAGGAAAAGGCATATAATCAAAGAAGGACACAAGGCAGTCACCAGAAACCAGAATTTTGTCAAAAACATTGAAAGTCGAAATAAGCTGAGGCTTGTGAGAAATGCCCAAACCCTGAAAAAAACGAAGAGTTTATATTGTGAAGAAAAGGAAATGAATTTGTAATAGATGGTGACAAGATAACAGAACGTCTTAACTTTATGTTTTATAACCATTTGTCTCAGACAAGAACAAAGAATTAGCTGGCCATCATTGTTCCACTAGTGAAAGGAGGGAGATGCAGCTCAGGGTACATATTGAGAAGATTTTTTTAAAAAACCCACTTAATTGATTTAAGTGAATTCAATTCTTCAGGGCCAGATGAATTACATCTTAGCTTACGTAAGGAATGAGTAAAGGTTACTGTGTAGAAGTGCTAACTTTTGAGAACTAGTGAGTTCTGAGAAGACTGGAGGATAGCAAATCTTCAAAAAAAAAAAAAAAAAAAGGAGGAGGATCTGGGAAACTACAGATCTATTTGCCTTACAGAAAGATGATTGTGATTTTTAAATATCAATTTAGTGAGGACATGGATAAGTGTTAATCAATTAGCAAGAGCCAGCATGAATCTATTATAAGTCATGCCAAATTTACTTTACTTCTTTTTTAATATTCACTACCTTAGTAGATTATGGGAATGCCATAGACACAGCAAAGCATTTCATCATATATGTTATGATATAATCAATTAAACGGTAAAATGGGCTATATGATAGAACTGTTAGCATGAGTTATAATTGATTGAGACTATACCCTGACAGAATTGATAAATGGTCTCAATGAATCAAGAAAATTATTATCGAAGTTGCAGATGATGCAACACTGGAGGGGTAGCCAACAACCTAGAAGACTCAAAATGATCTGCACAGGCTTAACAGTGAACTGAAAGAAACAGAGATAATGTAATGTCATGTGTCAGCACAGAAAAGATGGAAAGCACATGTATAGGAAGGGAAAGACATGGCAATTATATATATATATATATATGGGAAAGATCTGAATGTCCTAGTAGACCACAAATTGAACACAAGAAGATAGTGTGCTGCAGCTGCTAAAAAGCAAATTTTATTTTGAGTTGTATTTGTTAACAGGAACACAGTATTCGATCAGGGGAATAATTGTCTCACTCTATAATGCCTTGGTCAGGCTTCATTTGAAATACTGTGTCCAGTTTGAGGCATCACAGTATATAAAAAGAAACAACAAACTGGAGTAAGGTCAGCTACCAAGATGGTTCACGATCTGGAAACCAAACCCCATGAGGAATGGTTAAAGAATCTGGATATGTTTAGCCTGCAGAAAAAAACTTAGGGAAGATATGACAGCAATGTTTCATTAGCAGAAAGGTGGTTAGCCAGAAAAAGTGGAATTACTTCGTTGTGCAGAGGATGGCTTTCAATCAGAAACTACAGTATACCAAGTAGGGGATTGGCCTCTAAGGTTATTTCCAACTCTATAATTCTATGATACCTCAAGAAATATAGCTTTTTGATATATGCAGGAATTTTACAAAAATGTCCTGTTTTTTACTAGAGTACATCTATATTGCTAGTGCAAATTACTGCTGGACAGACTCAGAGAAATATTCTGTCAGTGTAATTCTAATGCACACTGTCTAATGCAAGTAACTAATTAAAACTGAAAGTTTTATGTTGGAACTAATCTGTAAGAAGCCATTGTCAAAAATCAAATCTCTGGAAGAAAGAAATTGAATTAGGAGCTGATTAAATCTAAAAAGTGGAGAGACAACATCTTTTATCTCAGTATTTAAGTTGTAGGTGCTTCATCACTGGAGGGTTTTAAGAAAAGACTGGACAGCCACCTATCTGAAATGGTATAGGGCAGGGGTCTCCAACCTTTTGGACCCCAGGGAGCACCAAATTCATAATTTTAAATCCTGCGGACCACTGGGGGGAGGCTCAGCTGCCTTTCGGGCCTACCTGTCTGCTTCTGTGAGGCCTCTGGGTGGGAGGTCTGAGAGAAAGTGCCTGGTCCAGGCACACAGCCTGGAACCCTCTTTTGTGTTCCTTCTCTCAAGAAGCTTGGTCAATCTGAGTGAAGGAAAACGAAGACGGGCAGACTGACGGTGGCTTGCTGATGATGGTGGGAAAATCAGTCCCATATTCCAGAGCTGTAGCTGTAGTCCCTTCCCTCCCTCCCCTCCCCTCTCTTCCCCCTTTCCTTTCCCTTTCCTTTCCTTTCCTTTCCTTTTCTTCTTTCCTTTCCTTTCCTTTCCTTTCCTTTCACCTTTCATTTCCTTTTCCTCCACCGGGGTGGAGGAGCTGCTCCCGGCCTTTCCTTTCCTTTCCTTTCCTTTCCTTTCCTTTCCTTTCCTTTCCTTTCCTTTCCTTTCCTTTCCTTTCCTTTCCTTTCCTTTCCTACCCTCCCTTCTTTCCTTTCCTGCACCTGGGTGCAGGAGTGGTAAACCGCGTCCGGGAAGCACTACAGCAGAGAGAAGCAGCCAGAGTCAACCCTAGCTTTGCTGTCCATTGCGGACACTAGATCGGCTCCCTACAAACTCTCGTCTCTCGAGGAGCCCAGCCGAAGTTTCCCGTGCCGCTTCAGCAAGCGCTCCTTGAGAGACGAGAGTTTTCAGGGGGCCGATCTAGCATCTGCAATGGACAGCAAAGCTAAGGTTGACTCCGGGCGCTTCTCTCTGCTAACAGGCAGCCAAGCTAACTGCCTGAAGGACCCCAGCTTGTCCCTGGGAGTCAAAGCGCTGAAGCGCGAGTGGCACGGGAAACTTCAGCTGGGCTCCTCGAGAGAAATGCAAAGATTTCTCTGTGGACCACCAAAATTTTCTTGCGGACCACCAGTGGTCCGCGGACCACAGGTTGGTGACCTAGGGTATAGGGTGTCGTGCTTGAGCAGGGGGTTGGACTAGAAGACCCCCAAGGTCCCTTCTTGCTCTGTTCTGATAGGAACATTAACATTAAGGTCACTGTGGAGCCCCATGATGGGTCCATTGGAACAAATCTGTTTGCAAGATGTCTTCCTTAATATCTTCCAGGATTCATGTCTCATCTGACTTTATGGTTTTATGTCTGACCAGGCCACCAGACTGGTGAATATGATTCAAATATGATCTCAGCCAAAACAGAAAGGACTCTTCCTAATTTTATTCTTGTCTACAATTTCATTATCTAAATTCTGGCAATAGAGAATAGAGAACCGAGGCAATAGAGAATAGAGAGCTGAGGTGGCGCAGTGGTTAGAGTGCAGCACTGCAGGCTACTTCAGCTGACTGCTAGCTGCAGTTCGGCGGTTCAAATCTCACCGGCTCAAGGTTGACTCAGCCTTCCATCCTTCCCAGGTGGGTAAAATGAGGACCCAGATTGTTGGGGGCAATATGCTGACTCTGTGAACCGCTTAGAGAGGGCTGTAAAGCACTATGAAGCGGTATATAAGTCTAACTGCTATTGCTATTGCTATTGCTATATTTTCCCAGATTCCCAGTCTAGACTCCTAGATTCCATCCCTAAATTTAAAAGGATTTCAACATATTCTTCTGGCTGTCCCGGTGTTCACAGACAATTGTTTTTCAATAAAGGGGGTGGAGACTTCATGTTTTTGCAGGACTCTCCTCAGCCCAGGAAAAGTAACAATTATGGAACAATGAAAAGTATCTCGTCCACATTCTGAACAAATCATTTCTAATGTGACAGCTAACACTACGTGAAGCACCATAGATCTGGTTAAAGTATAGTGATCATCTTATGCTATTAGGACCATAACTCCCTCCATCATTGTTAATCCCAGAGAAAGCTTCTGCTGTTGAATCTTATATTTAATAACGTCTGCTATTTACTTATATTTTATGCACGCCACCAAAGTACACCATCACACTCCTGCATCCTAAACCAATTTCATTAATACTATAAATAAGTCTGATTATTAAAAAAGGAATTCATGCATACTTAGCAAATAATAAAATATTTCTTGCTTTACATGCTTTGTGGTAAGAAAGGATAAAACACGTGAACTGACTCAGTGACCTTTTTCTGAACCCCAGCTATTAATCAGAATATAATAGGAAACAGAACAGCAGCTTATTTTCTGTAAGAGGAACATTATCTTTGTTTTACAGATGCACTTACAGTATTTGCAGCAGACACACCACCCCCTTTTTTTCCTCCCCTCTCTATTCAATTTCCCCCCATCAGAGCCAATCTATGTGGGTTTCTTTGGCAATCTGGCTTGGCCATTATAATATGCACAATATCTTCAGGAAGAGATGGGGAGAAAATGTGCGGTAATCCAAGAAATGGTCTTTTTCTTCCATTTTTCACCCAGTCTCCTCTAACGTGTGACCCACCCTAATGCAATTTAGGGCTGGTTCAGAGGATTCTGACATTTATTGAACATTTCATGTCTATCAATATAAGCCCCCTAAGCATTATCTTCTGCTTCTGCTTATGCGAGGATACAAATCAAAGGACATAGGTCAGGGGTGTCAAACTCGCGTCGTCACATGATGTATCACAACTTTTTCCCCCTTCGCTAAACCAGGCGTGGGCGTGGCCAACACGTGATGCATCCGGCCCACAGGCCGTGAGTTTGACAGCCCTGACATAGGTGATGTCAGCCAAATCAGGAAGACCAAACAGGAAATACAACCAGACAATCCAATTCTACTTCATTGTAAAACGACATTAACAGAACCCTGCATGTCTAAAAGTACAGCTCTCCCACTGTCACCTTTTCAGCCTGAAAATTTAGGGAGGATCCCTCTGAGCCTCTTGCCCCAACCACTGTCCTGCTGTGGGCTATGCTGTCTCTTATCTGACCATTTCCTAGGCAGCATCTCTTTGTCCTGCCTCTCAAGATCTTTCCAATATACTAGATGCTTGCCATTTCTGCAGTTTCTTTCAAAGTATGTTGGTTTATAATAATTGATAGTAAAGAATAATAATCAGATATTTGAGTAGTAAAAGTAAAACATAGCTGACTTTACAAACAGAGCCGCAGCTTTAAAAAGCAGAACCCAGATTGGAAGACAATATGAGTACTATCTGAAATATTCCACTGCATCACAGAACAATAATGGAAGTGGGGAAACTGGCAGATGGGGTGTTTTCTGAACTGCATTGAGGTGTTTTTTTTAAAAAAAATATACATGTGTAATCTCCAGTGATCTGTAAAATTAATTCAAAAACTGTTACAAATATCAAGCAATACCTAAATCATAAATGAAAATTATAAAGATAATTAAATTCACATCTCTAAAGTTAACTTCCATATCTAAAAATCTAAAAAGGGATAGAATAGTTTAGCATAAGAAAAGGTAGAGCAAGGCATATTTTGTTGAATTGAATCACAGTAGAAGCAGAAAAAACAATATTCTTAGAAATGTAAAGCCTGATGTTCCATTTATGAGTACTCTAGTGGAATATTGACTTTACTCCAAGCTCTTATTTCTCACATTTTATGGATTAGGATCCTTTGACACAATTAGTCACAATTGCATCCATTAGGCAAAGGACTGTGTGTGATTGAGAGAACAGAAATGGCATATAAATCAACAAACTAAATAGGAGAGTGCAAGAACATCATATTTCACCCATTCTCTTCTCTGAAAGATTTCTAAAGTGCATTATTTTTCATCAAACTAAATGAGAACCCATCAAAAATAAGGCAGAATTTCTCTGCTTTATATTAGCTCATAACATTCCTGGCAGAAAGCTATTTAGCTTCTTCTTGAACATATTTATAACAGAGAAAGCTTTCTAAATTCTACTACTGAATTACTTTTACTTGGAGTTTTTTTTTGTCTGATTTGCAACTGCCTTTATTTTTACTTACTTATTTATTAAATAATCCAATATATATTGCTGCCCATTTGTCAAGAAAGTCTAGGCAGCAAACAAAATAAAAATAGAATTTCTTTAAAACGGTAATTGACTAAAATTGCATTAAGGCTCAATAAAAATACAGAACCACTAGACTAGGGGTGTCAAACTGGCGGCCCACATGCTGGATGTGTCACGCGTAGGCCACGCCCACCCCAGCTCCACAAAGGCAAAAAACATCACAATACATCATGATACGTCACGTGATGCGATCAAGTTTGACACCCGTGCACTAGATACATACATTTATGTTGGAGTTCCCATGCTAACGTCCCAACTCCCAATATTTGGGAGAAAGGCCAGATTTTGTGGCCTTGCAAAAGGCCAACAGGGTAGGAGCTGTCCGTATTTTAGTGGGGAGACTATTCTATACGGTAGACAGCATAACAAAGAAGGCATACTTCCAGGGACTAACCAGATGGCATTGCTTTATCAATAGCACCTAGAATATGTTCACTCTGCCAGATCTGAAACTATCAGTCACTCAGAAACCACAAGGCAACTCACAAGTAACTGGTTCCATGCCACATAGGGTTTTTAAAGTGTCAACCAGCACCCTGAGTGCAGTTCATGTAGGAGCAGTGTTACATGGGTGTACCATGATGTGCTCAAAACTGCATCTGCTGATGCATCCAGGACCAGAAGAAGCATCCAATGCTGTTCAAGGGCAGCCCCATAAAAGCACCCCAAATGTATGACTGACTGTGAGCAGTGCAACGGGCTCACAAAATGTATTTGTATGAAAGCTCTCCTCTAGGATCACACACACCTGTGTTGCCCTGATCATTAACTCACTCTTCCTTAAAATCAAGAAAGATCAAGTTCCATTTCCCTTGATCATATATAAAAGGAGCTGGATTTTAGGCTAATTTCCTTTTTATCCAGCTACCTTTGTTGATTCGGAATATAAGAGCCAAACACAATACACAGAGTAATTCCTTGTTATGGGACAGATATATATTCAGTACATACAACCTGGAATGCAACAAAGAAACTTGTCTATTAATCAAAAGAGTTATTGTACACTGACTCTGGTTTCTTTTCTTACCTTTTAGAGTTGCTTTCTTAAGTACCTTCATTGCATAGAGCTGCCCACTATCAGAACCTTTGATTTTTCTCACTAGAAATACCTGTGGGGGGAAAAAATCCAAAGGGCACTTTAATGACGTACAATTAAAATAATGGTATTTGTTTCATTTGCTTAATGTAAAGTGAACCTGCCAGGTATATGATCAAGTAAGTATGCATTTCTCTATTCTTCGGTATTTATTATTTATTTAGAAAATCTGTACGAGGCCCATTTCCTTAACAGTTCTTTGTGGCTTATAAAAAAAAAAAACCCACCAGAACAGTATAATCAAAACAAGAAATACAAAACAAAGATAAAAAGCACTTGATCTCAAAATACCACTTCATAGAAAAAGTTACCCTCACAATCCCTGCAAAAACAGCCAAATTAACAATTGATTTTAACAGTAAGCCTACAAGTGCTCTTAAAATATGGGATGGAATAAAAGAAAGTCATATAGGAAATTTAAGCCTACAATAAGTAAGACTTATAAATTATAAATCAGAAAGCTCAAACTGCCCAAGGAGCTGCTGATACAGTTCTACAGAGGAAATATTGAGTCTGTCATCTGCACCTCTATAACTGTCTGATTTGGTTCTGCAAGCCAAGAAGAGCTATCTATCTATCATCTATCATCATCTATCTGATCTTCTACCTAATCTAATCTACCCTCAAAATGACGCTATAGAGCAATGCACACCAGAACAACTAGACACAAGAACAGTTTTTTCCGAACGCCATCACTCTGCTAAACAAATAATTCCCTCAACACTGTCAAACTATTTACTAAGTCTGCACTACTATTAATCTTTTCATCATTCCCATCACCCATCTCCTCCCACAAATGACTGTATGACTTTAACTTTTTTGCTTGTATCCTTACAATTTATATTGACTGGTTCCTACTATGATTTGATTGCTTATTTGTACCCGGACGATCATTAAGTGTTGTACCTTATGATTCTTGACGAACTTATCTTTTCTTTTATGTACACTGACAGCATATGCACCAAGACAAATTCCTTGTGTGTCCAATCACACTTGGCCAATAAAGAATTCTATTCTATTCATAATTGGGCTCAGAAGACAAACACAGAGGATATGTGGGATTTTTAAAAGAGGCTCCACTTACCATTTGGACCATTTTTGGAGCCAGTAACAATTTTAAGGACTAATGCACTATAAGTAGAATCTCAGAGACTAATACTCAGAAAATAAATAAGGGTTGATTCAAAACTCAAAGTTTTACCCAAGAGTTCTTTAATATAAACAGGTTTCTATATAGCTTTTGTCCTTCAGATATATACATTTTCCCACACAGATAGTGAAATAAGGATTTTAGTGGCAAAAGGAAATAAAAAAAGAAAAGGTTTATTTATTGATATTTCATATTTCTTAATTGTCCATCTCCCTCAGAGAGCAGCTCTAAGCGATGATAAGATCCTGATTTTTTCCAAATAATGGTTTGTATGCGCAGAATAATAGAACCAAGAGCTACAAATGAAAAATAGGATATAAAATATGCCTTAGTCTAATTTTATGGAATTTCATATCAATTCTTAACTTCCAAATGACAGGAACAAAAACAAATGTACTGATTCCCCTCTCCCTAAAGTAAAAATGCACATATGTACACCATCTAATATTCAGACCATTGTAAAAACCTCAGGCTTTAGTTCAGACATTTGCAACAACAAATACCTCAAAACTGCAAAGTATTTCTTCTTGACAAACACATTTAATATTTTGAAAGTTTCTTCTCCCCAAAGCTGGTTTAGGGAAAGCCAACCTCTTGCTCAGTAACAAATTTCTCTCTAGCAATATCCGCTGAAAGAGGCACAGCTGGAACTAACAAAGTTAGCTACGTATTCTTTCAGTAAGTGCTCTTAGAGGGAAAGGTCTGCATTGGATTACATATTTTTAAAAAATCACTGTTCACAGAAATTTACCTTGCTTGCTTTCAAGCATACTAATTAGAGTGGCTCAGTGGCTAAGACGCTGAACTTGTCGATCAGAAGGTCGGCAGTTCAGCGGTTCGAATCCCTAGCACCGCGTAACGGAGTGAGCTCCCATTACTTGTCCCAGCTTCTGCCAATCTAGCAGTTCGAAAGCACGTAAAAAATGCAAGTAGAAAAATAGGGACCACTTTGGTGGGAAGGTAACAGCGCTCCATATGCCTTCGGCGTTTAGTCATACCGGCCACATGACCACAGAGGACGTCTTCAGACAGCGCTTAGAAACGGAGATGAGCACCGTCCCTAGAGCCGGAAACGACTAACACGCATGTGCGGGGGAACCTTTACCTTTAATTAGGAGGAACCCCTTTCCTTTGCTAGTTTAATTTCCAACCTATTGTGCTCAGAAATCCAACTCACTGGTTTAAGACTGCAACTAGATTGCAATAGTTCAGAAGATAATAAGACAAATATTAAATAAACTGTCATATAAAGTTCTAAAATAGTTCATTTTGGTTGTGAGAGTGGTCATCTTATTTTTAATAATTCCTCAAAGGTTGTTCAATTTTTAAAATACCACTGACTAATATTTAAAGGCATTCAGCCTTTAAGATTATCTAGGAATTATTCACAAATTAAAATATCTGCATTTTTTTAAAATAAGCAGCAAACCTTTGAAGAGTGAATTATACTATGTTCATGAGTGGGAGAAGAAGAGTGGGAGAAAAAAAAATCAATACACAGCATTTGATTTTGCATAGCTTTGCCTTTCTATAACTTTAGAAAGCATAGTTGTAAATGTGACTTTATATTTAATAAGATAGTCATTTGTCAGCTGTTCCCTGTAATATTGGGTAATATTGCATTTGATTGTATTCCTCTCAAAGCATGTGAGTCAAACACTAACTAATGTTTAAGAAGATATGAAAATACTTATCATACCTATAAAAATACAACAAATGAAAACTAATTCAAAACATTATTACTTGCTCATTCCTACCAAAAGCTGTCAACTGCAAAATAATTTCTTATAATTCCATTAGCTGAAAAATTGATTGTCTTGAATGAAGGTGCATTTTAAAAATATGATATACTAACTTGGTAGATGTGGAACACTGAAGTATTGAAAAGTTGTATGGATTCAGGCTAGATGAAGAGTACTTTCTCGATTTCTCCTCAAAGAGTGTTGGGTTTGAAAGGGAAATGGAAGGAGAATCAGATTTAGCTACAAATGACAGATCTCAAGAGTCTAATCAGTGCTTTCCTTCCAATTTTGTAGGTTGTATCTAATATAAACAGAAGAAACCTTATCCAAAAATATCTTCCCTGCTTCCCTATTTCAAATCACTATATTCCCTGAAAATGCTCTGTGGGGAATCAAAGTTCTCCTTAACAACTGGAGCTAAATTGAAAGTGTAGGCTAAGTGGGGGAAACTGTGGCATCTGGGATGCCTTTATTTTGGTTCATATAATCCACTGACAAAGTAAAATTATTGTTCTAAAGCTGAGGGTCTGAGTCAAGGTGGAATAATAGAAGGTACCAGAAGAGCTGGATGTTTCTTTCATTCTCCATAGCTTTAAAGGCCCTATCCTTGAGGAAATATTAGATCATTGAAAAAGAAACATGGCTGCTTTTATGTTTATAGAAACATGAAAGAGGTTAAGGAAAGGAAACCAGGTACAGAGGAAGCGATGAGGAGTCAGAAAAGGGGGAGGGAAAGAAAGCTGAAAACGTGACCCTATATATGAGTCAAAGGATGCATCTCTCTCTCTAATGAAGATGTGGTTCCTATGTCTGAGATGAGTGAATGAATGTTGGTCTGATATCCTGATATTATGAATGCAAGAAGGCTTCACAACAGCATCAACTTTCAGAATTCCAACCTAAACACACTGCATTCTGAGAACTGATCCACCAACTTTGAAGACAGATTTGAAAAAGCTAAATTACACATAAAACATTACCTTTCCATAGGAGCCTTGTCCCAATACTTTCAGGAGCTCAAATTGAGAGGGATCTGCTTTTTCGAAACCTTCTTTGACATGGTGACTGATGTCTATCTCCTTTACGATGCTTTCTTCCTGTGAATGAAAAAATAAATAACAAGGCACAGTTCATAACCTGGATAAAACTAATTACATCACTTAATTCCAACTGCTATTCTTCTATTCAATTTTCACTTCAAGGCTAAGCATTATACTTGTGTCAAACTATTAGTTCCATCCATCTTTGTGCACAAATATTTTCATTTCATATGTTAAACATATTAAACCTGACTGTGATTTACTTTAATATATGAAATGTTGATTTATTATTAAGTTAAAAGAAAAGTAAGCCTGTAAATCAAAACACAGCAGTCAGTTCATAAAGCTGCTAGGCCTGAATAAGCTATTCTATTCTATTACAAATCTTGGATATTTTTTTCAAGGTAGGGGAAAACAAAGGACAGATATTACTGTCATCAGATTTAGGGGTTAATTAGTAGGTGCACCCTAGAAGCAATTATTTTGGAAGATTAAAAAAACCCAAATTTGACTAAATTTCAGCTAATAAGTGCAGAATATTTAGTTCCCTTGGTCAACTACATAATAAGGGCAAATCATTACTACTGATATGTCATATTTTAAAGTTGGCTCATCAAGAACCCAGAATCCTTATACTCTAATTGTAGGTACAGATCTGTTAAGTCTACTAGGCTGAATTACAGCTAATAAAAACTATAGTAAGAACTCCCTCCAGTTAGTTCAGAAGAATACTTGACAAAATTTATATACAGATGTCCCCAGTTCACAGAGGGGTTAGAAAGAACTTTTCACCTCAGTGCTAACTCAGCATTGTAAGCAACCTTACATTTCACGTCAGCTGTAACATCTGGCTGAACTTTCTTCCTTTATGCCATCTTTAGAATTCTTAATGTATCTGATTTATATATTCCAACTGAATCCAATATAGGTCAAGAGATGCCTAATATCTTACATTATAAAGTTGAATATATATGATACTTTAATCCTTGCTATTTATGAAGGGGTCTAAAATGAAGATAAATTGCAATTAATTATGAGCACATAGAGCTATAAATTCATTAGTACAAGGAACATTGTCACCAAAAGCCAGAATGACGTTATTCTTACATAGACAAAGAAAACAGATTTTTCTCAGGAGAAAAGCTGAACAATAACTAATGATGTATTCCTTAATGTGTATTGTGTAGCACTGAATAATACCTGCCAGCCTTAGATCTTATTAAGTCTTTTTGTTCTACATAAAGTGTTTTTATTATTGTTTTTCACATAACTTAAATTGTCTGGTTAAATGATGCGGATTGTCCTCTATGAATCTATGATTGAGGTCACTGCTAGCCTAATCAACTTGCAGATCTGGAAAAGGTGACGAATATCTCTGCCCAGGGCAACAAGGTGTCTTGGATTAGCTTTTATAAATAGTCACTTTACACACACACACACACACACACACACACACACACACACACACACACACACAAAATTACTGGGGTGTTTTTTCTGTCTCCAGATATGAACTCAAAGTCATATTAAAAATGTCTTTACTGTTATTCTTGAGATTGGCAAAGCAACTAGAAAAACAGATATACAGTTGCAAGAAAAAGTATGTGAACCCTTTAGGATTATGTGTAGTTTTGCATGAATTGGGCATAAAATGTGCTCTGAACGTCATCTAAGTCACAACAATAGAAGAACACAGTCTGCTTAAAATAATACTACACAAACATTAGATGTTGCCATGGTTTAATTGAACATAACATGTAAACATTCACAGTGCAGGGAGGAAAAAGTATGTGAACCTTTGGACCTAATAATTGGTTGACCCTCCTTTGGCAGCAATAACCTCAACCAAACGTTTCCTGTAGTTGCAGATCACACCTGCACAACGATCTGGAGTTATTTTGGACCACTCCTCTTCACAAAACTGTTTCAGTGTAGCAATATTCTTGGGATGTCTGGTGTGAATCGCTCTCTTAAGGTCATGCCACA